>VZTM01026480.1:534468-595064 GCA_013400555.1 Jacana jacana
CCCAATTCCTCTCCAATTCCTACTTCTCAACTGAAGTCCAAGGTGCAAATAACCAGGAGCAGGAAAACTGTTCGAGGCCGTAATCCCAGGCAGCACAATCTCATTCTGGATTATACACGAGAGCCACGTGCCACCACTTCAGTGTCACCAAAGGCAAATGCACTTGTTGAGTCTAGATTCAAAATGATCCTCCTCTTGCTGTCTCAGGTCAGGCTTCAAACCTGGCAGCCACAATCCACGTGAGGACAAACCACTGATCCTGAGCACTTAAACTGCCCTGCTCTGGTTTAAGGCACAGAGCAGGAACCTCACAGCCATAGGAATGCATCCCTGGCAAAGCAACCCCTTAGTCACAGCGATAACGAGGACAAATTCAGCTCTGTACCATACTCTCTTCACATATTTAGGCTTTTCAAAGCAGTGTTATTCCCAAATTCCTGCTGACATACCACAGGAGCAGGTTACATAGGAGCTGGTCTGAAGATACTGAGAACCAGGGCCCTGTGATTTAGCACCATTGAAACTGGTGCTCAGCAGCCCCAGAGCACCGAGGACACTTCAGGTAACAGGGAGAGGTGACTAAACGTGTCATTATTACAGAAAGCCCCAGAAATACCCTCAATAGGAACAGACCCACGGTTCAACACAGGGTTGAGAAACAGCTATTCCTACTGCACCCTGTTAAAGACAACAACCTGTCCGTGCAGCCCCGAGAGCAGCCCGGGTGCCTGCTTTGAGATGGAGCAGCTTAAAAGTGCAATTAGTCTGTAGCCAGTTATTTATCAGCTCATTAAATAATCAATACTTACCTTGTGAGAAGGCTTCCCGTTTCCCCCATCTGTCTCCTCCTGCATGAACTTTGGTAGCCTACAGCAAAGGGGGGCACTTCTTTTAGTCTAATTGGGCACATCAAGCAGTGTGCCCCCGCCTGACCCTGCTCTTTTAACTCCAGACACCCCAGACAGAAGGATGCTGACTGCTATGCTGAGGAGTTCATCAACATTTCCCTCCAGACACCTGGGTTAATTTCTCTTTTCTCTACAAATTAAGAGCATTGCTTCTGCCCTGTCCACCCCTTTCCCTGGTCAATCCACTGTCTCACTTCCATCCTCTCAGGAGAGGTTTAAACAGAGCTCCTTAATGTGGCTGGGCTCCCTTTCCACCTCCAGCATATCCCAGTGCCACCAGTGCCCAGGACACCCTTTACACAGCTCCTGGAGCACTCCAGTTTGAGAGTCCACTAGCCAACTTTTCATTTTTACTGCCCATACCCACTTACTTCAAGCAACAGAAATAACCCCTTACAGCCATCCAGGTTTAAAATAAGAACTTTAATTTCAGCTACACAGTTTTAATGCTGAAAGAAACACCTCCAGTAGTTCGCACCAGCAGCTAACTAATACAATTCCTTATAAAGGTGAAGTGAATAGAGTTTCTCACATTCTCTAAAGGCTGCAAAGACAATCTGCCTTAATGAAGAGGCACTGGAAAGCAATTCAAAGCCCACGCAGCCCTGAAGTGGCAGAGCTCTGCAAGAGAGTTCCAGCCTGGGTCTGCTGCCACCTGAGCTCCCACTGGTCTCTTGTCTCCCACTTTCTGACCCCAGCTGCTCCCCCTGGCCCTCTCCTGCTCCACAGTCCCATGCTGAAGTATTCAGGGGGTGTGAATCCCGTGTCTTTACAGCTATTTCATGGAAGGGGCTCCCCTTTTTCCCAGTCATAGCCATGGGGAAAGTCATTTCTGCCTTCGCCGTGATAGATGTCTGAGAGAAGGTTAATAAATATTTATAGGCCTAAATGCTCAGAGGCGCAAACAATCAAGTCTTTCGCAAATGTCACGGAACCTGGAAGAGTCTGTGCAGATCCCTGAGCACCCAGCAGCGTGGGGCAAACCCTGCTTTTGCTAACAGAAAGCAAGAACATTGACTGCACTGACTTCCAGAGGCTCCAGGAAAGCATCTTGTGCAGACCAAGGTCTAAACATCAAAGCAACACTCTCTCACGGGCCTTTTGTCCGATTCAGCCGCCACTTATTTCTAACAGAGTGACCCAAAAAGCACACAAACAATTCCCAGGACCTGGCTGTGCCCTGCATACACATGGCAGGCACATCTCTGCCCCAGCTAAAGGGGCAAACAGGGTGGCATGGCTTTGTCCTGCTGACAAGGCAGGGGACAGAGCCTGCTACCTGTTTTGGGTCTCAATCACACTATTTCACATACACTCTCGCACGTAAACGGATTTGGCAATACCCCGACTGGAGTTCTGGCTGCTGAAATCCTGTCCCTTATCTCCTGGCACACGTTACACTGTGCCATCCACCCATGTTTAAAAGTGCTTTCTACCTCCACAGAACGTACCACGGAGCCCAGAGGTATCGCTCCTGCCATCTATCACAGAATTGAAACAGCACAGCCCCAAAATTGCAGAAAAATGCAGGGTGTGGTGTTTGCTTTATTTGAACTTGTCATTTGGAGAATAGAGGTCTCAAGCCTAATCTGGGAAATCATAGACCCTGCCAAGGACAGTGGTGATTGTACAAACATAAGGGAAAAAAAAAAAAAGACAGAGAAATTGCAGTTATTCAGTGAACAACCAAAAAAGAAAAAGCTGTGACCCGGCAAGTGACCTCTTTCATGCCATTGTGTTCTTTTTTGAGAGCTTCAAGTGTTTGTGCCACACTTTAAATAGCTACTGGACTCCCAGTCTGCTTCACGCTGCAGAAATACCATCGTTTCTTGGTTTGTGCATTAATGGAAAGGGGGAGAAATCAATCCAATCAGCTTTGGGAAGGAATTTTTAATGCAACATGCAATAATGTGCTGTCACTGCCCGAAGACAAGCCATAAATAACATGGGAAAAGTAAGCAAAAAGCCTTTCCCCAACTTGTTTGCATCTTGAGCCATGTGCAGAACCATCGCTGATATTAAGAGATTCCTTGTTTTCAATCTGTATGTCCTGGGGCTTTGGAAACGGAGGACTTCTAAATTACTGCCAATTAATGGCACTATTTGTATTCCTGGTAGATCTGAAGCAAGATTTAGTTACTGAGGTTTTAACTGAAGAGAACAAGCGTTGCAGCCTCTTTCGCTTTCCCTCCCCCCCACTGTCTAACTTATGCACGCCATTTATTTTAATTATTTAAACACATTTGAAGTGCACACTAAACAACATACTTCTCAATAAATGACATAAGTGCTCAGAAACTGCTTACAGTGTCGGCCTGCCCTGCCAAATGGTGCTGCCCTGACCGCAGTCCAAGAAGTTCTACTTGTAAAAATCTAATTTGAGCAGGTAGATAAAGTTTTCTTTTTTTTCCCCCAGGGATTTTCAAGAGCTGTCCCCGATGCCAGAAGGGTTGGGGGAGAAGGAAGATGAGATTGCCATCCACATGAAGCACTGGTGAGGCCATCCCATGAGTATTATGTCCAGTTCTGGGCACCTCAACACAAGAGGAATATCGAGGGGCTGGAACGAGGGCAGAGGAGGGACACAGAGCTGAGGAAGGGCCTGGAGAAACAATCTTATGGAAAACGATGGAAGGAGCTGAGACTGTTGAGCTGGAGGAAGAGGAGGCTGAGGGGAGACCTCATCACTCTCTACAACTACTTGAAAGAGAGATTGGTGCTGGTCTCTTCTCACAGGGAATTACTGATAGAAGGAGAGGGAATGGCTTCAAGCTGCAGCAGGGTAGGGTTAGGCTGGCCATGAGGAAGAATTCTTCCCAGCAAGAGTGGTCAGAGCCTGGACTGGGCTGCCCAGAGAGGTGGCGGAGTCCCCATCCCTGACTGTGTTTCAGAGTGGATGAGATGTGGTGTTGAGGGATCTGGTGTAGGGGAGAACTTTGTAGAGTAGGGCTGATGGTTGGACTTGATGATCCCAAGGGTCTCTTCCAACCTGAAGGATTCGATGAAACAGAGTTGCCTCAATTCCTTCCACTAAGTTAGTTGATAAATGGCTTGAGATTACAACAGAGTACATGATGTTTGAGGCAGGCAGCTGGCACCAGTCCCTGTCAGCAGCCTGGTGGCACAGTCATACCAGGGTGCATGGACAGCAGCAGCGTGGGATCTGGCCAGAAAGGTGCCAGTGGAGACCTGTCCTAAACCCCTGCTTATGGGACATTCCCACTTGGGGGATCTGGGGACAACTCCACACAAAGGCAAGGTGACATCTGTGGAAACCAAGGACTGACACGGTACTTAGCTGTGGTTATCCCCCTCCCCAAAATCAACTGCAGAACTTGCCAGAGAAGTTTCTTCTGAGCACACACCAGAGGGACTGCACTCCCCGCCTTTGGCACTATTCCACGACCGCTGGAAGATCAGGAGGCCTCGCTGTTGTACTGGTGGTGCTGCTGGTTTTGGGAGGCTGCTTCTGTTGTTCTTTCTAAGCTCACTTTTGGAAAAAAGCCAGCGCTATTTGCTTCTTGGGCAGAGAATATGGAATTACCGTAAATTATATTGAAAAATTAGATTCATTCACCGCTGTGATAATTGATCTCCCAATCTGTCTCGGAGAGTTAGCAGCTGGTATGAAAATAAAATGCAATTTAAGTTTTTATTTATTTAAAAAAAAACAAACCCCGCTTTAATCCAAGCGTGGCAACATAAGGGGAAGAGGAGGGAGCAAGTTTCTTTATTTGCCAGTCCCAATATTAAATACTGATGGTAAGAAAACAAAGCAGGAGATGATTGTACAGGTATTTTGAGAAATTCACAGTACACTGGCGTTAAGCACCGGATCCGCTGCAGGTGAGTTTTATACCCGTGTAAATAATTATGTGCAATTGTAGCTCAGCCCTACGAAGGAAGGATTATGGACAAGGACTGGCATGGAGCAGAGGCTCTCTGTGGGGCTGTCACTGCCAGAAGAACTGGTATTGATGGCGCCAAGTGGATAATCCACAAGTGACTCCAGGAATTCAGCTCCTCTATAGAAGTCTCTGCAACCGGGCCCATCAAACCCACTGGCAACTTTTGACTGTGTTCAGTTCAAACCCCCAAAGAGAGAAGAATCAGACCCCAAACCACCCAGCACTCAGGGCTGTTGTTGCCATTAAGCCTCTTCTATGTCAGTCCGTGCAAAGATCACATCACACATAACAGATGCAGACAGGATTGGGTTTTTACATTGAGATCAGCTGCAAGGAAATGCATTTTTATCTGCTGGGAGCAAAAGGAAAGAAGTCCATAATTCACAATAACCCAATAACTTACAAAGTGATCAGCCAAACAGTGTTTTCAGGTGGTTGAAAAATCTCATGCTGTCATCAGTAATAAAATAAGAATGATAATCCTCTTCCCTGGCTAAAGGGGACCATCAGGAGCGATGGAATGGACGTGATGTCATTAGGAACCCAAGATAATGGCGTAAGGTTGATGGGAAGATCCCGGCTGGAGCCAGCTCAGTCTGGCAGCCCCATTTGAAAGCAACAGATAAACACAATAAGCTCTTAATAGTTGTCATCGCTTGAACGTAGAATATGGAGCAGTTTTGGGGTTGGTTTTTTTTGCATTATTTCCCTCTGTCCCTCACAGGGAGGAGCAGCAGTGAGGCCTGGGAGAATCTGGCACTTCAGGGAAGGTTTCAGAGAGACAGAGTTCTCCTCTCAGCACAGCAGTGGGGAAAACAGAAGGCCTGACCCCGACACTCAGTTCAGCAAGTAAGACTGAAACGACTTCACCAGTAATTCACAGCTATCGGAGGAGCATAATTCATCCCTCTTGTACCAAAGGCTTTGATACATCCTGAAACAAATTATTAGCCAGAGTGGCTGTCTCTTCTAATTACAACTGTAAATAATATCACAGAACTAGAACAGAGCCCGGAGAATCCCAGTTTACCAGCAGTATCACTGCAATTAAACCTTCCTGACAGCACAGCAGGCGTTAAACCAGGCTCACAATTCAAAATAAGCTGGGTTGTTGGTTTTTTTTCTAACCTGTTTCATTGCTGGGGCATCTATCAAGCATCAGTGGGGTCTAACAACAAGAGGTATTCACACACCTTTCTCCACATCCACCAGCACCCAGGCAGCCCAAGAGAATTTTTCTGTTCTCTCCTAATCCTCACCCCCTGAAGCTGAGCTGCCATCTCACTTGCACGATCATCCCTTTCTGCCTACAGTATTGTTACCGGAGTTCAGTAGGTTAAGATCATTTTTATTATTATTCCCACTCTTTCTGATTTGCATGCTAATAGTATCTAGGAGTTCAAATCTCAATTAGGAGCCCACACTGCCAAGAAATACACAATTCATTCTGAGGCGGTAAATGTGTTAATGTACTTAGACTCACAATGAAGAGCAACTCATCACATGACAATACATTTCCTCCTTATTAATTTTGTGTCATTGAAAGGCTTCATAGCAGTTGGTTAAGGGGTGTTACTCAATAGGTTGACTGCTTTTTATTGAAATATTTTATATTTCAATCCCAAAGAAACCGCCAGGGTCTTATGGCCAGGTCTTTTTTCTTTTATATACAAAAAAACCCCAACCAAATAAAATTAAATAATTGTTGGTCCAGCAATTGTTGATCCAGCCTCTTCCCACAGGCTTTTCTTCACCATCACTTTGGATGGACTGAGCTATGAAAACACTAAATTCATGGACCGAGTCCCGCGCCGCAGCCAGCGGGCTAAAGCAGGGAATTCACTACTGCCTGACCACCAAATGCACCTCCCCAAGTCCCACCATCACAATCTCACACCCTAAGTTCTTATCCTAGAGTTCCCAGTTCTGCTCTGCAGCTCCAGAAAAATCCCCTTATGCCTCCAGGGCTCAGTTTTCCCTGTGGACACAAGGGCTCCTCGGAGAGTAAGGCTGGAAGTGACAGAGGGGGGGCCATGAACACGGGACCCTCATCCCCACGGACAGCAATAAGCTCTTAACAACAGGAACTACAAAACACTAAAAGCAAAGGGGACTTTTGCCTGGGTAAGGACAGAGCAAACTGATCATCTCATTCTGCTTATTTATGAGGTTTTATTAATGGTGTCAACAGGTTATTCTGACACGGTTTCGGTGCTCGTGTGCAGTGACACCTGCCACCCAAGCAGCCTCTGACGTGCATGAGGTTTTCTCTTCTCCCTTCTTGTGCTCGAGGTGGCTGCAATGACGACCTGAAGGTAATTATCCAGCAAGGTCACTGCTCCATGGAGTGCAGGAGAAAAGAAGTCATTTCTCACTCCACTATTGCTATAAGGCCACGAGGTTAAAGAATTGATGAGAAACCTGTGAGCTGTTTTCCACTTTTCCCTCATGCATTTCTGAGTGCTGTTTCCTCCCCAGCCCACAAGCTGGATAGAGTTTGGATAATATTACATCTTGGGGAGGTAATAAATTGGCAGCATAATACGAGATGCATCAGCATGACCACAGCTGTCTGTCATACAACAGCTACAGAGAAGGAAGAAATGGGTGTAAGAAATATCCTGAAAATTTACATGTAAGAGCCACTAAGCAAAGAAACCAGGCTTTAGGTGAAATCATACAGCAATTAGGCTCTAACAAGCATTACAGCACAAGGAGGCTCCAATACTGCAAAGCATTTAAGTACCACCTTAACCACATTGTAACGCTGCTTCCAAGGGCTTTGGACCAGGTCTCATCCCGGGACTGGGGGCTCCACGTGTCCCCTCCCACTGAGCATCAACCAGCACAGCTGAAGCAAACATCAGACAGAGCTGGAGCAGCACAGACACTTCAGAACAGCAGCTCCTCCAAGGGTTCTGGTTGGATTTTGGCACTTGACCCGCTGTGAGCAAAGAAAACGATCCAAGCTTGCCCAGACCCTTCCCATCATTAGCTCTGCAAGGGCTCCACATTATTAAACAGAATTCAAAGAAGGTTTCTTAATCATTACTTATTACTATGGTAACATCAGGCAGTCAAACAGGATTATGCAAGGTCCTACACATGGGCAAGGGAGAGACACCTCCTGTCACTGAGCAGGTAAGTCAGAAAGCCAGGGAAGGGGAACAGAGAGAAAAAGCTAGCCCAGGGTTTCCCCACTAATTAGCAACTCAGCAATTAATACTGCAGAAGAACCTAGAAGCCCAAGCCTTTCAGTGAATGCCTGGGCCTGGCGAGTACGAAACACGGGGGAGGAAGGTGGCTTTGGAGAAGAATTCTGATTGCAAATAAAACCACAGAGCAAAGGAGTTGAAAACAACCTCCAGAAGGTACAGGTACATAGCACAATCTACCACAGCCAGGACAAGGCACACGAGCAGGAGGAACCTCAGTGGCCCCACAGGAACCACTCACACTTAAGGTCTCATCTTGCAATAAATGGGAAGTTCCTCATTCCTGACATGAAAGAGAAGGAGGTTGTTACCCCAAACCACACATCCCACCAGCTGACACCAGCTCTCTCCCCACACAGACGTTCCCCTTACAGCCTGCCACCCTCGGGCAGTCCTGTCAGCACAGAAATCATTCTCCTGCTGTTATTCTGGACCTTGTTTTACATCACAGCCTCCAAACAGCACTTGTTGCATTAGGTTATTATATCAGGAGGGAAGGGGGGTTGTAAAAATCCTTTTATATCATTACAAAAAAATGATTAGATAATTACTCAGCAGGTAAAGCAGAACATATAGGAAAGGGCTGTTCTCATCATCGCTCCTTGAAGCATCTTGTCTATATTATTAGGAAATGATGTATTTGTGCCAGGCTAATTCATATGGATTGTAATTTCAGGACATAAATTACCCCCTGTCATGTGTACTCAGTACAGAGGAACAGCAGCAGAGGTGCTAAATGTTTAAACAAATTTTGTTAACAAGCTTTTTCTTTTCTCTCCAGCCTCCCGCCCTCTTTTTTCCATCTGCTGGGAGCAGGGTGGGGAGGAGAAGGAAGGGGCACCATTGGAAACACAGCCCAGCAGCAGGGGAGACAGCCTGGGCACTGACAACTCCTCAGGGCTCAGGGGAGGAACACCTAGAGGAGATCAGCTCATTTTCCAGGTGTCTGGAAAAATGCAAGACCTCCAACAGTGGAGCCCCTCTGTCAAGTCTGGCCCCCACCATTCACAGGTTTCAAAGCATGTGGGAACACAGCAGAGCTGCTCCTACACGCTGCCTTCGGACAGACCTCCTGTTACAGCCATAACGAGCCCATAAACCTCATTAATTTCCACAAGCCATACTGACCCACAACACAGGGACCCATCCCACCACCAAGGAAGGCTCTGACAAGGGAAGAGTGTTTGGTTTGGGCACCCCTGTATTACCACTGGTATTTATGAGCCCACGTTTTTTACTGGGCTGCGTACTAAGGAGCTGCCGAGCACAGATACAGAATGGTATTTATTACAGGGAGCTGTGTCCTAAAACATTCCAGGTTACCTCGTGGAACTTATTCATAGGTTCTCTCATGGGGAGATAGTTTAATGGCGCAAGAAATATGTATATAAAAAGTTGTATACATTCTGCTTTCCTGGTGATGGAGATATTACGGTCCATCAAGTAAGTAAATTAATTTAGTGTATAAGGAGGAGGAGGAGGACAGAAACAAAGGAGAATTCCCCTTGTGAAATTCAGTATCCAAGCAGCACCAAGCTCCTCTTTTCTTATCTTCAGCCCTTGTGCAGCTTCCATGACTTTTCTAGAGTAGCCAAAACATCTCCACAAAGCGTTTGGAAGGATGGGACAGAACTTCTCCCTCAAGCTTCAATGGTCAAACAGCTTCTCCTCTTTGCATGTTCCATTCTCCCTGCTGACTCACCGTCGGAACCCATGCTTCCTCCTCACACTCTAAACACCCAGGGATTATCTCTATCTGCCTTCCATCTTTATTTTGGAGATGGTTCACTTCAACTATTTCTCACTATCACCTTGCCAAATACGTTTGGATGCTAAGCAGCCTTATCAAACAGCCGTCAGAGGTGGTGCTTGAACAGCCCCAAGCTGGAAAAAAAGCCTCTGTGGATTGCAGTCTAAATCATAAATGACATGAAGATTAAGAGGGTGGGTCTGCACTTCTTGTCCCAGACATCACCTCCGAGGTCCCCCTGAGACTGGCCCTGTGGTGGTGGCAGGTTATTCCTGTGGTCAGAAACACCCCTGCTTCAATCTGAGACACTGCATCCCTGTGAGTAAAAGAATCCTCTGGAACGACACACCACACCTCTGCCCTCAGGTAGGGTGATACCCAACAAAGCCTTTTTCAGAGCAAAATAGCAGCATGAAGAAGGGGTATCACTGCTTCTTATTCATCATTGGAAGAGTCATGCCAGAGAAGACCATTTCTCTGGTTACCTTTGGAACAAGACACAAATCCCAAGAAGCACAGAGGGGGAAGAGCAGCAGCTTTTTGACAAATCCTGAGTTGTGATTTCATTGCCTTCAGCATTCCTTAGACCTGTTCTCACTCTGTTCAGGCTCCGGGACTTTGAGCAGGGAGTGTGAAAGTGACATAATCTGTGGCTTTGCCTACCAAAAAGCCCCCGTTTATTGGAGCAGTGGGGGAAGGAATCTCTTCAGGAGAGCAGATAATCCAGAAAACTAGTGCTAATATGTTATTGACTTTCCCACAGCTCCAGGACTGGCTGATGGCTTCCCGTAATCACTTTGCTTCCATATTCACAGAGTCCAGCTGCGTCTCTTCGAAGAGCTCATTTATGGCAGCTTGTGATAATGTGCTATTCTAGCAACGTCAGCTTTTGCACAAGATAGAAAAATCATCCCATTTATTGCCCCTTGCTCCCAGTGCACACACACAGAGGAAAAAAAAAAAAAGGGGGAAAGAAACCCATAAAAGTCTCTCATTCACATTTAGGTGACCAGGACTCCTCTTTCCCATCCTCCCCACGCTTGTATCAAGCTCCCTGCCAAGCACAGAGGAACCACATGCCCTTTCTGCTCTGCTAGAAGCGTTCAGCTTCGGTAATGCTCTGCCAGGGCGTGCAGATGAAGTACAGATGCAGCAGGCAGGATGCTTGCCTAAGAGCTGTGAAATGTTATTTCTGCTCCAGTCTCTGACACCAACCTGCTCTTTGTCCTGGTCAAGTCACATAATTGTATTTACTATTCCGAGCACAGCTGGTCACATCTACATGGCACTAAGTGACACAACTGCAGCTGGAGCTGATGTACCACGGAGGCTTTAAATTAGCTGGCTTGAGCACAGCCAGCAGATTAGTGTTTGGGAGTGTTGGGTCTAAGATTTACCTGGGTGATATTCAGGGTAATTATCCAAGCCGCACTCTGTTAGCAGAGCAACTGTTCGCAGATGAGATCCAAGCAGCAGTCCCCTCTAATTGCACCGCTCTCTGCGAGCTCCTTGGGACCTGCAGTCTCTCTTATGCCGTTTCCAAAGCACCTGGCAGACCAACATGTTGATCCAAGGAGGGCTTCCAGGCAAATACCTGAGACTAATTAAAAAGATGAGCAAGCCAGACCTTCAGCTCTGTAAATCAACATTCCCTGCTACTACCACACAGTCAATGAACACCAGCTGAGCGTCCACTCCTCAGTATGGCAATGACACCTCTAACACCAGCCAGACCTCCTCACAGGTAACCCAAAATCCAGGCACTTGCCACACCAGTTCAAACAAGTTCAGTTAACATGGCTAGTGGAGAACAGACTGAGCAGGCTTTGGGATAGTGGCACTTGGAAGCAGCAGTGTGACTTGGGAAAGTCAGGGAAAGTTTTAGAAGCACCAAAGAAGTTCAGAGAGGATGCATCCCTGAAAGGCAGCAGAGCATCTGCCCTGCAAATGTAGGCACAGGCATCTCCACGCAGTGAGTCCAGTGTCTTTCTGCCCGTGGTGCAGCTGACTTAAGAAAATAGGAAGACTTATACAACAGTGCTTTTGGTAAATCCTGCCTGAACAATCAAAACTGTCCTTAAAAAGCTCAACATATTCTACAGGAGCAAAGAAAGCTTCTTGATATGATGGCAGGAGGGAATAGGGAGCCAGAGAAGGCTTTCTGGCTTCGGGAAGGAGAGAAGAAAAATGTTCTCCCTCCTTAACTGAAGCAGCTTTGAGTGTTAAACCAAACCACTGCAGGGACTCCAGGGGGATCAGACCCTGTCAAAGGTTCATACTTCACAGCTGCTCTTTCAAAGGTTAGGGCAGCACATTTGCTAGGAGATAGAATGATAACTTTGTCCTTCTGACTAAAATAACAGAGCTGAACATATTTCCATTCAAACAAGAGCAGAATTTATAGGATAAAGGGTAAGTGGGTGCGGATGCGTGCCTTGGAGGAGAAGCAGCATACAAAGTCCACAGAACACCCGTACAAGGATCACAGAAGGTGCTCTGTGCCCCAGGGAGCTTGTGCTTGGGAGCTGGGCATTGTTTAACCTACTAAGCCGAAGGGATGCAGGGAAAGCTGTATCTGGCTGAGACACACTAACTCCCCTCCAGCTCAGGTGTAAGCAAGACAAGCTGGAGGAGGAAGAGCTGATCTACCAAAGACCTCAAATCACTCCATCCCAGTGAGAACAGCAAGGGAGAAATCAATAACCCGAGCAAGAAACTGTAATAACAACTGACATTTATACAGCATCAGATACCCAGGTGTCCCCAAACACTTGACAGATATTACAAGCTGAACTGATTTACAAGCAGGGGATCTGGCTCCTCACAGAACATTGATTCCCCCACCAAAGCGAAAGAGCTCTTGTGGGTTTTGTGGCAGCCTCCTCCCATCACTCCGTTTCAGGGGCGAGGGTCCAGATGCTCTAACCCTCCATATTTTGCACAATTTAACACCGAAATTCCCTCCACTCTAGACAAGGCATCTCACATTCAGGGGATGCAAATGCTTGTTTTGCACAACTGGACAGGAAACACCCGAACACTGCACGGACAGACTCGTAAGCATCTTCACGGTGCTCTGCTCACCTCGTAACCTCCCCAGCCCTTCACACCAGGAGTCCGAGGTACACATCACGCTGCTCTATGACACACAGCAAACTATTTCAAGCAGCCCCTTGTCATGGATTTGCCTCTGGCAAAATTGCTGAGGAGCCAACCACGACATTCTGAAGAGGGCATTTCCTTCTCTGTGCCTCAGCCTCACCTTTCTTTTACGGAGAGGAAAAATGAAAAGTGGGAAAGGATGGAAGAATGAGATTGAAAGGCTCAGTCTACACATAAAAAATAATCACTGCCTTGTCACTAACATGGACAGCACTGGTCTGATGGCACGAACAGCTCTAGGATCCCAGATGCCCAGGAAGCTTGAGACACTCAAAGTTGTTAATGCAACTTCAGGTGACACTGCCCAGGACAGGCGGGGACTTCTCTGTGCTGGAGTCCAAACAGGTCCAGCAATAACAAGGAAGTGCTGGAAACCTTTGTAATATCAAAAAGGGGTTGACCTCATTAATATTTATAAATATGTCAAGGGTGTCAGGAGGATGGAGCCAGGCTCTTCTCAGTGACATCCAGTGATAGGACAAGAGGCAATGGGTGCAAGCTGGAACAGAGGAGGTTCCAGTTAAATATGAGGAAAAACTTCATGCTGAGGGTGACTGAACACTGGAAGGGGCTGCCCAGGGAGGTTGTGGAGTCTCCTTCTCTGGAGACATTCCAAACCCATCTGGACATGTTCCTGTGTGACCTGCCCTAGGTGCTCCAGCAGGGGATTGGACTAGATGATCTTTCAAGGTCCCTTCCTTCTGTGATTCTGTGAAAGATCTGAAGGATGCGACAGAATCAGGCACAGTGTTGAGAGGAAAGGGCTGCTATGGGCACAACAGCATCCTTTCCATCCATCTCACCTCCCCAGGGTCAGCTAACCCGTATCAGAGCAGAAGGGCATCACCAGGGGTGGCAGAAGGTAGAGCCCCTGCCCTGCACACACGGTAAGAGGCTCTCACACCCAAGGGATGGAGTGCCAGGCTCCAAGATGATGCACCAACTCCCTTCTCTTCCCTGGGCTCTTCAGGCACTGCTTTGGAGAGGAGCTTCCATTTAAGATCTAACAGGCAAACACCACATTTCCATCTCTCCTCTGCATCTTTGAGCTGATGCAACTGTTGGGTTCTAATAACACCGTAAACATATGGGGATTTTTTTTTTTTATATTATTATTAATAATAAAAATTCCTTGAATTTTTCATGTGTTTTTCATCTTGCATTTTCCTCCTCGGGGCATCCTACCCGTACCGCATGACGCGCGTAGGAGGCAGCGGGCTGAGGTGGCTGGGCTGAGAATTCCAGCAGAACTGCCCTCTGAGCTCAGCAGCAGCTCAACAGCCTCACCCAACACAGAGCCCGAGGAGAAACAGGCATGTTAGCAGCTTCTCCCTAATTCCCCTTTATGGATACTCTCTCTGTTCCCCCAAGTTTCTCTTCCTCTCTGATCCTTACTCATTGCAGAGCTGTAGCTTAAGTTAGCAGGAGGACCCTGCTTTCGGGTGATGCCAGCTGTGGAATGAGTCCTTCAACAGCCACCTGCCAACTTCTTTCCACAGAGGCAACCGCTCCTTCTCCAGATTGCCGATTCTCAAATTAAATATGCAAGAAAGGTGGGAAGTTCTGTGTGGGGAGATGGAAAGAAAAGCAGAACCAGCTGACATCCAGGCTTTTTAAAGGGCTCCCTGAATTCCCACTTTGCCTTTCTGCCTCAGAACATCAGTGCTGATGATGGTCTCTGCCGCTCTGGGACACGGGACAATTCCTCTGCTGTTTGGAGAAGCCCTGGGAGAGGAGCGGAGGATGGATCCTCATGCCACCGCTGCAAAGTTTCTCAGCTCACCACAGCTTGCACGTTGCCAACATAAAAAGCAGCTCAGCAGGAGGTTGTTGAGACTGAGATGACAGAAAACACTCCTCCTTTCAGGCAACAGATACGCTCACAGGCTTCGGGTAGTTTCAAGACAGAGAGAAAAACTGTTCTAAAATCCTCAGTAATTTTTCTTCCAGAACCAGTGGCGATCCGGTGGAGTAATAGGTTTGGGTTTCCAACTGCAGCTAGAAATTTGCAGTAAAAGCCAAGAGCACTGGGAACTACCTCGAGGAAATGGGAGCAAAGAACTTCTTCTATTGCCAAGAACATTCTCTACCAAGAGGTTCTCACCCAGCCCCTGCGGAGTCTGAAGGTGCCATCGGAGTGAAACCTCTCTCAGCTGAACCTGCTGCTCTTTTTCTGGTTACTGCTACTGTTCTTCCTATACTTGAGCTCCTCAGGTATAAACCAAACCTGGACTAAGTTTTCCAGTGTCAGAAACAAATAATTGTGGGAGGAACTTAAACACAACAACTTACTGGTATTTGTTCAGCGCTGTAAAAGGGACTTTCTCTGGCCTTAACCAAGCATAATTAGTTCCACTGAGAAGCTTTTCAGTCCTACGTGGGAACACTAGAGCTTGGTTTAACACCCTCGAGATAATGTTCCCCAACTCAGATTTTGTTGGCTGTGCATACTGGGTGACTCAACAGGCTTCTCCCAGTTTGCCAGTCACACAACAGCAGCCCTGAAGCCCTCAAAGCCCACACAGAACAACTTCTGCCAGGTCCCAGTAGCTAGAACAAGGCTGGGGTGAGGGCATGTGCCCTCCTCAGAGTAAAAGCTCCAACCACAAGAGACAGCATGAAGAAGCAGAGTGGAACCTGATGAAGAGCTACATCAAGGAGCTTCAATGGCCAACATTCTGCTGTCATGTCCCAAGTGTTAACTGTATAACAGCATCAACTGCAGGAGTCAGGGCTGGGGTGGTGGGAATGGCTGTCTGCCCCCTCCATCTGCTCCAGAAAACCTGAATTTGGGCTATTTAGCTTTGCTCTTCAGTAACGTGGTCTCTCAGTAGCTATATGAGACCAAGGGAGACCCACTATCACTCACGCTCCCCAAAGCCATGGAGGTCATCACCACCAGTCTGAGGATTTACTTGGAACACACCAGTCCCCAAATCCCACTTGTTAAAGTTTAGTGTTACAATCCTCTCATGCAAAGGTAAGCGGTTGTAGCAACAGTTTGTCAAGCTTTTAACTTCACAAGTGTCATATTCTCCTACCCCCAGGCCTGTCATCTCCTCCCATCATGGAGCTGCTTAGCAAGGTGTCAGAGGCAAGCGGCCAAGGTCACCAGCAGAGCTCCAGTAACACACCGACCTCCCTCTCCGGTTCTCCTCCAACACCTAACCTGCTTCCCGCCAACAGCCCTCATTCACAGACAGTCTGGCATCCTTATTTGATAAAGAACTGAAAACATGTCACAAACAAACCCACTGCCAAACAAACGCCATCGTCTGTGGCACAGAAAGTTTGGCACGTCTATCCTTGGCAGAAAGTTAGGATGCAGTCCTTCAACAGTTTTGATCAAGTTTCCTTTTCCTTACCCGAGAAGAATTTAGCTTTGGAAGAAAAACTATTCATGGACACCTGCCTAAATCCAGGTGGGTTTTGACTGTACCACCTTCACAACTGTTCAGCTTCTGGTACCCAGAGAGAGCACTGCAGGAGGCACTGGTCATGTAGTTGGCACACAGAGATAATGAACCGAACAATGCACACAAACATAACATAGCCAGATGACAGGGTGTTCCTGTGAAGCCTGGTTAGCACCAGTTACTCATGCTGAAAGGGCAAAGCCCCTTCCCATCCACTTTATTCCCCTGGCCCTGCCAAAGAGGCCCTGGAAGCACCTTACCTTTAGCGCACCCGCTCCGTGCCCCCACTGAGCTTGGAGCCGTACGCAGACACCACACCACGCACTGATGAAATCAGAACCACTCAGATATTTTCAAGACTCAGAGCATTTCCAAGGCTTCCATGGAGGGCTGAACAGCCCCGAGGAAGGCTGAACTCTTTTCAGGCAGTAACTAAGCCAAGGCTGCCGTGTGGACAGCAGGAACCAACAGCAACTCTTAACATTCTCAAGTGCTACTGCCATGAGTGCTGTTTTAACAGCACAAGTGACCCTGTCACAGCAAATATCCTCTTCATCTCATGCTGACGGAGCCAGCAGAAGACAAAGGAGGTGCATCAGTTGCCAAACGTGCTCCAACAATCCTTTCTCCAAAGTTTTTCTACTTAGCACACAATAAGAAACCCTTTCATACAAACTGAGGTTTCTTTTCAGGCAGTAACATTAAAATGACGACCTATTCTGAAAAGGCTTGAGCAAGATCTAAATTTAGATTCAAACCTGGGCTTCTCCAATCACTTCAGGCACTTCAGTGCCAGTTCTATCTTGCCCTCCTATTATTTTTACATCTGAGAAGTAGCTCCTCAGCAGTATTTCCTGACTTACACTCAGTGAAAGGTTCAGATTTAAGGCATTAGTTTTATGGCCTCTGGAAACACATTACTACATTGCTGAGTTAAAAACAGTCAGCATTAAACCCAAAATCCTCATCAAAAGTGCCCACACAAGGCAGTATTTCCGGGCACCTTGTAAACCTGCTGTCCTACACCTTATATCTCAGTTTCTTTACTGTGACAAAAGCCTGAACATAGAATAGCAGAGCATTTACTAGAGCTTGGAATTCCACCATTTCATGCCATTTTCACATGGCTTTTCTTACCCATCATCAATCCACAAGGGTAAAACGAACACCATTGCCTTATCCTTCATCATATCTGTCTCCTAGAACTTTGACAACTGTCCTCACTTAAAAAGAGCAGCAAATTGCTTATGGAGCCTCTCTCTGTCCTCTGTCCTGGAGGAATGACTCCACAGTTCTCAATCCCAGATAAGCTGCTTCATTACTTTCCCAAGGAAGAGGTGCTCTTCACACTATGACCTGGTTCTGTGGTCCCACAGCATCTTATTTCAGCACAAGCACCTTGGGATAATTACAAACAGAGAGTAACAGTAAAGGCAGATGAATAATCTGAACCCAAGGTCAAAGAGACTTTTTTTGCTACAGACCTTGTTGATAACAGAGCCATCTGTCCTGCTTTGCCAGTAACTCACACAGGTTTGGATGACAGGAGGGTTTAGGCCAAGAAAGAAGCTAATGCCAAGTGTCTTAATACTGCAGACTGCATAGGAAATGTAATAATGCTCAACCTAGCATGAGATTCACCTAACAGGTCGTTTTCTGAACATACTATGCATTTTCAATCTGGTTTCTGATGTTCCAGCTCCTTGCCCTGCCCAGTGTGTGACAAACCCCTACTTACCCGCCGTGGCAGAGGGTGACAGCAACGACTGAACTAGCACAGAACTATCCTACAGCCCTTCCAAAAGTTTTAGCCCTGCTATCATTTTTCCATGAAGCCACACTAGGAAAAAATTAATAATAATAAGATCCCCGTTCCACAGTTCTTAGCAATTTACTGGGTGTTCAACAACTTTTAATCAGAGTATCATACAGCTTGCAGCCAAACACCTTAAAATAGTTTAAGCTTTTTATAGCTCTGCTGCTACCACTGTCAACCAAATTTATAACGTCAAACAACTAAACCAGGTCAGTCTGACAAGAACCATCTTCCGTGAAACTACATGGACAGACACTCGCTGTGTTCAGCACAGGTGGAAGGTGCACAGTCTCAGCCCTGTTTGCGAGGGAAGAAAGCCGGGCACGGACAGTACAGCAATGCTGAGTAATGTTTCCTAGGAAAGTGTTAGCAGATCTGGAAATTGAATCTCGGTTCTGTCCTGCCCTTAGTGCTTTAGCAGCGATATCTCTGGCCTTCCAATGCGCTCCTGTTTGTATTTGAAAGGAATCACATGCACAACCACTTACACTGCACAAGACCTCTCTTTGTTTTCTCCTGTGTTATAATAATAACGTAACACACACAAACCTGATCCAGGCAGATAGCAGCTCTGTTGTAGATGGGTCTATTGTTACTGCCAGCCAGCCAGTATTTACCCACTACTGCCAGACTTTATTCTGCACCATCCTGCATGTCAAAATTCCCCAGCACAAAAGCAGACACAGAGTGTTCCATACCAAGCTCAGAAATGCTTATGTGCAAAACACCTCCCACAAAGTTTGATACTGCTGGAGTGGCAGTCAGAGCAGCCCACTGTGTAAAGCACAGGAAAATTAGAAACAGAGCTGTCTAGTTACAAAAACCTAATTAAACTCCCATCCATCTTAATACTAAGCTCCTTAAGGTAGTGAATGTTATTTGCTATGGAGCTACATAACGTGCTCAGCCAATGCAGATGTTTGGTGCTGCCCAAAGCCATCAAGAGACGAACAGGGGACTTGAGCAAGGCTCCCAGAGGTTCCTATTGGGCGGTCGAGGCCTGCAGAACTTTGTGGTCCAGCTGGCAACTGCTGCCTTAACCAGACCTTCTCCACCAAGAAAATGTTTTGGAAGAAGATGATGTTTTGGATCTGCCAAGTTCACCAGCCTCCAAAGGGATTTCACCAAAGCAGCCACAGGAGCACACGGTAGTTTAACAAGCACGCTTACACCTCATTCAGCTGTATCCTCAAAAAGGCATGTTTTCCCTGCACAAGAGGCCAGAACTAGAGCCTCAACACAGACTCTAACTTAATATCTCTCCTTCCTTTTCATTCATTCTGGTTTTTAATCTTTTCTAGCTCCACGCTAGATTTCTTTCCCGCAAACACCCAATTTAGATTGCATCAGGAGGAGGTAACAAAAAGTGCTTCAGTGTCTTGTCAGCAGATTACAGAAAACCTTCTCATTCGAGTTTATCCAGTTGGAAACTCAAGTAATTGATGTGAACTTGAAAAATATATGATTTGGAAGCGAGGGGTGGGGGAAGCTTTGCTGCTGTACCCAGCTCCTACCTCACCCCCTCACCCAGGGCTGGGTAATAGCGAGCTCTCCATTATCACCTTCCTCCCCTGCATTTACTGCGGGCACCAGAGCCACCAGCAGGGAAGCTGGGATGAGAAGAAGGTGTAAAGGCTCACGTGCTGCAGTTTCTTCTCTGTCCCTGGAAATGAAGCTGCAATGAAGGGAAAACAAAACCTCCAACGAGGGGGGTGGATGGCGACTCCACCAGCCTGAGCACTCATAGAAGCATAGAGAAACAGGGTTGGGAAGGACCTACGAGGTCATCCCTCCCCAGTTCACGGCCAGTGCTTCATTTCAAATGGCAGGAGCAGCAGGGAAAAAAATAGATGTGCAAGGAACACGTCTGTTCCAGAGGGGTAACTCCTCAGGAGGGACGAGATGCATCTCTACACCTTGATCCTCGGAGCATGAAGAACGTCTAAGCCAGGGTATCCACTGGCAGCACAGGGGTCCTGACCCTCCCTGCCCAAATCCTGGTCCTGAGGCACAGTGGTAAATCAGAGCCTGTTTGCCCAAAACGTACAAGTGCCTGAATAGGGGGGTTAACATCCTGACATTTCCTTCACGCAGGCTTCCTCCACCTCATTAAAAACTGAATTACCCTGCGTGATTGCCATTCCTTGTACCAGAAAAACAACCCATACACAGCCCTGCTCAATTATGCAGCCTTACAGAAGTGTAAAGCAAATCGTTCAAAAATGTAATTTGAAACTATTATTATTTATATTGTGGCAGAGGCTCCAGGTGAGCTCAGAGTCCAAACCTTAACAGGAGTTGTACCTATTTTATTTCAATTAAATACTGTCATAGGGAGACCAGCCCAAGGCTAGAAGGAGCCAAATTAGGAAACTGCATAAAAAAAACCCCAAATAAAATGTATCAGAGATTCATTTCAGTGAGGTTCATGGGAACTTGGCTGCCTGGTCGTCTGGGCAGCTCTCTCTGTTAGTAAGGAATGAGGCAATCTGTCCTCACCAGAGAAAGACCCTCTCACAGTGACTTTCTCTGTTGTCATTGTGGCCAGCCAGGACTTTTGCTGAAGGGGAGGAACAACTCCTGGAGCTCTATCACCACCCTCTCAGCTGAGCCCTGGCAGGTTTGTCGGAGACCGGGCTCAGAAGTGCTGAGCACCCAACCCAGGCAACTGCTGTTCAATTAGGAAGGATCTACAACTTGTCTGCAGCAGCGAGGTGACGGGTCGCATGAGGCCACCCGCAGACGGTCTTTGGCAAGGACATTTTCAGGGTAGACTTTTAATTTTAGAAAGAAAAAAAAACTAGAAGCTCTCTCTGCTACCTGGCCAATACAACATCTGGCCTTCACTGTCTAAAGGCAGTCTGAAACCCAGGTCCCTCAAGACATGAACATAATTGCTTTTTCTCCCCAGCTCCGCATTATGGAGCCCTGCATCAAATTAGATAAATAAACCACAGCTCAAACTCGGCACCCACACCGCCAATAAAGCTGAGATACTTTGCCTTGGGATCGAGCAGCTCAGGATGGGAAGGAGTAGCTACAAAAGATGACATTGATTTGGGGAGAAATACATTAATCCGCGGGGAACGGTGGATACACAGCACTGTAACATCTGCCTCTCCTTCTCTTTTAAGTTAAAAAAAGAAAACCCAACCTTTTCCTTAGATTGTGTGTTGTCCTTCCCCCGCCTCCAAAGATGAGACAAGTTGAAGCCAATTTTATAGTATCCCAGTGAATATTTCACAGATGAGTGTTTCCATAAGCTAATTGGTGCCCTTGATCATGGAATTAAAAGGCAAAGGGACTGAAGGCAATTGAGCCTCATCCCTTTATTACCTTTTCCCTAAAGACATCTCAGATATTTTAACTCCTTTGACCCTTGGACAGGTTGCCTGATGGCCCCAACACATTTTTGCCACAGAAAGAGACCCAAACCAAACATCTAAGGAACTGCAAAGGGCAGAAGGGCCAGCTGGAAAGGAAGGACCTGCGATAACTGGTTCCAGGGGAACACTCAGAGTCTGCTCCTGCCTGTCCCCAGTATTGTCCCACCTCGGGGGCCCCTTGAACCCCCAGCCTTGGCCCACCCACGCTGGCTACACATTCACAGCCACTTCCTGGCTGTTCCCTTGCCGAAGCCCACACTTCACTTCCATCCAAGGCACTGGATGCTGAATGGACCAGCATCTCCACTGCCAGGAAAACACCACAGGCTGAACACAGCTGCCCGAGTAGGACAGATACAATCAGAGGGGAACTAACAGCTTCACCTGGCAATAATCTCCAAAAGATAACTGAAGGGCTTGGGGCTGTTTTTTAAGTTTCAAAACTGAAAAGACCGCCAGGAGCAGCAGATGAAAGGTAAGTCCTGCCCTTCCCTTTAGTCACAGCGATTCCACTTGTCCAGAGTCACCGAGATCCTCCTCCCCTGCACACACGTTCCCGAGAGCTTCGGTTTTGGCTTTTTATTTTATTTTTTGGCAACTTCTTATTCCAATCAAAACCAAAGCCACCCAGGACACCAGCACTGAAGAGCAGCTTCCTTCCTTAACAGCCCAAGCGTGGATTGGCCTCTCTTACAAGGAGAACAATTTGATACTCATCTGTACGGTTCCCAAGGAAGCCTCCTTGACTCAAACGCAACTTTTCCCCCTTTACCTTCCACAGAGGAATTAAACAAACCAAACCAACTCCTGCAGACACCTTCTCATTTATTGTCACCTCCTCTCGCTGGGGACTGCTGTAAATAATTGTTGTGACTCAGGAACTATTCCCTACCTTTGCTACCCAGACTCAGGCATCAGCCACTGCACAGGAGATTAAATGGGTCTGTTGGTCAGCTCTGGCATTGGCATCTCCCTGGGGAAGGCTACCAGTGCTAATAAGCGTCCATAACGAGCACCAAGGTCTTTGAAGCAGGCTGGACTAGTGATGGCAAGGAATGCCAGTCATCCCGAGCTCAGATTTAACTCCCTCCCACGCGTGGCTTTTGTTAGCTTGCTGTTTACAGCTTGAAGTTATTGACATCATAAATGTTGAATCATGAGGCTGAAATTAAAAGAAAGGATTCCTGCTTTGCTCGTGGCTCCCTCCTTTGTTGCATACCTCTTCTCTTCCCCCCTCCTTCCCCCTGCTTTGGCTGTGTACCTCATTCAGCTTCTGTGACACGTTTAAGTCTCTGAGGGATGAAAGCTATGGCAACAGGAGTTGTGCATCTAATCCCTGATGCACAGTGCTAAAAACACACCGTGCAGCATCACATTTCCTATTCACAAGACTGTTCACGTTTTCATTCATGTCAAACTCAAAGGAGAAGTTACAGAAATTCTGCATAAGGAAGCAAAAAACCTCAGGGAAGCAGGTGCCACATGGGGCCTGGCCTGAAGCAGGTTCACAGGGGCAGGTGGCAATGGGGCTCATGGCTAGAAGTGGGACATCGGGCTGGAGAAAGGACATAGCCAGTAGAGGTGTCTGAGAATTGATAGACACCTGCACATATTGCATCTTTTCTCTAGGTCACAGCTTCTACTCAGGTACAGAGGTTGATAGTTCAGCATCAATCGCACCCCTGGAAAACACCCCCTAAGTTTTGTTTTGCTTCTGCTGCTCTGACACACTGGCCACCATCTGACCAGCACCCCCAGGTCACAGCACCTCAAGCTGCTGCAGCTGGGACTGAGACACCCTCACTCCACAGTTAGGATACAACTGCTCCTCACCCCCTGAAATGGCCACCAAGTCCCAGTTCTGTGCCTCACCCCTACCACCATCAGGAACAGGACAGAAACTCCACAGAACACTTACATTTTTGGGGGAGGCCCTCTACCCTCTCTCCACTTGGAAAGAGATAAGCATATAGACCCATCTGCTGTCTTTAGCAACAAGGACATCTCTACCTTCCCTAGGTGAGTGCTCACCTTGTGTAGGCAGCTTGCAGAAGGCTATACATCCCTTCAAAATACACCAAGACCACCCTACTGAGAACATCAAAAGCAGTCAGCTGGGTGGGTGACACCAGGAACCTGCTCTTTCCAGGCCCCAGATGGTCCAGCCTAGTAAAAGTTACAGATGAGATAAATGCTTAGAAACATCTGAATGCCAGACACACACACCAAAAAGAAAACAAAAAAGCCCCAAATGTAAAAAACCCAGGACCCAAACCTTGAGTGTACTCTCCATTCAGCTCTGCACCGAGAACTTATACGTGACTCACAGCTTCCTATCTGTGGGCTGAAAACCAGCTGCTTATGAATGAGTGCTTTTGCAACCTCGAGGATGTACAACAAGGCCCACTAGAAGACAGCTTCTGCTGACAGACCACAGCTGGTACCAACAGAGAGCACAACCATCACCTGAACCCCAAAAGATACAGAAAGACTTACCCTGCGTTTGCCTAAAGGTGCTTTCCAGCTTCTCAGGGAGAGACAGAGACTTCTAGCTGCTTCTCAGGAAGGTTTAGGAGCTACTGGCTTCATTCTTAGGGAGAGACAGAAGCTTCTAGCTAGTTCTCAGGAAAGTCCAGAAGCTCCTAACTTTGTTCTTCAAGAGGTCCCGTGCCTCTAGAAGCTGGAATGCTGGTACCTACTGAGGAGCAAGAACATAGCACCCCTAAGGAGACCTCCCTCCCTCCAGGGCCATAAATAAAGGCTTTGGTGCAAATTAGCTAACGGCAGACCGGTGTGGGCTACATTAAACTTAGGTGGGACCTAAGCGCAGCCCTTCGGTAATTAGAGGCAGGTTTGGGTAGAGGGCTATTAAGGAGAAAATTAACGCAGTTATCAACGCATTATAACGCATGACACCTGGGGTGTGCCGTTAGCTGCCCCCGCTGCTAACACAGCTCAGGTGTGCGGTGGTGGCACGGGGGGGTGGCCTCAGGTGTGGCCGTTTAACAAAGGAGAGGAGATAAAGAGGGGGTGGGAGGAAGAGGAGGAGCCCTAGGTGCGCTGAGGAGGCGCTGCAGGCTGGGTTCTCGAAGATTCCCGGGCTTGAGCTGGCGTCAAGCGAATTGAAAGCTCAGCGTAAACATCTTGGGCAGCTTCTCCGAAACCTGAGGGTATGTTTAGTGCTCGCTTTTGTGCACTTTTATGCGAGTTTTTCCTCCCGGTGAGGGTGCCGGTCCTGGTGGGGGTGCCGGTGTATTAGCTTGGATATCCTGCCGCAGCCTCTCCCGCAGCCGGCGCCCCGGCTCCTCTCTTGGAGGTTGCTGCACCCTGAGGGCAGGTTAGCACTGATTTATGGGGGTGGTATGTGTTCCCTAGCGAAAAAAACCTTACTAGCTCCATGGTGAAGGCTGTCCTTGTCACCTGAAGCTTCTCAGCCGGATCCCGAAGCCCGGCGTGTGCCGGCGGCTGCCGCTGCGGGGCCCTGGGCGATGCGTGAGGAGCGGGAGCGATGGGGGCCACAGCTCCCATTCTGAAATGGTCCCTGTTACTGGGCTCGCTGGGGCTGTGGAGCTGTTTATCGCAGGAACAGTTTGTTCTCGTCTGGCCCTTCGTCCTTGGGACAGGAAAACTCAATTTTACTTGTGCTTCTCTTACCCTCTGAGGTAGCTCTTTGCTGTCTTTGTCCTTGTGTCAGGATTTGACTTAGGGAGGGGAACAGCTTTTTGGGAGTGCTGCGAGGCAGGGTACCCTGTACTAGGTATTTGAAGGGCTCTCTCAGAATAGAAGGCAGTGGTTTGGTTGCTTTACCTGTGAGGGGAGCCCAGAAATGCCGAATGCACCAAGTGCTGTTTGGGATTTGGGCTGTATTAGCTTGGATAGCTTGTGCCCTTTAGAATCATAGGTTAGAAGAGACCCTTGGGATCATCAAGTCCAAAAGGATGGTAGGAAGCAGCTCTCCTGAGCTTTCAGGTGATGGGGCTGTGCTGAGCAAAATGGGCTGGGTTCCTTTACAGGGGCTGTTGGAACCTTTTGTTGGCTGAAGTTCCTTCTTGTGGCTGAGATGTTTGGAGCTCCTCAGACCTGCATCTGTAGGAAACACAAGTGCTAAATGTGCAAAAGCATCTCTTCTTCCTGGTACATGTTGGTCCTGGGAGGATCCATCCCAGTGGACCTCATTAATCAGGAGAACCCCCAAACCGTCTGAAAATTACTTTAATGGAATAGTTATAGCTAATGAAACAAGACACATTCAACCCAGAAAATATGAGCTAAATCCAGATATGGGAATTAACTGAGAGTACGTGAGGTAACTTAATTATTTACCTAATGCTGTGCTTTGGATGTACCTGGGGGCTCTCGCTCTTTCCCCATAAGCAAAGAGCAGTTTTGAGCCTGCGTAGCGTTTACTTTAGATGGAGTGAAACAAGAATAAATATAGCAACAGAGGTAAAATCTTTATTAGAGAGCAGGTGTGCTGATCTCCTCTTTAACATGCCACATTAATTTGGCCTCCAGCAATTGCAGCTGCCCCCACTGAAGTGAAGAACCTTGAAAACATAAAGGTGTGAGAGCCAGAGGACAATCTTTTTGTGGAGGTATTTCCCAATGGTATTCCCTACTGGGGTGATAAAAATGTAGTTTTCATTTCAATGGGGTTGCCAAACGGTTGTACTCAGGCTACATCAAAGCAAGGCTCAGAAGGTGAAGTCTTTCTTCTCCTGTCCCAGAGGAGGCAGGGGAGAGGCTGCTCTGGCAGTGAACTGTCTGCTGCTGAACATCTCCTGTGTCTGCTGTGGGACCTGATGTGTTTTGCTCTGGTTTGGGAGCAGCTTATGGAGCCTCAGTCCATCTGCAACCTCTGTTGTGGGGCAGTCCTGTGTCCTGACTCTTGGCAGGGTTGTCTGACGCTGTGGATCCTGGTTCTGACTGTCAGAGAGTGTGAATCAGTGAGGAACTGGAGTGCTGCTGTTGAGAGAAGGGGGACCAGTTGTGTTTGCAGTGAAAAGAGAATGATGGAGGATAGTATCTTCTCTTCTGGTAGCAGGCAAAACCTTGTTGAAACTCAGTAACACGGGTCACTTATTAAGGTATTTTAAGAATGAACCTTTTCCTGTTCTACAAGGATTTAAGCTAAAATTTTGAACTAGGAAGAGGTGTTGGATTTTTTTTTTTGGCTTTGCTCTTCCTGACTGTGTATCTAAACTGGCTGGTGAAAAAGGCACTTGCATTCCTTGGTTCGTGTTACTCCTGGCATTCCAGCTCTTTAGAATAGAGTTCATTTCCTAAAGAGCATTGTTCTGGATAAACAGGTAGAAGGGCTGTTGGCTCTTCTGTTGTGTTGAGTAATTAGAAGAGTAATGTGCTGTGGGAAGGAGTGCCTTTGAGGGCACAAAGGGAAGAGGAGGCATTCTTCTTTAAGCAGAAAAGGGATAACCTTTCTTTAGAGGCTCCTGAGCAGAGGTGGTATGAGCAGGGAAAAGTTCAGCAAGGATAGACTTGTTAAAAGTTGCCCTTGACTGCTTACAGGCATAATTTCAATTTAAACGTAATAAAAACCTAAAAGGGAAAATTAAGATGCGGAAAGCAGTTAAAAAGCCTGTCTGAAGACATCTGCAAAATGGTTTTATTCCCAGCAAATATAAGAAAACTGTTTGGTTTTTTTATTGTCAAACAATAATAGTGCCTCCATTTATACAATGCCTTTTACAACCAAATCTTTTTCCACAGATTACTTCCAAAACAACACAGAAATTGATTTATTTTTAAACTGTGTCCTTGTAACCCTCTTCCTTCCCCCAGCCTGTGCTGTGGGATCTTTTCATTGTGGCAGGGCTGAGCAGAGGGTTATGCAGTGGATGGGGCTCAGTTGGCTGGGTCAGGGGGAGCAGGGGCTGCTCATCAGCCAGTTCCCTGCTGTGCTGCTGAGCCTGGGACAATGCTCTGACATGACCCCATTTACTCTGTGGGGCCCAGTGCAACAGCAGTTAGACTGAGGCTGAGGGAGGCTTGTTTTGTGCAGGGTACCCTTTATCTCAATTAATGTGTTTTTCCATTTATTTATTTCTTTTTCCCAAGGCAGCCCCTTTTCCAGCTGTTTGGTAGTGTTTGTCCTCCTCCACATTGTGTCCACCCATAGATGTGCTCTCTGTGCTCACAGCTCCTTTGCAGTCGTTTTAGTGTTGACAGATCCTTAGGAGGTCTGTGGGTTCCGTTTCACTTGACTTCCTTACCAGGCTTAAAAAAAAATGATCTGCTTGCTTCTCCTGCGATGGAGACAAAAATAGAGGTGTCTGTTTCCTGTGGTATCCCCTCTGAAAATCCCCCTGCTCTCTGGAGATGATGAGGAATGCTTCTGCTGTGACACAGGTCATGTAGATGCAATCCTGGCAGATCTCAGGATCTGGCAAGACTGTGAAAGGTTAGTCAGAGTAATCCATAGATCATGGTGGGGTGGGGGAATTGGGGCACATGAGCTCTGAGCTGTGCACTGGTAAATCCCTTTGACCTTAGGGGGAGATGTAAGGCCATAACCACAGCCCTGCACAATCTAAAGGATTTTGTGTGTAGCTGTGAGATGGCCACTGCTCTAATGATCTGGGGTTTTTCTGTGCTCTGTGATGGGGAGGTCAGAGCGCTGTGAGATAAGGAGGTTGATTGGTCCTGCTAGTTTGGACTACCTTGAGTTTTTGCAGAGGTTTAGATGCTCTTGGTGTGGGGAGGAGCGAAAGTGTGAGGCACAGGGGGGAGTTGGAGACAAAAGTAAGGAACTTCAGTGTAGCTGTGGCAGAGGCTTAAGAGTCTGATCTCAGTTGGGCCCTCACTGTTCTAGGTGTTAGATAGCAGGAGTCAAGCCTGACCTCTGGGAACTTATCAAGTGGTGTCAGAGGACTAGTTTGGACCAGAGTCAGTCGAGAGGCTTTGTCATGTCTGTGTTTTCTAGCCCTGAACATCAGGACAAATAACGTTCCAGTTCCATGATGGCCATGCGGATGAGAAGAGAAGGACAAGGCGACCTTCCCAGCAGAATGAGAAAGGATTTGCGACATGTCAGACCATCCAAAGGAGAATTTACTCCCAAACAAGTCACTTCAGCCATGGAAGCTCTAGCAGGTACACTGCTGGTTGTGCTTGGGTACTGGTTTTCATGCCTTGGATGTCTGTTGTATGTCTCTGCCACCAGCAGCTGGCTGGGTAAGCAGTGATGACATGTGTAATGTCAGGAAAGCAGATCAATGGCAGAACCTAAAAGTAGAAGCCCCAAGAATCCTGACTTGGAGCTTTGTGCTTGGAAGGCAGGAATTGAATCTTGGGTGGGGAACTTGAAACCTACAGCCAATTAATAACTGCTATAAAACAGTGCTCTAGTCTAAAAATGCTGACAGAGAATTTAATGCACCTTATGGAAGGTGGGGAGGGTTACAGCCTAATTAATTAAGCTTTGGAAAGTCTGTAATCCTTGGACAAAGGGCTCTGTGTAAATGTAATATGCAACACCTACTATTAATGCTAGCTCTTCTAGTTTCATGGGGACATGAGGTGCTTTTAAAAGAGAATCACTGCAGTGACACTTTTTTAGAAGGGTGAGGTTGGGAGTGTGGCTCATGATGGGGTCACAGCGAAGGCAGAAGATTTGGAGACCTCTGCCTCTGGGTGTGTGTGAGACATGGGTTTCTGAGCATCTGTCCCTGCTGCTTGGGAGTGATGAGACTCCTACAGCTGTCTGTGTCTTAAGCAATTACGTTAATTGCAGGGACCACAGCCCCTCAGTTAACTGCCAGTTGGTTGATATGCATCAGTTTATTTCTAACAGATTATTAGCTTAGTCCAGGAGTGAGTGGCTTTACTGCTCACTAGTGCAGTGGCACATGTGTGACACGCCAGCAGCATGTGCACAGTTGAACTTTAGCTGATCCAGCTGTACCTCATCTGTGATTGTCCACATACAGCTCTGGCATCTGCTGCCCTGATGACAATGACAGGGTTTGAGCTGTAGGAGCCCTCTCAGTGCCCTGCAGGACAGGACCTTGCAGTCCTGCAGACCAGCAAGGATTTTGTGGAGGCCTAAAGCTGCATAACCTTGTGTTAAGCAAGCGTGAAGGACACGAGCTGCTGCTGACCTGGCTGGGGAGCTGCCTTTCTCTTGGGGCAGGTGCCTGTCAGTGCTGTGCCATGGTGACTTGGGGACACCAGAATGTGTCAGTGCTGCCACAGACAATGCAGGGGCCTGGGACCTCTCTGGAGAGGAGTTCTGTAGTGTCACCTCTGTGCTGCCGCAATGAGCTTGTGTGCTGCACACCATAAGGGCGGCGTTTTATCCTCTCTGTTTGTTGGGGGGTATTAAGCTATGTCACTGCACCCCAGTGTGGTGGCCTGTCTGTCCCAGCTGAGGCTGGCTGTCCTGCTGCCTGGCTTTGAAGAAAGCTGGCTGCAAGGGCTGCGCGCTGAGCTCTGAGCACGTCCTCCCCACTGAGCTCCAGCAGAGAGACATCACACAGACCTGAAGCTTTCTCTCTCTGCCGCCTCCTGCAAGTGACACTTGGCAGCCACTTTGAAAGCTAGAGGGACAAGAGACTTGGGGGGTGGCTGTCATCTTCTGGAGATCCCCGTCCTCAGAGGGGTTAGCACTGTGAGCACGGGGTGCCTCTTGGAGCTGCTTGGAGAAGAGTGGGAAGTGACAGAACTTCCCCCAGCTCCTCGCCGGGGCTGGCAGGAGCATATGGGCCTCGCATGCATGGGTTGTCTCTGTCTGTTGTTGGAGTAATTGCTCATCTGGCTAAAAGCCATTCCAATTCAGATGTTGAAAAGGAGCTGCTGGCGACACTCTCCAGGNAAATTTATTATTAAACTAAAACATTAAAGACGTTATCGTGGAGCTTTAATCTGACACACGTAAGCCTCTCTCTAATTTGTTAGGTCATTAGCAAGGCAAAACAAACAGAGATGAGTTGGTGGAGGCTAGAATGTCTGGGGAGCTGGCGTTTTGGGGATGGGGCTGTTGCCTTGTGTTTTAAGTGAGCGTGTGCTCCGCGGAGTGGGCTTGGCAGCGCCGTGTTGTCTAAGCCTGGCACGGGAACAGCGTGGCACGTAGCGGTGCCAAGTGTGGCAGTTGTACTTGTCTGAGCTCTGGGAGTTTGCGGTGCCAATCCGAGAGCTGGGATTCCCTGTTCTCCTTCCAACAGTGTGAGACTGTCTTAATGTAGGCTTGAATTTGACTTGTTTGGGATTTTTTTAAGCTTTTAACTCTTTGTTGGAGTAATTGCTCCAACTCTTTGTGCCTCTGCCCGTGGCGGTGAGGATTTGGTCTGCCTTGTTCCGCTTGGTGGAAGCGGTGATTTGATTACAGGAACTGAAGCTTCCACTAAGGCAGGAGGAGCGCAGTCAGCTCTAGAGGTAAAAGGTGTCTGTCCTTCTCCTGTGTGGTCCCATGTGGTCACTGTCACAAACTCTCTGGAAAGCCCTGGCACTGGGGTTTGTCAGAAATAAGCGAGGACTGCACAGCCCAGGGGTTTGGGGTTGCTCTGGTTTGGCTGGTGATGGAGGAGGAAGCTGCTCCCTTCAGGGTGGAGTCAGGCAGAAGACTTTCTCAGGGTATGAGGTGAGTCTTGGGGAAGGCATTTAAGGATGTGCTGGCTTTGAGCATTCCTTATGGTGAATGTATTAAAATTAAATACAAAGCTGTCCAGGCAAGACTAGCACCATTTGAATCTAAAGTGTTGGAGGAGATGACCCTGCTGTGCCTCCCTGGGGCATGTTCTGTGTGATCTGGTGTGCTGTGATGGTGCTTTTTCTGGTATTTGGAGGGTTGGAGACCACAGTTGTAAGCTGTTCAAGCACTGCAGCATGATTTGTATTACTCAAATGATGCCATGTTTGGAAGGCACATGGCTTATCCCTTGTTCTACATCTATAGCACAGCTCTTGTCAAACCACTCTGAGTGTAGACATGTGAATACTGTGAATTACCAGTGCCACTGGATTTAAATCATGCAGTTCTACCCAACTTGCATATTAGACTGAAAAATAACTAAAAAGTGGAAAAATACTGCTCTGTATTTAAAGGGAGCGTGCAGCATTCCTGCAGTCAGAGCAGTTATAAGGACTAAAGAACTGCAAACAAATTACTTCCAGCTTAATTTATAAAATAAGGCTTCTGTGTGCAGGTTGTGCTGACCTGAAGGCTGTTTTAACAGATCTGAAGTCTGGAGTAGAAGTTCACTTGAAGGTGTGTCCAGGTTTGCCAGATCTTTAAACAGGCTGGGGACGGGGAGGTCTGATTCTCTGTGGTTCAGGAGAGGCGAGAAGGTTTGGCTCTGAATTTTGATAGGTTTGTCTTTCCATCTCTGAATCCAGGAGAGATGAAATACCGAGGTTTCGTATTGAATAGAGGTCATTATTTAGCCTTATGTTGCAGTGAGCATGTGGTGGAACCGAGCTACAGCATTCCCAGGGTACTGCAGCAGCAGGTGTGAATCCGAAATAATTCTGTTTGCTAAAGAAACCATGAACTCGCTGTGAAAGAGGATTTTCTTTTTTTTTAATAATAAAAATTTCTACTCAAAAGAAAAAAAAAAAGCCCCACCAACACCAGCCCCCTCTCACCACCCCCCTTTTGGGGGTGAATATTGGCTTCAGCAGCCCCAGTTCCTCCTCTTGTGAGGAACTGGCCATGCATTCCATGCTGCCTCTCCGTTTCGGGCAGGGGAAAGAGCTTTCATTTAAGGTTTTTTTTAGAAGGCAGAAAAACTTGCATGGTAGTTGTGCATTTGCTTGATGAATCTTCTTCCCAGCATATGCTCAATGCCTGGATGAATGAGTTATTTAAGTGTATTTGAAGGTTATGACAGACACCTGTAAACAGACAGATATTGATAAAAATGTCATTTGGAACCAGATATCTGCCTTTCTTGCAATCCAATTACTACTGATGGCGAACAGCCCAGAACTAGCAGCAAAGTGCATTAACCCAAGCTGTGATGGGCAGGCTGTCCTTAGAGGCAACATGATCAGGGCCTTATTTACCTCTTGCTTTGATGTAACTCCAGGAGTTAATGGAGTTATTTGTAATTTACACCAGAGCAATACAGGACTGACTCCGGATGTGTATCTGTATCTCCAGCCTTCTTGTGGGCTTCTTAAAACACGATGTGTCAGCTGAATGCTGTTGAGGCTGAAGGCTCCAGTCTTGTTATCTCCTGCCATTATCTTTCTGAAGGGCTTACTCTCAAACAAGTCACTTCACTGTGGAAGAGTCCTTCGGTTTTTGGGGTTTTTTTTGTAAGTCACATGGGTAGAAGAGTCATTCCCAAGTCTCAGGTGATGGGACAAGAGGAAACAGCTTCAAGTTGCTCCAGGGAAGGTTTGGATTGGAGATCAGGAACAATTTGGACCTGGAAAGGGTTCTGAAGCTTTGGAATGGGCTGCTCAGGGAAGGGGTTGAGGCACCATCCCTGGAGGGATTCCAAAGATGGGTTGATGTAGAGCTTAGACACATGGTTAGTGATGGTTTTTATCAGTGTTAGGTTGAGTGTTGGACTAGATGATCTCAAAGGTTCCTTCCAACCTGGACAATTCTCTGATTCTAAGAAATGCCTGTAGTTGTATGTTCTTCAGTACACACACCCCTGGAAAGAGCTGTGGAACTGCCTTCAATCAGGATGCTGCCTTCCTAGGGTGAAGTCAAACATCAGTAAATGTGGCCACTAAAGGTAGATTTATTTTGCCTACTAGCTCTCCAAGATCTCCTCAACCCTTGTAAATTACATTGTTTTCTGCTGTGATGTGAATTGCTTGTGATGGCTCTAGTGTTTGGACACACTGGAACTGCTAAGGTGCCCTTTATTAGGAAACAGTGCAAGTCCTATCAGATGGCTGTTGTTCTTAAGCTCTGAGTATTCGAAGAGGAAGTTCCCATTCTGGTTATCTTTCGCCAAGCTGGAGAGTGACATGTGAATGGAAGTGGTGCTATCGTACCGTTCTCTAGTTAAGTTGAAGTCCAGAGCTGTCCACAATGAAATGGGTATTTGATGGTAGTCTCAGCTTTCAGAGAAGTGAAACCAAAAAGACAAGGTTAATGGAAGTTGCATTTCATTTGTATTGCTCTTATTTCTTATTTTATAAGCTTGTGTTCCATGCAGGTGCTTGGCTTATATCTTCACCCTGTCAATAAACCCAACAAGCTCGAAGCAGACAGGATTAATGCAGATTTTAAGGGCTATATTTAGAAGTAATTTAGCTATCATCAGTCAGAAGGGTGGGGAGAGATGTGATGGTTATTCATACTGATTGAATATTCTATTGATAGAGATCCTTATTAACCCTAAACATGTCTTTCCATCAGACCTTTGGGTCTCAAAACAACAACAAAAAATAATCCCTTGAAATTCAGATTGGGGGAGGCAGAATGGAAGTGGAGAAATGAGGTGGGAGGGAAGTAGCAAGCTGCCTAATGTGAGACCACTAATGTGGACTGGAGGGCACTGGAACAAGTGGCAGGCAGTGGGGTGATGGGCTCGTTGATGGCACCGGTGTTCAATGGGTTTAGATTCTGGGGTCTGTGGTTTAAGTTTCCATCTGGAACAAAAGCAAGGGATACACTTGCTGAGAGTTAACTTTCCCTTTTTTTAAAACAAAAAATGCTGTCAGATAGGTGAGAGGGAGGGAATAGTCTGTCAGTGAGTCATCTCTGCCTTAGGAGCAAGATCAAACTGCTCCTGCTTGGAGTGATGGTAATTAAGCCAAGGAGCTGTGGGGCAGAAGGGGTCCAGGGAAGAACCAAGCGCTTGGCACTCAATACAATTTCATCTGGGTTCCTAAAGCCCCAGCCCTGCGCTCCCTGCTCCCTCATTGCATTTCCTGAACAGAGATTTCATTTCAGATAGTGCAGGCGGCTCTTCACACTTTTAGGAGCATTTATAAAATGGAATTACCAGAAATAATCATGGTAATTAACATACAGAGTTATAAGGAGGAAGATTAATTACAAAGCTGTAATTCATCTGCAAAATATAAACCAGGAGGAGAGCTTGAGTAGGTGAGCAATGCTGAGGTACGCTTAGAACTGTGCCCCCAAGGGATTCAGTCCGTGCTGCTGCCTGGACGGAGTGTCCTGGCATGGGGAGAAGGGGAAACCGAGGCACAGAGACAGTGGTTCATCCCTGTTATCCAGAAAACCAGATGGGTGGGAATGGGACCTGAAAGGACCTCACACTGCTCCTTGCTGTGAACAGGGGACATGGGTCTTGTTTCATTATACTGAGTGTTTTTCGCATTAGAATCCATAAAAGCTGCGGAGGAAAATCAGTTGAGGTTGCATTGCTGAGAAATGAATCAGTCTCCTGGACTCTGCTGCTGGCTCAGCAGCCTTCTCCATCCTGGCTTTCAGTCCTGGGTGTGGGTTTACACCAGCAGAGAATCTGGCTGGTTTCCTCTAAGGCCTATTGAATAGCTCCAGGTTGTTTTATGAAGGGAGGAGGGTCTGGGAGGTGAGGGTAGACTATAGAAAGTTACTCAGTCCAGGGCAGGGGTTTCTGGTTTATTACAATGATTGTAGGGGAGGGCTGATTCCCTACAACTAATTGCCTTTTTTCTGAAGATGCAAGCAGTTGATAATGACAGTAATTAACACTGCAAGAAACAAGGTCAAACCCAAGAACATTACCCACTAAAAGTCACTTTCCCGAAAGTCATGTCAAAATCATTGCCTTGGAGTAGCTTTAAAAAAAATAAGAGGCAACTGATGATGAGCTGTTTGAATTATGTAAATGCTCAGGTATCCATGGGGTTTGACCTTTTTGCAGATGTAATTTAGCATTCAAGACACTGTCATCTTGCTGCCAAAGTCAAATTAGATGCTTGCTACTGCAATTGATAGCTGATATCCGATCTCCTTCAAGAACAGGCAGTACAGAAAGGCAGGCGATGCGATTTGCTACGGGAATGGGAAGCTGCATTTTTAAATATAAAGTGGTTGAAGAGTTTTTTGGATCCAATTCAGGTGAGCAGTGTGCTTTTGTAAAACACACACTTGGTTCTTTGGATCATCAGAGCCCGTTCTATGCGTCTGCAGTCCTGCAGGATGGCTCTGGGCTCAGGAGCTCTACGGGGCTGTCTCACCTTGGACTTGCTTTGGGCTAGTGGCATGGCCCTGGGCCAGACCTGCTGCTAGCCGTGGGACCAGGGGACAGTGACAGCACAGCCACATTGCCTAGAAGTACTGTGGTTCCAGCTTCTAATCTGAGTGAGAGCTTTTTCTGAGGGATGCCAGAGACCGTGTGACTCCCAAGCAAGTACTTCTGAGCCTGGAGCACGGGGAGCGACACGGATGAAGTGCTCAGCTCTGGCCCCTCCAAAATATGTGGGAACTACTGATGTTCCCAGCATGTGGATTATGGACCTGTGTATGCCTCCCTATCTCCATTTGTCAACCTGGTCCTGTCCATGCTAGCAATAAGAAACCCAAGCCAACCCTCTCCTTGGGTTGTGCTGAGAGCTTGGCTGCTTGCTGGAAGTGGTTCCTGTTCCTGGTGTGCCAGGTGGCTGAGCCACTTGCCTTCCCACCAGGAGTGATTCAAAGGGCCTCCCAGCCTTGCTTCACACTGAATCGGTGCCTGTTGTAGGAAACAAATGGCTCTGAAGAAACACCTGCTCTTTCTGGCCCTCGTTTGACCACAGCACCTGATAAAAAAGCCCCAGTTTCTCTGGAGCTGGTGGCAGGTAACTCGCTGAATGGGCCTGGTCCGCAGCCCAGTTAAAGGCATTTTTCCTCTTTTTACTTGCATCAAAAAGGCTTCCTGATAGTTGTGGCTGCACAGTTAAGCTTCCTGGCTGGAACCAAGCTGTCCCAAGGTTTCGGATCCTTTCCAAGGTTCTGAGCAGCAGCCGGGAGTCGTTTGGGTTCAAATGTATGTCTGTCCTTCCCAGCGGTGAAGCTGTGCCAGGAGCTGGCTGCGGGTGGCTGGCAACGGGCTGGCTCCTGCTTGTCAGAGGTGCACAAAAGATCAGCAAAATGCAGATCTTCAACAGAGCTGTTCTAGTGGTTTCCCGTGAGCTGGTGCAAATTAGTAAATGACTATAAAAGAGCAGGGATGAAAAATGAGGCTGTGTGTGTTCTGTGCCTGGGTGCAGAGGAGCACTGCAGGCTGCTGTTAGCATTTTCCTTTGGCACCAGCCCCGTGATTTCCCTGAAGTTGCTCTGTATTTCCACAGGAGCAAATGAGAGCTAATGCTGGCTCCTGCCTGTAATTGCTCCTCTCCTGTTGCCAAAAGTTAACTTCTAATCTGGTGCAAATTGTTCCTGTTCAAGTGCTTTCCACCCTGTGCCTTCAGTGCAGTGATTTGCACCCAAAACCGGTAGAGAATTTGGCCCTTGTGTTATATTATGCTAAATCCTTTTCCCTTCCCAAAGGGTTGGTTTTGGGGGTGAGGGGGGCTTTGGCTGTAGCCTGGGCTTGTGTACTGTGAGTTTGGGTAAGAGTGCTTAACTGGATCCAGCTGTATTGCCTTTACTGTTTAATGGTTCAGTTCAAATGCAGGTTTTGTATTTCATGCTTCATTATTTTATTTCTTTCTTCCCCATTGCGTGGCTGTTTGAAAACTGAAGGTGAGTTGCACAACGTGTTCCTCCCAGGCATGCAAAGAGGACAAATGCTGAGGGTAATTCAAAAACTTCTTTCCCTTGTTTGGTACCTTTGTGATGTTTGAGGGGCTTTTACAAATCAGATTGTGCCCCTTCTTCCAGCTGAGCTCATCTCGCTGCATTCAGGAGGAGCTTGGAGCTGCTGCCCTGAGTCCCCAGCCTTGGACACACAGTTCCACTGGAGGGGCACCCCCTGGGCAGTGATTCTGCCTGTCCTGGTGCTGCCATCAGGGAAGGGAAAGAGCCTTTTGGCTGTCCCAAAGGTGGAGGTGACTGTCCCAGCTAATTTCATCCCCAATGGTGGACCTGTGAGTGTCATGTGCATGGCTTGAGAGAACGTATAGGGAGTGCAGAGTGTAAAACTGCCACCATGTGAGCTTCAGTGTAGGGAGAGTGTCACAGGAGCACAACTGCTGTCACCTGAAGGGCTGTAGGTTGAGTTGTTGGGAGATCTGCTAAATTTTTTTGAGTAAACATCTGCCTTTTCTTCTTTTTCTTAGCAGCAATAGCTGCTGAGGCACTGTGCAACTCTCCAGCTGACTTTATGTAGGATAATAGAATCATCAGCAGCATTTAGCCATTAAAAAGGGGCTTTCATGTTAGGGAAGTGTTTTGAATCAGCCAGGTTTTAAAGTGTAAACTGTTTTCACCTTTTGCACCTTCTGGTGAGAGTTTTCCAGTCATCATGGATTTAGACAGTTAAGTACAAGCCTCTCTTCTTCCCCTCAATTTGAAGAAAAGCAAGATGAAAACAAACAGTGAGCTGGATTTCAATAAATAATTTCTAAAAAATTAAGCTGTGACGGCGCCTCCACTTTTAAAAGCAAAAAGTCTGTCTTTGTAGGGGCAAGGAAAGCGTTATTTGTGTGTTTGTATAAGTTGTTAGTGTCCATGGTGTGCTCAGGAGAATAGATGGTCCTGGTGTGCATACAATTAAGGACAGCAATGTGCTTTAAAAGAGAGCTGGTGACATCCATAACTCCATGTGTGAATGAGCTTGTCCCTTGGCAAGAACAAGAGTGCCTGGAGTTACTCGGTGCTGCCGAGTTACTGCCTGTATGGGGACCCTATGGACAGTCTGTGGTGTTTGAGGGAATCTGGTTCCTGGGGAGGTTTTCTGGAGGGGCCAAACAGTGGTCAGCACGGCCGTGCTGTGAGAAGGTCCTGGCTGAGCTGGGGTGGGTCCCAGGTTAATTCTGCTTTGCCCACCAACCACCACTCTTCAGTGCACTGAGAGTCAAGTAACCCCCCCTGGCTCCCCAGTCCTGAAGTCTCAAGGCCTGAGCTCTCCATAGATGCTGTGGCTGCGACAACACGGTGTTCCTGGAATGTATTAACTTGTCCTGACACAAAGCCATTAACCAGACAGGCAAGACTGTCTCTTAGCCTGTAGCTGTCCCCTGCAAAGCAGAGACAGAATAATTTTTGCTCATTAAAAACAAACATCTGAGAGCAGCGCTGTGTTCCCTCTGCTCGGCTGGTCTGGCCAGCACAGGCAGACAATGCCAACCTGCTGGAAAAAACTAACCTGCATTTGGGTTTTTTTTCTCTCCCTGCCAGAGTCAGCAAATTAAGGGTGCTCCTAGCTTGGCATCTATGCTACATCCACTCGTGTTTCTGGAGGCTTGAAACCTTATTTATGCATAAAATAATTTTGTATATATTAGATTTTGCTGCCGTTAGCTGGCCCGGTCAGATGGGCCTTGGAAATGGAGAATCCTCCCAAGGGGACAAAGCTTTTTTCCTTGGTGACTGGCTGCCCCACACTCTGCTCTGTGACAGTAAATCTGTGTTTATCACCTCTGCTTGCAGAGAACTTGTGTGCCATCAAGTAATCTCTAGGTGAGTCAGCCCCTTCCCACTGTGTGAGCAGGGAAGGGAGCTCTGGTCTCTGAAGAGGGAGCTTTCTCGATGGTCTTAGTCACTGCCCTTCACTCAAAACCAGATCAGTGTCCCATCATCTTCAACCTGCACTGTAACACATGGGTAGATTGGCCAGAAGCTGGAAAGGACTGCTTTTATCTAGGCTTCTTTCCTCCATGGTCTTGTCTTCATCAAGCAGCGAGTATCTCTTGAGTCTGTCTTGTGGTGATGTGGGTGATGGCACCTGGCTAGAGCAGATAACCAGGAAAGAACAGCCAAAGCTTAAGGAGCCACAGAAGGCAACTGATGAATTGGATGAGAAGTCACTGGATGTGTTGTGTTGGTTACCTTGGTACCTCTCCAGAGAGGGTGGAGAAATGAAATTGTGTCCATCAGCCAAGCTGCAGTGATGCTTGTGAGCTGAGAGCTACGGTCAAACAAGCGAAGAACAGCTTCATCTATTTACAGAATGTGAGCAGAACCTAAGGGGGGGAGTATGCCGTGTGATTTCCAGTGGTTTATTCACCTTCTAATAACTAATGGGCAAGACTTGTGTAAATATAACAGGGTAAGGACTTAAATCTGTAATTCTCTCTCTTTAACTGAGGTAGCTCTTCTTGTGCTGTGGGTCATACTTTGTGTGGTTATGGTAATCCTTCACTCCAATAACCCTCTGCTTTGGAGAGGAACATAGCAGGGACCTGTGCCTGTGCTTGGCTGGGCACACGGGGTGGGTTTTGCCCATTGGAGTACATGCAGAACTGTCCCAGTTTGACCATGAAACACGAGTTCTCTGGTGGGTGCTGTCAGTGTGAGACCCTTGTAGCTCCTGTGCCCTTCCCTCTGCACCGCCTGGGGCGTTAGATGGTGCTGCTCAGAAGCTGGTGTCTATATAGACTAAATTTATTTGTATATACACAATTTGTTTGTAGACATTTGCACACACACAATTAATTTGTGTACATTTACTGCATCAGTGTATATATTTGGTGTATAGTACAGCTGGGGACCGTGATTTCCTTCTTGCTGTGGTAATGACAACTGGACCAGTTGTGACACTCGGGCTTTATCACCACCGAGGCAGTCCTCTCTGGTGCAATCAGTTGCTCGCTACGCTGTAATAACCTGTCTTGTTCCCTGCAGATTTGGAGCCAGATTATTTGCAAACCAATGACAGGAAAAAATGTGATTGTCTTCATCTGTTGCTGTTGGTCTTGTCGCCTTTTCCCATAAACGAGGTCCTTGGTTCTGTCATTTCGGAGTAAGACATCCTTGAAAATAGCTGGTCAGAAGAGCTGACTTACACCAAGCTCTTTTTTGCTGTTACCCCCCAGCTCTGGGTGGGAACATCGGGCTCCATGAACAGGATTTTGGATTAAATATCTTTTGCAAGTGATGTAGTTTTCCCCTTCTGTTTTTATGAGGTGGTTCTCAGTGAACGGTTTGACTTCAGCTTGTAAGGTATGGAGGGGAAAATACCAAAGTCAATAAATTCTTCATTTGCAGCCATTTTAGTCCCCAGCTGATAACTGGTGTGCTTCTGAGACGACGGATGGCAGTAGCAGAGAAGCAATTTAAAAACAAAAAGCTCACAAAAATGAAATGCTATTTATGGGGCTCTGCCTGTGGTTAATAGTCATTCATGAAATCAGGCAATAAAATCTATCTGCATTGTCAGCTCTGTCAGGATGACATTGGGATGGACGAGTAGCGTACAGCAGGTTCACATTACACCTGGGGACTTAACAACAGTTAGATAAAATTAGGGTTTGTTTTCATCTTTTAAACTGGAAGTACAAATACAGGCTGGAGCAAAGGAAAGACTGTTGCAGTATTTCTTGAGCAGCCAAAATCCAATGAATTAGGACTCTCTCTAGCTACTCTGCTCCTTTTAGCTGGAAGGATCCAGCAGTCACCATCATTTCTTGTCACGAGTATCAGTTGTATCTCCATTAGGTGTGCACACTAATAAGTTGTTCCTGCCAGGCTGTAAAGGGCTGACCAAAGCTCTAGCTCAAACACGAGATGCAGAGGTGTCCTAACACTTTTGTAGCTCTATTTGCCCCTTGTTTTGGGGGAATCACGTAAATGCTACTCAGCCTCTGTGAGTCGAAGGGGACTTTAGTGGCTCTGTATGAAGCCAATGTCACCAGTTGGCCCCAAACTGGCATCGTTCCCTTAAATGTTCAACTTACTAAATGGGTGCTGGCCCAGGGACCTGAGGAGGTCCCTTATGCAAGAAGCAGGAGAAGTGCTGAGGATGCTGCTAGCGCTGGCTGAGGAGATGATGTTTCTTCAGACTTCCTTGTGTCCACGTGTACTACGTTTTGGCCACGTGCCACTCCATGCAAATGAAGGCTTTAATCAAAAGCTAGAACTGAACTGGGTGAACTTACTGGTCTCAGCATGGGAACCTTGATCACAAAGACTTCCCACTCAGTGGACTGGAGGACTTCTGCCTTTTTTTTGTGGCTTTGGTGGTTTTCTCAGCCCACTCCAGAAAACGTTTCTCCATTTGCACTTTTTAAAAGGATATTACAGTTTGTTCTTGCCATAATGTGTTTATTTTCTCTTCCTTCTAACAGATGTTAAGCAATTAGAGAACATGGCAGAGCCACATATTTATACAAATGAAAGGAAGTAAGGAATAAATGCTCTGAATATTATACTTCCTAATAAGATCAAGTCAGTACTGTACAAACGAAGACCAGCCAGAGCAGCAAGTGGGCATTTATCAGTGACTTGTGTAATATCCAAGATTGCTTTTTAGGGTAGAGAAATACCTGTATGCACCCTCTCCACGGACCCCAATTTTAAGTGCATGCAAATGAGTGGGAAAACAAGCTCATTGGAAAAAGGGGGACTGGATAACAAATTGCACAGAATGTTAAAAAGCCAAAACCCAAGTGGTGAGAGCAGTTGATGTGGTTTTTCTGAGCTCACCGTGCTGTTGTCTACCCTGGTGCCACGCTGCCTTGTGAAGCTTTTTTACTGGGAGGCTGGTGCCTGTGCAGACGTGCTTTGCTGTAAAATTGGTGTTTTATTGTTGCTGTGTACGCTGAGAATGATTAGTAGTCTGAGCTAGTCTTTATAAAGCTGGCATAGCCATCTTCTATTTTTCAGTTCCTGGCCCTGGTGGGGATGGTTTTGTAGCAGGAGTGGGTCCTGTGCTGGGTGTTACTGGGATGAGCTGGGAGAGGCTGAGATGTTCATCCATCATTCTCCTCCTGTCGCAGAGGGTGCGATGGAGGTGGATGGAGATGGAGACAGAGGCTGCTGCTGGTGGTTTAATGTGTTCTATTGCTCAGGGTGTCAACTGGAGCTGCTGGAGGAAACCTGTGGGTGAGCAGTTTTAGGAAGGAAAGAGGACAGTGCTTTGGGGGGGGAAGCCTCAAGAGCAGAGAGGGGTCAGGACTGCTTGTATGGGTTTGTGTTGTGCCAGCTGAAGTCTTGGAAGAGACTTGGTGACCAAGGCACTTTGCTGGCTGGTGCAGAGTGAAGTTGCAGGTTCTGCCAGAACAAATTCAGGCAAATTGCAGTGTATCTCCCTGTGCCAGAGCGGTGCCAGGAGCTGGGAAGATGTGCAGGGAGCTGGAATGCTGAAGTGACCGGGGTGAAAATGACTCCTTTCCCTATTCCCTCTTCTGAATGCGTGCTGGGTTCCTCATAACCTGTGGCAACAGACTTCTAAGTTTCTCATTAATGCAAGGAGCTGGCATCAAAATCCTTTTTTTATGGGCCAGGAGTTTGGAAGTGAAGCTGGTAGTAAGCTTTCAACTAGAATTCATCTGCTTGGGTTTGAACAAATGAACTAGAGAAAATAACATTAGAATTGCATTGGTAGCACCAAATTCTGTGTGAAAAGTAGGGCTTGAATAAGAAATCTGCTATTTCTACTGGAGAAGATACTGTAGGCAGTAGATGGACAGATCACTGAACTATTAATGCTGAACTGAATTGTCTTTAAGAAAATTATCCATTCTTGTTTTAATTTAAAACAAACCAAACCCCAAGCCAGTGCTCCCCAGTCAATCACAGCCTTTTGTAAAATGCTTGTGGGAGAACATGTGTCTGGTTTAGATAATTATGCCACAAATAGGCAGATTAGAGAGTCTGTGGGGAGGGGAGGGGTGGAAACTGCACAGATGAGGTAGAAGTTGGTCTTAATGGTGACTGATGGGGAGCAGAAGTGTTGGCAGTGGGTGCCTGGAAAGGGGTGCTTTGGTGAACAGTTGGTCTCCTTTTTTAAGAAGACGTGTTGTGTAAACATGAGTAACTTGTGTGCAATAAACCCTCTAGTCCATCTCTGCTGGATCAACTCTGCCTGTGTCAACCAGATAGACCTCGTCTGGGAGATGTTTTCATAGAATCATATAGGTTGGAAGAGACCCTTGGGATCATGGAGTCCAACCATCAGCCCTACTCTACAAGTTCTCCCCTACACCAGATCCCTCAACACCACATCCAATCTACTCTGAAACACAGTCTATTTTGAGGTAGTGTGGATCCTGCCCTAGGGTAGGAGGTGGATAAAGTGACCTTTGAGTTTCCTTCTAGCCCTATATCCTGTGTGTACGTCTGAATGCCGAAGCAGAGCACTCAACACATCATGCCAAAAAGATGAGGAAAGCACAGTGTGAAACATTAAAATGTATATAGACTGGTTCCTGCTGTTCACTGCCTTGGCTCAATACCTCCCCTCGTCCCAGCAGACAAAAATTTGCTCTTGGAGGTGAGAGAGGAGAGCGTGCTGAATATGACACTTCATTTCTGATGAGTCCTGCGTTTGTAGAAGCATCTGTGGAAGATTAACAGGAGCACGTTAGAGAGGTGACTATGAAAAGGAGATTAAATTCACGTATCAGCATGTTGGATGTGTTCCTAAGTATGTTTCCCCTAACCTTGGGCTATCCCTAACCGCAGTGTTCTGTCAGATGGATTTACCTGTTAAATAGCACAACCACCCTCCCCTGTGCGGTTCCATCTCGATGGATAAATACAGGCTTCGTGTAGTTTGCTCCCTACTAAGAGACTCTAATAGTACAATATCCTTAGCCACCTCTGTCTCTGCAAGACAGTGTTTGGAGGGCAATATATAAACCACAGCTGAGAGACTGAAAGGATTTAAGATGTGGAAACGGGCTTCTAGTTCATCCCCATAAATAAGCCATCTGAAACCTGTAAGACTTAACTGCTTGTAGCATTTTGAAGTGTCACAATCCTTAAGGTTCAGAATTGCATGTTTTCATGTTCTGCTAGGCGTACCACCCCTTGAATCACAGCACAGCGTCCCCTGGCACTGTTCCTGTGATGAGTCCTGTTCCCAGAGGAAAGAGATGGAGCTCATCAGCGTTATTTGGGTGGTTATTTTGGAAGGTGTCCACCCTGAGAGCGTGACTCAGTGCGCAGCTTGCAGGAGGGGGGATGGATGCGCTTGTGCTGAATCACAGAAAAGCCTTGGAGGCTGATAGTGGGAGAGCAGTCGAAAGTGAGGTAATGTTGGGTTTTGATGGGCCTAGGACTATAGATGGGGATGCTTCTTGAACTGTTAATTAAGAGGTGGTAATAGGTGAAGTAGCTGAGAGAAGGAAGGCTGGCTGGGCTGAAGAGTCTGGCCATAGTGGGCAGCAATGCTCTTCATGAGGACAGTTTTACAAAAGCTGTCTGGCCATGGAGATGCTGGCAACACATCTCCTGGTCCTTGGGCTGGATCTTGGTGAAGGGCAGAGGTTTCTGGCCAAGTCCTCTCCTCTCAGACACTTCTGCTGAGCTGTGACTTGCTGTTGCAAACCATAGACAGCCGAGTTCTCTGCTCTCGTAGCATCCACTGGACTCGAGTAGCACAGTGGGTACAGCCTGTGAGGCTGATGATTCCAGCCAGAGAGCTTCCTCCCTCAGACAGACTTGCCTGTATGAGACCTCTCTGTGTTTGCTGTTCTTCTTGGTTTATGCACTTGTGCTTTTAAGCTCAGAGGCCATTTTTTACCTTGGAAGGACCCCCTCTCCTCTCCCATAGGCTCTGAACTGCAGTAATCTCACGTGTTGGCAAAAGAATGAACATTTTAGCCTAGAATAATCTCTATCAGTGACAGAATATGTTTTGGTTTTTTTTTTTCCCTTTTAAATGGCAATTTTATATGGTAGAAAACTTTTTAATTCTCTTCTGCAAGCTACATATAAAATATAACAGATAGGCAAAAATGTGTTATTAAAGTGTTCTATTTTTCTTGGCATTCCTGTAATTTAATAAACTGCTTGAGCTCTATTTCTGCAGTTCATGACATCACGAGAACAAAGCCCATCCTTTGATTAATAGCTATTCAATCGGTCCCCCCCTCCCCACATTATCTTAAGTGTAATGGACTCGGGAACCATGCAAGCTAATTTTGTCAAAGTTTGCTTTGGGAAGCAGGACTAAACGACTCCAGAAAAACTGCAGTGGCAGCAAGAGGAGCTGTGTGAGACTTTGAGGGGAGGGAGGAGGGAGAGGAATGCTGCTCCGTGTCTGCAGATGGAGGGGGTTGTGTCTCCGATGTGGTGTTGCAGCTCTGGGGGTCCACAGCCCCTATGTGTGTGTTCCATCTTCCAGTTTGTTCTTAAGGGGAGGGTTTTTACCTGGGAGAGGGGGAGACAGTGGGACAAAACACTCGGTGAGGAGCTCTGCAGACCTGATCGGCCGGGCAACACAAGGGCATGGTTGAAAGGGGGGAAACCCTGTTGTGTCTGAAGGCAGTGACTGCAATGGCTTCTGGCCCCTTCTGGCAGGTGATGATCACAGCAGGTCTGGAGAATCTGATAATCTTGGTTCTGCATCCAAAAAACCCTATATAACTGTCAGTTATTGTATGTCTAAACAGATGCAGAGGGTTTGGGGTTTTTTTTTTGTGAAGTATTGTAAACTGCAAAACCAGATTGCTTCCTCCTTTACAGGGAAGGAAGATGATGTAGGACACATCTGTTTTTTCTTTTTATATGATTGTGTAATAACAGTTGGGAGAGGGACAACAAGTTCTTACAGCCTCTGGTCCAGGGTTTCCATTTTCACCATTGCCTCATCGGTAAGGAATTGGGATCAATAGAAGCTGAAGAAAAGCAGGATCTTGGTTTTTTTTTTGAAGGAAGTGAAGAAGGCTTAGACTATTTGGGAACATTCTGTCCTGCTAATAACCCAGGTGGGTGTTTGGTGGGGTGGTAGCATGTCCATCCTCACTGTGCTCTCCCATCTTGTGAAGCTCTGCCTGGATCAGAGGTACAGCTGGGTGATTCCACCATCACCAGCCTGGGCTTGGAGTTTCCATCCTGTGATGGACTGTGAGACTCTCAAAACCAGGACAGCGTAATGGATTATTTTTAGTGTTCATAACTGGTTTTTGGTTTAGTTTTGGTTGTTGATTTGCCTGAGAAGGGTCTGAGGGATCTGGTGTAGGAGAGGACTTTGTAGATTAGGGCTGATGGTTGGACCCTGTGATCCCAAGGGTCTCTTCCAACCAAAGGCTTCTATAATTCTATGATCTAGTGTGCAGTCGAGTATAGACCACAATAGGGCTTCTATATCCATTTCTTCTGATACTTCATTAAAGCAGTGAATAAATCTGCTGTCTAAGCCTTCTGTAGATGTGTGGACCCCTAAGAATGTGTCTTGTAATCATAGAATCGGTAACAAATCCCTAAATGGTGAAGAGTCAACAAGATTAAAATGAAAGTGACCCTTTTTAAGAAAGGTTGTTCTTCTGAGGCTGTTGTGTTATAAATACATGCAGGAAGGGCATGGAGGTTCACTGCGATGCCGTGTCACGGGTGACCTTTATTCCCAACAAGCTGTCTCTGTGGTGCTGAATGGTGCCTGTCATACTCTTACTGTAAGTGGCATGTTGTGGGACTTGAAGGATCCTGGAACAAATCCCTTGAGCCAAAGCAGCACAGACAGTTTGCGTGGATGGCGAATATTCAGTGAGTGAGCTGAATGCGGAAAGGGAGGCGAGTTTTCTGTCAGGAGCCAAGATGGCTTGTTGAGAGCAAAGAACTAGCACTGATCCTGATGCTTCCTCTTCCCAGATCTGCTCCTGAGAGCACAAACTTTGTAAGTAAGATGCACCTTTCTGTGGTAGTTTCCTGGCTGGGGAGCTGTGAGTGGTGGGAACATTTCAGCCTGGTGTGTGGAGTGACCCCATTCCCATTGTCATTGTGGACAGCTTGATGGATTGGAGTGGGATGGAAGTTCAGGTACCCTGATGACTGGTAGTTGGTCTCTTGTTTCAAGTCACAAGTGATAGGGCAAGAGGAAATGGCCTCAAGTTGCACCAGGGGAGGTTCAAGTTGGAACAATTTCTACATGGAAAGCCTTGGACTGGGCTGCCCAGGGAAGGGGTTGAGGCACCATCCCTGGAGGGATTCTGAAGGTGGGTTGACATAGAGCTTAGTGATATGGTATAGTCACGGGGTTTTTTATCAGTGTTAAGTTGATGGTTGGATTAGATGATCTTAAAGGTCCCTTCCAACCTAGATGATTCTATGATGCTCCAGCTGTTGAGGCATCTTGTGGTTTGTCATGCCCTTAGCTGTGTCATCCTTGTTCTGGTGAAAAAGAGCTCTTGCCACCACTCTAATGATGGGGAAATCCATGGGCAAAGCCTTCCCTACAGTTGTGCTCTGGCTGCACAGAGACAGGAGCCTTGATACTGTGGCTGAGGATGGTAATGTCTGAGCTGTTCCTTTCTTCCCTTTGTTTCAGTCTCTTTCCTTGCTCATATTGACCATTTATGAGCTATAGAGTGCTCTAGAAAATAACCAGCTGTTTCGTTAAGTGGATTTGCTCTATCCTTCAAGTTGACAGACGATTTTTATTACGTACTATTACTTAATGAACTCTTTTGTGGCAAATGTAATTCAATACAGATTCTGATTCCCAGTTTGTCATCAGTCCTTTTATAAAGGAAGAAAAATGGAAAAGGACTTGATGATTCCTTTATCTTATTATGCTAATTGCATTAGGAATATTGGAGAAAAACAGCCAGTGGATTTAATAGCAGAAAAATCCAAGCTTCTATTCTACTTAAAGAAAATGGGAATTTACTGGGGCAGAGCGTATCTGACTTTAGCCAAAGCAAATTCTGATCCAAGTTTAGGTTTTGAAAAGCATAAGTAAATAATTATTTCCTTCTATAAAATTCTTTTTGAATGGAAGCCTGTAACAGGCATAAGAGGAGAGTGCTCCAATAATTGAGCGTGCTGCAAGAGGAACCCAGAAAAATTCAGGACTGGCTTATGGAAAGAAAGAAGGGTTTGGTCAGGGAGCTGTGTGATGTCAGGTACTCGTGGGATGCACTGGGAGGGAGTTATGAAAAGGGTCAAGCAGGAGGAAAAGTGCATGTGAATGTTGTGCCCTCTAGATGCTGGTTTGTGTTCCTGAGAATTCGTTTAACTGCCTGCAGTTAGTGCCCTTGAACTGGGTGGGTGAAATCTTTGAGCTCTCATTGCCCAGAATTAAGCTGAAATTAGTGAAATAATTTCCCTTTCTTATCTACTACAGAGGTTTGGGAGAAGTGTGTTGTGAAAAGCTGGACCTGTGCGTTTTCAACTATGAGCGAAAAGCTCCTGAGAAGTAGAATGTTTCTGTAGGTACATACGGGGCTCACAGCCAGGTGTTGAAGGAGAAAATACTGACAAGCATCTTCATTAGGAATCTCTGATCCTGTGCTGAAAGTAATAGCAAGCATTTTTAGTAGAAATCCCCCACAATCCTGCCTTACTGTGCTAGTGTTACTGATGTGGAGGGGTACAGCTGGGGTTTGGGTGACTTGTGCCTTAATGATCCTCTGGTCTTGTTCCTCATGGGACCCTGGAGGTCACTCATTTGTGCTTCTTCAGTTGCCTGGCTGCTTGTCTGAACTGGGGTTCAGGTCACTTGTCACTAACAAATCAAGTGTTGAAGCAGCATGGATGGTCTTTATACCAGTGTCATCCTCCTGTCTGACGATCATTGCTGCTGATGCTGGTGGGAGCTTGTGGGCAATAGATGGGCTTTGGGTTCTGTGTCTCCTGGTTGCCTTGGTGTACCTGAGCAGTCTTTCAGATTGTGTTATGTTGTCAACCTGTCACCTTGCCCACAAGGCAAGGAGAGTGAAGAACGTTGACGCTTTGTACGAATGCTAGAGGTTCCTAACTGCTGGTCTAATTTGAGTTGAAATGTTGGCCTACAGCGGTGTGTGGAGAGAAAACAGGGCTAGTGGGCACATCTTGCCAAAGCATGAATCTCTTGTTATGAGTTGTCCTAGATCACCTCAGCCATCTGGGTGACTCAAAATAGATGTTGATGCAGTGTGGAAAGAGGAACAGTGAGGAGTAAACTAGTTGTGATGTGCAAACTGTCACCTGAAGGATCACTGTGAGGTTGTTCATCAACCTCACAAGAGCAAACTCTGTGTGAATTCTGGACTGGCTTCACCTACATCTACACAACTAAGTTGTACTGGCTACATTAAACAGAATTAAATCGGGGAAGGAACAGTGATATGATTAGGGTTTTTTTACTGTGAGGAGACACACAAAACCCAGATTTTTTTTATCTGGAGTCAAGTCTGAAGCTCAGTGAATGGAAGGATGCTCCATCTTTTGCTTGAATTACAAGCCAAATAGAGTTAAGCAGGATTCTCCATATGCTCTTTATGGCTTGGTCCTCTTTAAGGGTAGAAGTCAGATTATCATCTGCATTAGCATTTGAGGCTCCATCATGCATGGAGCTCCGTCAGCCAGCTATTGAATGTATTTTCCTTGATCTCACTTTGAATGTACAACTGCCTCTGAAATTCGTGGTCAAAACTCGTTTCTGTCAACCCTCTTTATTGCACCAACACTCAATTCTAAGTAGAATCATAGAATCATAGAANTAAAATATTTTTTATTATTTCTTTCCATCTTCCAAACCAAAAATTCTTATTCTTCTAAAAATATAATCTCCAGTGAATTTTGAGGCAGCTGTTCTTACTCTGTAGGTTGTGGGGGGATTATTCTAGATGGAAATGTTCACTTTGGGGAAAACATGAGGTCCTCGTAGGACCCTAAGACTTTCTAACAGATAGATAACAGGTTTTTCTCTGAACACTGGGATAGGAAAAACGGGGTGTGCTTAGAATTTTACATGGTTCTCGCTGGAAAAGTAGTTGAGGTTAATTGTCACAGCTCCTCCAGGTGCAGAATTGAACCTGAAACAGAGAAGGAAATTTAGTGAAACTTCAGGAGAAGATTGCATCTAACTTCTAAATTATTTTCTTCCTAATAGTGGAGCTCTTAGAAACATTTATCTGCTTTTATTTTAAATGTGTAATGCTTTTATTTTGAATGTGTAATAAGGTTTCTGGGAAGGTGATCTGGGGGGAAGGATGTTCTATGCCTGTCTAACCCATAAGCGTTGCACAGAAGTTGATACACAGAACTTGAATCTCTGGAGATTTATTTCACCAGACCCTCGGAATATGTTGATCTTAGCTACGATTTTTATAGAAAAGTATCAAAATGAGTCCTTTAATTTCACTCTGACAGTGTCAAAATATTTTGGTTTCCATCATGTTGAAGCGTTTCCTTTTTGTTAAAGCGTTTATACTTCTTATCCGTAATATTGATTGGAAGTTGTAGGTGGCATCTCCAACAGCACAGTCTTTCAGCCTCATTCACCTCACCCCAAACTAATTACTCTGGTTTTGTATCAAAATTATTTTAAAATTTAGACCTCCTAGTAAATACTGTCTTTTGTTCAGATTTGGAATTTCGTGAGTGTGTAAGTGGGACACCCAGTTGCCAATTACATCTTTAGCTCTGGGCAGGTTTGGAGCAACCCTCAATAAACCAACTCTCCCTAAAGCACTGGAAAAAACAGCAGATGCATGTGGCCATACCCATAGGAAGGAGAAAACTGGTACTGGGGCATGGTTGGGATGCTGCTGCATGGTGTTGGTGGAGTCCTCTGCTGGTAGGAGTAACCAGGCTGGACCACAGGGATGTAGTTCAACATCGGAGCATAAGGTGGCTGGAAAACCTGCTGTGGGCTGTATGGAGCCACCTGGGGAGGAGAAAGAAATAGCATATATTTAAAAAACCAAACTAACCAAAGTGGGGTTGGGATTGTGGCAAGGCAGTAACTCCATTGGTGGAAACTGGAGTTGTTGGAAATAAATTTTTCAGACGTGGAGTGGTCTCTCCCCAATTCTCCCCAAACCCAGAGCGTGAGCAGTGAATGTTTGCAGTGGGAGGCTGAAGGCCATCTCTGGAGCTATTGGAACAGCTCTGGAACAAACGGTATTAACTCATACCCCTGCAGCATCTTGTCCCCAGATCTGTTTTTGCCATGGCACTGATGCCAGTCTGGGCACATGACAAAGCTGCTCTGACTAATCTCTTATGCTCAGCATCTGTGTTCTGCAAATTAAAGCACATTCAGGAGCATTGCCACGCACCTGTCTTAAATAGCATCCAAAGGAAGGGTGCAGAGCTTGCTGATACGGCATCCTTGCTCTCTGATGGTATGGGCCCTGTTGAGCACAAGTAAGGCATTTTTTAAAAACAATCTGAGTTGGTCCATTAATTAATACACACGAGCTTTTTAAGGAGCATTATGCTCAAAGAAACCAGGTTAAGTGTATTTTTTTTAGCCTTGGGAAAAGTATTCTCTCTGTCTCCCTGAGTCTGAGACTTCCAGAACAGGAGTCTTTCTGTGCTGTGGCTCTCTTCTGCCTGGGGAAAATTGGGTTCCCCGTTGACTGCTGAGAGGTGGGTGGACCATGTGCTCATCTGATGCCAAGTTAAGGTATCTATTCTACTGACTAATCCTTGGCTTAATGGCAAAAGGGAAATCTTGGACTGTGAACTTCAAAGGGAGCTCAGTCTGGCAAAACCCGCTTGCTCTGGGTGAGGTGTCTCCACCCTCTGTCTTTTAGAACAGGCTGGTGACAACTTCTGACACCACCTAAGGTGGACAAAGTCTTGCTCAGAGAACCACAGTGCTGCTGGTGTGGCTTTTGTGACTTGCTTTTTCTCTTTAGTGGAATCAAAGGGAAGTTGGGGAGCGTAGCCCACAGAAAGCTGTGGCTACATGGCATTCCCAGTATTCATTCTTTTATTTCTTTCAGCTTGAGCACTGGGCTTCTGTCCCTATAGGCTCGGGGGGGGGATATGTTCTCTCACAAATGTGTCTGTTTCATTACCTGAAAGTGTGGAAAGTTTGAGTGGTTGGGAAAGATGGAAAAAGGAGGGAAGGCCGGGCTCTGCCACACGGGCTGGTTTATTGCTGTGGTCATTGAAGTAGTGGAAAAGCCTGAAGCACACACGTTGGATTTAACAATTTTTTTATCCAGTGTTGCAGCAGTTACTGTAAAACAAAACAAGGTTAAAGATATTAATAAACATGCATTCTCCTCATTAATCTGTGGAACATTTGCAATTAAGAGGACATGCTTTGCCTGAAAGCAAAATCCGCTTAAGATATCGGTTACTTTTGCAGGCTGCAGCCGTGTAACAGTGACCCAAACTCGGCAATTAGCAGTCCAAATTCACTTGTAGGGCCATTAAACTCTGACCCAGGGAACCTGGGAGAAAGCTAATGGCCTGAGCCATAAGAACAAATGAAATTGTAAGGATCGAACAAGAACCTTTGCCCAAAGTTCAGAACTCTGAGATAAGGGTATTACTGCAGAGAAGTTGATTGTGTTGTAAGTCTCCAGACTGATAAATCTGCTCCAGAAGTCTAGGCCGTAGAACTGGACATGCACCATTGCTTGTGTCTGCTCTAAGAGGCTTCAAGGAATATAGTCATTGAGACTTGGTGGAAATCAGGATCAGAAGTTTTGCAATGGGACCCCCAAATTAATGACATTACCAAAAAAATACCCCAAACCCTCCCCACAAATCAGAACCACCCAAACCCCCAAAAATTAGCTTGCAGAAAATGCTGAACAAATACATAAATCTCCATGGTTGTGCCCTTCCTACATCTACTCTGCTTCACCATGTGAGAAGGACCTTGGATGGGCTGCTAGTTGGAGGGGAGAGGACATAGCAGCATCCTAGTAGAAAATGAGAATTCTTGAATGGAGAAGGTTAGTTTAGGAGTTTTCAGTCTCTTACACAAATAAAGGGCATCACCACGGAGGAAAAGTTGTGGTGATGCCTGATCAGCTCCTGCTGCCTGCCTTGCAGCAGCTTCTGGTTTACATCTTAGTTTTTCCACGACTCCCAACTGGTGTTGAAGGACCATGCCTGCCTCTTTTACCTGGAATCTTTTTGGCCTCTTCGGAATCCCTTTTGGTGCAGATCTCAGCAAATGGTGGGAGCTGCTGCTTCTTTTCTGTGGTTTGACTTTCTGCTGCTGTTCTCGATGACCTGGCTGTAGTGGTCTTGGCAGAGCTGAAAGTGCTGGTCTCTCCCAGCTCCTTCCCTGCCTTTGTTTCCTCTGCTGTATCCTGGTTGCCTGTGCCTTTGGCAGCTTCGGGGCATTTGGGGGTGACCTCCGTCTTGCTCCCCTCGGTGCTGTGGGTGCCCGTCGCGCTGCCATCCCCCAGCCCCTTGGGGTTCTGGGGGGATTTTGGTGAACACAGCAGGCTGGTGATGGTGGATTTGGCAGAGAGCTGAGCGTCACAGAGAGCTCTTAACTTCATCTCCCTTTCTCTGTTCCCAAGCATTGCTCTGTAGATGCTTTCCAGTCCCGCTGGCTCATCCAGCAAGGGGTTGCTGTAAGAAAGTGGGATATGGCCGCTGTTAAAGGAGGTTTGACTTAAAGCTGAGCTACTTTGCTTGACTCCTAAACCTTGAATTTCTCTCTCATTAGTGTTCTATGTAAGACTCAATACTCCTTATTAACAAGAATGAAATTTTTCAGTTTTGGCACTATTTTTTTCCAGAGTACCACATAAAAGGGGAAAAGGAAAATCTCAGTTAATGCATCTGTCCAAGAATAACTGAAGCGAAGCTGGATGACAACGTTCTACAATTCTAGATGTGCAAAGCGTGATTATAGACTATCTGCTCAAAAATATTTGTGGGTTGAAGTAGATTGTAAACCAAACTTTAAAGTTTCGTGTCAAGCAAGATGATTCTTTGCTCTCGAAGGCCCTGCATTTCCTTGGACTTACCTGTCACTGCCATTGGGTTATCACCTGTGAGGCTTTACTGGGGCTGGGGGGGTGCAGTAGCTGTAGCTCATTAACCATCTTTTCTTACAGGGAGATGAGACTGTGGATGGCTTAATCCTTAGGGTGTATTACAAAGCACTTTTATACCCCCTAAAGCCCCCTGGGACCTTACAAGGGGGGGTGCTGTCAAAGCTGAACAATTCTGTGTTCTTTTAAGGCACCCCTAAGTGCTGATAATGGTTACCTGCTCAAAATACCAATTAGTGCCTATGTGGTTACCTACTCAAAACACCGCTTTAAATTCCAGCTTGCTCTTTCACATCCAAGTACGTTGGATAATTTAATGTATTATCAATTTACTCTCCTTAGCTGGAGGGGGAGAGTGATGCTGTGTGCACACGCAGTATAGATACATATATGGTTCATAAACAGCTAAAATTACAAAATTCTAAATTGTAAATGTATCTAATTATCTCTAATCATAGAATCACTATAATTAGTAGGATGCTGCTTCCCCCCTATTTTTAAAGAACATAGATAATCTCTGAACAAAAACCTCGGCGGATTTATGCTGTGCTTCTGAAAATGGAAAATTGTTAGGCTCTTTATGAGTAGGGCTTGTTTCATATCTCTCTTCTTCCCATCTTTCTGTGGGATTGTGGTCTCTGGAGCCTTCGCAGGCTGCAGCCCTGATTCTGCAACTTCCTACTCAAACCTTGTGTTCTTCGGGTCTCCTCTTACCACCTTGTGTGACCTGTTGGTGCTTGTGCCCTGTCTGTAGTTGGGAAGACCTGGAGTTGAGGTGGCAGCTGAGCTTCTGGTCTCCCTTGGGCTTACACGTTAGGCTATGGGACTCCTGTGTTTGAAGATGAGAATGCAGCATGTCCTGTTCCTAGCTCTGGTGCCTGCCTGTGAAGCTTTGTCCTCTTCTCATAGAAGATTATGAGCTCCTTTCTGTTGGTAAATAGTGACATCCTCAACAGAAGAGGCTCCTCCTGTCACCCCCTGCCCTGGGTGTTCTCAATAAGTCACTCTTCTATATCCAAATGCTCCAGAACAAAACCAGGAAGGTGAAATTTGTTGTTTGTTCAGAAGATTCCAGGTACGTTTTAAAAGGAGCATGCTAGCAATTTGCATAAGTCAATATTTTAAAATAATTAAGGATTGCTAAATTGAGCAAGGTCGTGTGGTGTAATCTTTGAGCACTGGTGCCACTGCAGGTGATGAATTGGGGAACAGTTGGTATATACTCAAAGATTGTTCTTAATCTGTCTTTCTCTTGGTCTTTCAGGAGTAACAGGTAGCCAAGGTGGGGTAGGGGAGCTTCCACCTTAGAGATGGCAACCTGGCCGTGGGCTGTCTCACTTGAATCACTTCCATTTTCAAGCAGCTCATTGAGCTCTGAACAGTAACTTGCTTTTATAGCACTTGGGTTTGGCTGTTATTAGAAGGGTCAATGACTCTGGGGTCTTCGAGCAACCTGTGATCAATGTGTTTTACTGTACCAGTGTGTGTGTGCAGAGGGTTTTGCTGTCCTGAAGAGCCTGCTGGCTAATTACAGAGAGAAATAGCTGGATGAGTTGCCCAAAAAAAAGCATCAAAATGAAAACCACTTAGACCTGCTCTCTGCCCAGTTGTACTGGCTTCGGGGTCACTGTGAGCTTCTTGGGGGTGAAAGTCCTGGTGGTCAGGCTGGCCCTGCTGCAGTGGGCTTACTGTAAAGACCAGGTCTATATTCCTTTAACAGTAAAACAGTGTTATTAAAGGAATGCAGTTAAGATTATTAGCAGCTTGTAGTTCTTCACTGCTTTGTGCAATGCCTTCTTTCCTAAGACTTCTCAGCAGCTGGCAGGACTAGAACATGTGGCTACTGAGCATGGACTAATCCTAAGGATATTTCAGCTGTATAATTTAACCTACCACTAAAAACAGCTCCTGGGCTTCACTGCTTATTCTTGATTTACTTGGTTTCCCTCTTCCTGCAATTATCCTGGAGACTCCTAAGGTTTTGGCTTATTTAGGTTATGGAGGAGAAGGAAAAGGAGCCACGACTCTAAAGATGTGACTCCTGGGTTTCCACGTGCCATAGCGCTGGGTACTTCCCCTGCTGTGCCTCCACGTCTTCATCTTACAACTACCTGTTTCCTCACCTGAGAAGTTACAGGTTTTTAAAGGGGAAATAACTGTTTATACTCTTTCATGGACCAAGCAAGACAGGCTGGGTTTGTGTGATGCTTTGTTTGGACTTTAGGAGCAGGACACGGGCTAATGCTCGCTGGCTTCTAGCTGGATTTCTACATTTTACTTTTTCTGTTTTGGGAGCATACAGTAAATATTATCCTATTAATCTCAAGAGCTTCCCTCTCCTACCATTATTTATCCTGTGAAACATGATTTGGCGTAATTTTTTCTGTGCTAAATTCAGCTTTTCTTTGTAAAGATCAGCTGTTTACAGTAGCTTCCTTATAACACTTTAATTTTCGATTTTGCCTCTTTGAATGCTGCTTTCACTTCTTCCTGTAAATATTTTGATGCGTGTGGTTGTTTTCCTTTAAATGTTGTGGGGAAGCGAATGGAGCAGCTGCTTATGGTGCTTCAGAATTTGAAGCAGTCAGATTTCATGGGACACACTTTTTTTTTCCCCAAAGAAAATTGGCTATAGTGGAAAGAAAGTGGGAATAATTTGCCTGCTCAGGAGGCTGCCAGCCAGCAGTTGGTCCGTGTGCCCCAGGCTTTCAACAGGCTCAAAAAGCCCGGTTTGGGAAGGTGTAAGGAGGAAAGCAGCAATGCTCAGGGGGGTTACTCACATGCTGTAGGTGACGCTGTCCCTCCTCAGGGTCCCTGGTGGCTCTGGGCAGAGCCCCTGCGGCGCTGGTGGCACCAGCAAGAGAGGCTGCAGCTCCTCGGAGAGCTGTTGAACGCGTTTCCAGATCTCATGGCAGACCTCGTCCAGGCTGTCCTGGGGAGTGTTGCTGTGGATCCAGATGTGCCGAGGGAAAGGCCCAAGTGGGAACGGACCTTCGGATGTTACAGCCGGAGCTGAAAACCTGCTCCTTCCAGCCAGCATCTTCCAGCCTCTTTGCGGTTGCAAACGGTTTTTTCGAAGGGGTGGTTTGTGTTGGCAATGAAGAGCCATGGCAACCGCGGAACTCTGGGGCCAGGCAGCTGGTGGGGAGGGCAACAGCTGGAAATGTCCGCTGGGCTGCCTGCAGCAGGGGTGGAAAGGGCAGCCTGGTGGCTCTCTCACTGCTAGGAGGTTTCCTCCAGCTTAAATCGTAGAATCCTTTGGTTGGAAGAGACCTTTGGGGTCGAGTCCAACCATCAGCCCCACTCTGCAGAGTTCTCTCCTACACCAGAGCCCTCAACACCGCATCTAGTCTGGAACACACGCAGGGATGGTCCCTGGGCAGCCCATTTCGGGCTCTGACCACTCTTTCTGGGAAGAATTTTTTTCCTAATGTCAAGTCTAACCCTACCCTGCTGCAGCTTGCAGCCATTCCCTCTCCTATCGCTCATTGCCCGTGAGAAGAGACCAGCACCAACCCCTCTGCAATGCCCTTTCAAGCAGTTGTAGAGAGTGATGAGGTCTCCCCTCAGCTTCCTCTTCCCCAAACTAATCTCTTCTTACAGACTCCAGTGTTCAGAATTCAGCTGTCCTTCCCTCCCTGTACCTGAGCTGCTGCTGTGCCTGCGGGTGACAGAGCTCCATGGGGTGGGGAGGACTGTCCCTCTGGTCCTTTTCCCTTCTCTTGCCCGCAGTCCTTCATCTTCCCACTGATGTGAGATGAAGAGCAGGGCCCTTGTGTGAGGGAATCGGTGCAGGCTGAAGGGTGCTCCTGCCATTTACTCTTATTTTGCTACAGCCCAAAGAGGAGGAACAGCATTATCCCTGAGACACCATCTAGTAATGCACTTCCCCCCTGCTCCCATGGCTTGTGTCCCTGCAACTCTTCACTCGATGTCCCTGCACAGAAGTCTGCTCTATCAAGACATAGCAGGAGGGACTGATTTTGTTGTCCACCTCTCAATAGCTGAAACTTTCTTCTGTTGGGCACCCTCTGTTTGTGCTGTGAAGGTCTCTGAGCCATGTGCCACCCAGGTTCCTCGGGCCCACAGGGTTGATGCTGCTGCAGGATTTCTAGTCCTGAGCTTCTGTAACTTCTTAATGTTTCTAGAAATACTTCTGCCCCTCTGTGATGGAAGGGGGAAGTGTCTTTAGCCACCTTGTAAGCCCTTCCACAGCCATGGAAAAAGGACTTTTCCCCTGTTTTGGAGCTTGTGTATTTTTTGGCATCAGGGCTACAGGATTTTGCTCCACCCTCTGTGGACTTTTGGGTGCTGGGCTATAAAACTTGATCTAGATAGGAAAAGAGAAGGCAGAGTATTTTTTATGTATGAAAGATACACACCTTCAGATGCAACAGCTTTGTATTGAGTTCTTTACCACCAAGATCATTGCCCTGTACACTGTGATCTTGGCTCTGTCCTTATTTCCTTTCAGATAATCCCAAACTGGACTCTCCTGTCGTGTCAGTTAAATAGTGACTGCAATTTCTCACTAATAGAGATATTATTCATATTCATACTCTGGCTATGAGTGGAGAAATGCCCTATTTCCCCCAGTAGTGATAATATGTGGTTAAGAGAGAATAAATGAAATAATTGTGTGATGGTTATTACGAAGTTTTGGGTTATTTCTCCCCTGCTCCCCTCCCCAAATTACTGATTGTGGCACTTAAAATTTTAGGGAACATGTTCACGATCCCAGTGTGAATGTCTTCTGTTGTTCTCCTCCTCCCCAGAGCAGTGTGCTTGGGTGCTGTCTGCATCCATGGAGCATGATGCAGGTAGAAGTGGAGGGGGGAGAGAGAAAGACAAGAGCCCTATGGATGGGGCTTCGTGGCAAAGCCAGAGGGAAGAGCAGGTTTTGGCACTGGCTCTGTTTAACAAGTCCTTGATTTTGATCAGAGTCTATTTCTCTTCCTACAGGATGCTCTTGTGAGGACTGGGTTCATACCTGCAAATTGCTCTCGGTTCTGTGGATTAAACTGGCAGAGTGTTTGGGCAGGGAGGGTGAGGGACTGCCTGATAAACGGGATCTAGAGGGGTGGGGTAGATACCAGCAGGGAGCATGAGGGCGGTGGGATCGTGGTGCAGGTGGCAGTGTGGAGCTGGGCTCCCTCTGGGGCTCAGTCTGGAGACAGGATCCTTCTGGGAGCAGAGGGAGGAGGGGTGTTTTTTTTTGCAAGCTGAGGGGCAAAATGAGCGGAAGGGGTTAGAGATGGGCTGTTCACCTCAACCTGCAGATGCCTCCTTCCTACAGATGGGTTGCAACCCAAGAAGTTGGTGGTTGCGGTGGTGCATTGTTCCCTGTGCAGTCTTGTCCATTTAGCAAATAAATGCAGTGGTTTTTCAGGAGGGAGTTAGACCCTAAGCCTTAGTAATTTTGAGGAGGAAACTTCTTTGGGAGGAACCCCTTGATTTGCCGTAGATAGGATTTTTATTAACCCGGAATAAAGTGGGATTGTGTCTCCTCAATGCCTGTATTATGCCTGTGGATTGTTCCATGCAGGGCTGGCTGACTTTGGCTCAGCCCGTGCCCTGTGCAGCAACCAAGTCACATCTTTGGCTGAAGGCGATTTTGGGGTGTGTGTGTGTGTGGGGGGATTCTTTGGGGTGAATAGCTGTAAGAGGGGAACCCAGGGTATGGAGGCGTGGAGCATGGTACCCTGTTCTCTCATCCTTTTCTCTTTGGATCCCTGCCTTTGAACAATAAGGTCTATTTGAATAGGACACTGCAGTTTAAACAGACATAAAGCAACTCTTTCATGTAACAGCCCTGGTTGCCTTGGCTCTTGGCATCGGCTCCCGGTGTAGGCAGTAGAAGGATTGAAATGCAGAGGGGACGCAGGGAAAGGGAGTGAGAAAGAGGATTGATTTGAGGGTGGAGGGACAGATTTGCAAGCCCTCGATATAATTTGTTTTTTTAGCTGTCAAATAAGCTCATTCAAGGCAACCGGAACAAGACTGAAGAAGGGGGTTTTGCAGCAAGAAACTGCAGCAAATGCAAAGCGCTGAGGCAGGGGGATGGGTGGCGAGTTGAATCCCCCCCTACTCCCCTTCCCCCTGCCCCATCCCTGGGCTGGGGGCGCTGGGGGTCGGTCCCGGCTCCCCCTGGGTGCTGGGGTCGTGTCCCGTCCCCCCCCTTGCTGCTACCCAGCTCCACATCCCGGCGGGAGCAAAGAGGGGGGCGGAAGGGCTAGGGCTGGAGAGGGGGGGTCTGGGACTGGTCCCTCTCCTGGGAGAGGGGCTGCTTCTGGGCTGTCAGAGCAGCAGGGAAACATGGAAGGAGGTTCTTGCTGGGAAGGGGGGAGGACATTTGAGGATGCCTTTTCTTTAAGCTTTGGTGTCACGTTCGA
>VZTM01026483.1:0-10492 GCA_013400555.1 Jacana jacana
TTTAAAGAACCTAATTTTCTCAATATGAGATTAACATTTCTTAGTTCTATATATAGTAATCGGATACTAGCTCAAGTAAAACTAAATTGTGGGCATTTTTCTCTGGTAAATGTCTTTAAAAGAAAATGTGTTATCATTTAACTGTATTGATTGTCTCTAATTTAAAACAACAGCTTTCCTTATCAAATATTTGAACATTGCATGTGGTGAAATTTTAAATAGACGTAACGGAATATATGGCTTCTTGACCACGGGGAAAAAAATTGACAGACACCAAAGATGCAAATGGGTGACTAGTAGCTTTCATAGACGAAAGTTCACCCCACAGAACCCTGCAGTACTAGGCTAAATGTCAAGGTAAAACCTCTGGCAGACTAACAGTGATGGTATTTTCAATCAAAGAAGATGTTTTTGAACAATATGTTTCAAATGCTAACAGATTATTTTTTTTCTCTTACTGTTTATGAAGCTTTATCTTTTCTTTCAGCTTATTTTTCCCATCTGAATCTATGCTGACTGGTGCCTTCTATATAATATTTTTTTTTTTCTTACATTCCTTATCATGTTAACATCCCAGGGAAAAAAGGTACAGAAAAATGTTGGTATCATAATTAAGTCAATTTAGAAATATGCTGAGAAGACTTCATGGATGGAAAGGGGAGAGGACACATCAGTAGTAATAATCCAAATTGGGCCTTTAGAATAAGGTTACAGCAAGTACCTTCACTATTATCATGACAACAAAAACCTGAAATTAATTTTACCTGGAAAAGTGGTGATTAACAAATGGTTTAGATGATCAGATAAAGCTTAACCTCAGATTCACTGCCAGATATATTATCATATTAATGCTAAGCAGCTGAATAACCACATGCTAGAGCTAATGAAGGGATCATGCATGCTTCACCAAGACCACATCGGTCTGCCAAGGCCATTACAAATTTTAGTAAGGTGAAATGGTTCTGAAATCCCCAGTCGTCAGGTATAATTGGACCTAGTAGGTCTTGTAGAAGAAAATTATCATAATATCCCATCTTCCATGTCTTTGTGGGGTGGTAGGAGGGGAGAGAGTGAAGGGGTATTAATGGGATTATTTCAAATTAAGGGTGTGAATTGAGAGCACTTAATAAATACTTATACATTCCATTTATGCAATAATTTTCCACACAAAGTGAACTCTAGAGTCAACTGTGGACTGCCTGTAGAANACTGAAGTCATCTTGAATACTTTGACCCACATATGCTTTTCAATTCACTGACCCTGCAAAACATCACTGACTTGTCCTAGCTCCCAGTTGATTCAATTGGGAAAGCATTAACCGGGGGCTAAAAATCAGGGCCAAAAGCAAGCAGAGAAGAGTCTATATATGTGATAGAGAAAACATGACAATTATCAATAGAAGATGTCACTCCTATTACTAAAAATGTATGAAGATGTTACTTTTTTTTTTTTGATTCCCCAAAACATTAGGGAAACACATGCTGAAGTAAGCTTGTATCCATACTTTACATAGTTATTTCTATCTAGAGAAGTATATAAGTTCCTGCTGTGAAAATTATTTTCCTGTTTTTAAGACAGAGCTGTAAGATCATTATATTCTTGAACAACTCTCTAAATATTGTTTGAGGTACTTAAATTGTGCTTTTACTGCCCAATAAGCCTCTCTTCTCAGACTGCAATATACCTGCTTCTGCCCAAGGTCTAAACTGATGGATTTGGCCCAAATCCTATCTTGGTGAAGCAGTCTTATGAAGAGAATTTCCAGATGGTGCCACAAATACTATGTGTAGCCTCAATGAAATTAAGACAAACCAAACCAATAAATTAACTTAGCTATGGAACGAACATCAGAAAAACCACTACACTAGACTTGGGAAGAAAGTGGCCATATTTACTTTTCATCATCCCCATCATCAGAGTTACTTAAAGTCAATAAAATCTTCATTTATGGTTGGGCAATTGTCCTACTATATTTACTAGAAAGCCAAAAAAAAAAAAAAGGAAAAGGAAGTCAGGCTTAAGTATGGCTGGTAGATTTAATTAACTTGTTGTCAATTTCATCATATAAGCATTCTGTTTATCCATTTAGAATGATCTCACAGTAAAAACATCGTTTTCAATTACAAGCAATTTAATTGTGTTATAAATTTTATTTGTTTATTTTTATTAATATCAGTCTGAAAGAAGCTGTGGGTCTCCTAAGATTGGAACAGACCTGTGGTATTACACAAGTAAATAAATGACATTCCTTATAGATAAAGAAAATCTACAGATTTAAAAATGACTTTGCAGATTAGTTGAAAATGAATTTAATTCCTTTAAACAAAATTCACAGAACTAGACTTCTTAAGAAGTGCAAAAAGATTTAGGGTTTTTTATATCCAGCACAGTGTTTCTTTTTCCTTTTTATTATAATGTCAGAGAAGACACTTGAATCCTCATTTCCATACAGTAGCCCTGCTACTTGTCTAAACTGAAAAGCCGACATTCAGCTATTCTAAAGTATACTTGAGAAAAGATTTAAAATATTGACATTCTTTTGTGTGAAGCAGAAATAAAAGACTGAAATAAAATATTTGAGAAATATAATCTGAAAATGGTAATCTCAAAAAGATTTCATCCTAAAATGTAGGCCAGTTTTAGCTTTGAAATTTGTTGAGTAAACTGGAGCTACTCTGTGGAATAATCCTTAGAACTGGCCTCATCAGGTCTGAGCCTTTTAGTTAATACCAGCTTTCCTCTGCTGATGACTACATTGAGCATTTTACATCATGCACAAGTAATTAGGATAATTAGTGTCATGTTTATGATCTAATGGATCAGAGGTAATGCAAGACACTAGTATGAATAATGAAAGGGCAAACAGTAATAGTCTAATGATGACATTCATTATCTATATCAGCATCCCACAGACTGAGAATTTCGAAAGTCACCTCACTGACAGATTTGCTGTGGCCCATCTTCCTTCTTTTCCCATCCTGTTGGAAGCAACATCTTAATCCAAGTGAGTAGTTATGGATTTTGGCTAATCCAGACAGAACAACAAAGCAGATTAACAAAAAACCCTAAAGCTTTGAGAACACCTCATTTTTAACAGCAAGTATTTCACCAGTGGAAAATTTATAGCCCTGATTTAGCACAGTGCTGTTGAGAGCACAAAGTTCCTTATATTATCACTAACGATTGTTTCATTGGAAATGGATTCACTACATCCAAACACATACATCAGTCCACCTCCACTCCTATTTCATCCAAAAGAAATTAACTGCCATTCAGAAGAAAGTCTGAACTGGAGACTCTGTAATGGCATATGTCAGTAGACAAGCAAATATTTTTTTAACAAATTCCTTTAGACAGTAAGACAAGAATGTACAACATACCTATAGCTGTGGAAAATATATCAGTTTTTCTAATCAAACAATTGAGGTAAAAATTCTTCATCTATGTAGGGCTACCGAGGTGGATAATACATTTAATAATACTTTATATTATTGTTTCCAACTGTTAAACAGTTGGAAGAAGTCTGCTCTTTTAGAGAAGACCATCATCTCCATTTTACCAGTTAAACTACTCAAGGACAAGGAATAAAGTGAAAGAGACTGGTGTGTCACTGATGAAATGAGTCTTCTGACAGGATCCTTTCTAAGATAAATTCACAGGTATGTTCACTGAACCAACCTGCTTATGGAATCAAGTCTAAAAAGCAAAGAGGATAGGCAGATAAAAGAAAAAAAAATCCAAGACCATGAAAACTGTAGCTTGCTTTGGTTTGAGAATTTAATAAGCAAATGGTGAACTTTTCTGGAAGATATTTTTAAAGTATTTTCTAGTTTGAATTCATATTTTTTTACAGAAATTTTAGTTTTGGAGAAAACAAAATGAAAAAAGTATGTATAGTTCTACATTGTTGCAGTTTCAGCAATTATGATTGAAAAAACCCCATATTTTTATAAGCATAATTACAAAGAGGGTACCATAAGTGGGAAAGTGAAAACTCAGAACTAGAAGTAAAAATATTCAGCCTTCATTTGGAGTTTCAATTACAAAATATGGCCTACTAAAATAATTTTAGTACCTATGAAGTTTCTCAGGTTTTCAGCAGCTAAAGTAATTTTATCAATCCTATTGAGAAAAATAAGTGGAGTTTATTCAGTATATGATGTCCATGTAATTAAAAAGGTTAATCAATTTTACTACATAGTAAGACACATGAAGCAAGATATTTGCAGGAAAGCAGATCTTCATAATTTTAAAAAATACTAGATTAGAATTAGAGAAACCTAAAAATCTCAATTGTATAAATTTAACCTTTCATTAAAAGTAGTATCCCAAAATTAGGAGTAAATTTTCCAGTTTCACACAGAAACTGTGTATATGTATAAATCATCCATATGTATAAATCATATGGATCAAGCACTGGCTGGAAGGATGATCCCAAAGGGTGGTGCTCAATGGAGTTGAATCCAGCTGGCGGTCGGTCACAAGTGTTGTTCCTCAGGGCTCAGTACTGGGGCCCTTCCTTTTTCATATCTTCATGACGATGTAGATAAGGACATAGAAAACACTATCAGTAAGTTTGCAGATGACACTAAGCTGGGTGGGAGTGTTGATCTATTTGAGGGCAGGAATACTCTACAGAGGGACTTGGATAGACTAGATAGATGGGCCAATGTTAATGGCATGGCCTTCAACAAGGCCAAGTGCCAGGTCCTGCACTTGGGCCACAACAACCCCATGCATCGCTACAGGCTTGGGGAAGCGTGGCTGGAGAGCTGCCTGGCAGAAAAGGACCTGGGGGTGCTGGTCGACAGGCGGCTTAACATGAGCCAGCAGTGTGCCCAGGTGGCCAAGAAGGGCAATGGCATCCTGGCTTGCATAAAGAATAGTGTGACCAGCAGAAGTAGGGAGGTGATTGTCCCCCTGTACTCAGCACTGGTGAGGCCACACCTTGAGTCTTGTGTCCAGTTCTGGGCACCTCAACACAAGAGAGATATCGAGGTGCTGGAGCGAGTACAGAGGAGGGCAACAAANGGTTGGACTTGATGATCCCAAGGGTCTCTTCCAACCTAAATGATTCTATGATTCTATGATAAATTTTTGTTTCCATTTTGTTTTGGTAATGAGTTGTTGTCATTCTCTTGCTGAATAATTTTGCAGCATTTTTGTTTTCATTGACTACTCATTTTTAGGAAAACACACCCAAAATAATGAAATAATACTTTTTATGACGTGCATGACTAACAAAATAGGGTCAGCTTTAGTATTGTGTGCTCTGGGTGAATTCATTACATATATTGGCCAGAAGGAAAATTATGAAAGTACAAAATAGAAAGCAGAAAGTAGAAAGACTGTTAGCATTCTTTTAGAACTTCATAAACAAAATATATATACCCTAGTGTAGAAAGTGCTCCTTAAATGTATCTCTTTAAATCAGAGAGCCATATTTGAAAGATATAAAGAGAACACGAAGTATATCATTATTAGCTTCACAATATTTATTCTTCTTCTTTTTAATATAAATACATTTCCAACTGTGTTTTCTTCAAAAGAGAAGAAAACTTCAACAGAAAACAGGATAGTCAAAATGCTTTTGTTGGTAAAATCCCCAATCAGTTGCTGTGCTTTCTCATTTCTTTATTACAAATTTTGCTGTAGGCTGAAGAGCATCTTTTTTTTTGCGGGGGGTGAGGGGGGAGTGGTGAGGGGAAGGGAAGAGCCGGAAGTGTTGAATTTTGGATTTGGTTTTGGTTTATTAAATTATGTTTGTGTGCCTGTATTAGCATGGACTGGATCCTGGCCTCCAAAACCTGTATTGAAAAGAAATTTGTAGAAAAATAATAAGAAAAAGCCTTTGTAAATGGCTTATCACATTACAATATTATTCTTTTGGTTATATAAGGCAATCTGTATAATAGACAAGGCCTTTTAACTTTTATAATTCCACATCAATATATTTAACTTAGAATCATAGAATCATAGAAGAATTTAGGTTGGAAGACACCCTTGGCATCATCGAGTCTAGCCATCAGCTCTACTCTACAACGTTCTCCAATTCTCTCTCATATGACTTCTTTTTTTTGGAGGACACAGTCTACATGCTGGCATAAAAACAGTAGTCAATAAAGAAAGGTTTTACCATCTATAATGTTATAGAACTTCATCCTCAGCAGTTTTCTGAGCTAGATGAAATAAAAGATGCAGACATTTTAGGTAAGTCCTAGGCAAAGATAAAAAGTACATTTTTTCTTGTCTATATTTAATTTTACATAAATGTACAACACTTCTTACTCATTTCCTTGTTTCATTCTAAGCTTGATCTACATTGGACTCTCTACACAGAGAGACATTCCTCGTTCTAAAAACTTCTTATAAATAAATATATTCAATGAAAGTTCTTATAAAGGATATCTTCACATTAGAAGACACATACAATAGTTGTCATCAAGACCATCACAACATATTCTTGTGATTGTTGTCTTTTTCTTAAGACATAGACTTTTACTTTTACATAAGAGGGTGGTGGTAATGACCAGTTTTTACATCAACCCAGAAAAAATAAGCTGGAGTCATATCCGTCTTTCCTAATACATCTGTGGCGTTGCATACATGAAAAAAGAACGAGCTTTCAAACGGTAACTGTCCGTCTAAATGATGGCCCCTTATCCTTAGGTGATGAGGACACCACTTCTCACCCTTTCACCCTAACCTCTCCAAGTGTGAGGGAGCAGCAAGATCCATGAACTTCCTTAAAGAAGATAAAATGGGAACAATCCCCATACAGGCAAACACACACAACAAGGTGCAGTCCGACAGTGTCTGAGCACAGTGCAGAAAGTTCTCCACAGCCCTAGACCCTGAAAGCAACAAGCTAGATTTAGACGGTCCAGTCAGAAGAAAGAGGAAACAAAGATGAGACAAGATGTAACATAAAACCAAAGCAGACATACAAACCCAACATAAACACAAGAAACAAACAAACAAACAGCTGAAGATCAATACTTTAACACTGTACGCAGAACAGGCCTAAGCTTATAAGGGATCCTGGGCCAATGGGTAGATGGTGTAGATCTAGGATAGATGGAGGTCTAAATGAAGCTAGTCAGGGACATTATGGTCTTTTTGGTGCCCTAAGGAATGAGTGAAACTATTTCTTCTAATTCCTCTTAGATTATTTGCACAAGTATTATCTTATCAAGACCTTATGCTCCAATTGTAAGTTTTCGTTTGTCTTCTCATAATAACCCTAGACATAAGGCTATAAATATACCCTAAATTTGTAATTTCTTTGTTAGACCATTGAGTTTGAATTAGAAATTCTGAATTCAGAATTCTCAACAGCATGGAGTGAAGCTCCTAAACTCCAGACAGGGAATTAGCTCCATTATGCATGAAATTTTCTATGACAGGTTCTGTGCTTCTCCCTAAGCACGCTATGGTGTTTTGGATCCTCCCCTCAATCCCTTTTCCCTTTGAAGACTCTAGTTCTCCTTGTGTATTCTGTTAGGACTTAATACTGAACCCTGGATTCTGCTATGAAGGTCAATTGAATACAGGCCTTGAAGTAGCTCAGTTTATAGCATCCAAGTCCTTTACTGGCCTTAGCACCTTGTTAGAATCACAGAATCACAGAATGTTAGAACATATCTCAGTGTAATTGCATGCTTTTTCATAAACTGAAACCAAGTTCCTACTGCAGAAAAATTGATTGTGCCTTAAGGAGAGCAATAAAGATTCAATAAGAGTTTCAAAATATTGGTATTCTCATGCATGTCTTTCTGTAAAGAACCATTCCTAATAAATTTCCTTTCAGTCTTATGGTTTGGAGCATCATAATGGCGTAGGTTGTTGGTGAATTGATGAATACAACCAAGATTACTAAAGGAAATCTTTCCTTGCAAGAGGTAATGATAAATAAAAAAATACCTCCAAAAGAAACTATATTTTGTTTTCCATTTAAATATATAAAGAAATAATAGAAGCAGCTGACTGAAATTATACCTTCTATATGGCAATTGAGTCACAGAGCAGTTAACAAATAATATTGATCAATCTATAGAAAATGGTTCCAGAACGATTACCATCTCACTAAAAAGGAAAATGTATTATTTTTCATATGAAGTTTAACATGGAGTTGTCAAATAGCTGTAAAATAAAACAACAAAATCTCAAAAATAATGTATTTTAACTTATCTTAGGATACTATTTCTAGGAACTACCTGGAAGAAGAACACTAAAGAACGTGTTTCCTGTGGTTTGGATGAAGAAACCTGTGAAAAGGCCTCACTTGAGAATAATCTTAAATCTTATCTCTGTAGCCCTTGCAATTACATTTACAGTGTATCTCACCTGACTATTAGTATTGTGATCAATTTAACTTTATCTATCAAACTAATGTTCATTTCAGAATTGACCTAAGTAGGGTATGAGAAGATAAATTTCATGCTAGAATGTATTTGCAGTACAGTTTATTTAACATGAGTTCCTGTCACGTTATCTCTACACTGAGAAATAAAGTGGTAGTAAGGAATGGTTAATTAAAAGTAATATATTTTTTCTTTTTTTCATAGTTTGAATGGACAATGTTAACAGCTGGCCAACACAGCTGCCAGTGCTTTAATTTTTGGACAGATGTACTTTCCATGCAATTTTAAGTTCACAAAGACCAGATGCTTCCCATGGTTGCTTTAACCATTTTCTCCATGTTCAACATTCTGTGATTTGCTTTGAACTAAGGCTTTGTTCCTCTGAATTTTCCATTATTTGTATTTACAAAGCTGTCAGGCAAGGCAAGAAATATTATGATCAAAATTACATTAATTTTGACCACAAATTGCTTTTTTTGAAATATTTTCCTTTTAGACCCAAAGGTAAAATTATCATACACAGCACTGTCTTTACATCTGTGTAATATCTGTGACTACCTTTCAGAGTTATTAAAACTACAAAAATCAATATTTATTCTAAACTCTTGTTAAAATTTAGGAAATTATTTACTTTAGAAAGGTCCGTGTTCCCAGTTACATGTAAATTGAGGAAAATTTGAGTATATCTATTTGCTCACATGAAGGTTGGACTACATCCTAGAATTGTACTGGAAACCTGGAAAAGAAAACAAACTTCAGGACTGAGTTCTAAAATTTTCTGGGCCAAATCTTACAAAATGCTGAGTGTGCTGTCACTGATCCAACAAAATAATTAGGCCCAGCAATTACAACAACTGTTTAGCCTCAAGGATGAGAAGGCTGTCTCATTGGATTCAGCTGGACAGTTCCAATGTTTAGCTCTGAGTCCAAAAGTAGTTGCTCCATTGGAATGAACCCAGAGCATTTAGCATATTGTTAAATAGACACCTAAATGAGCCACAGATTGATCTTGTCCTCACGTTTAGGGCTGTGCAACTCATTATTTTTCAGCATAGGCTGAAGTGATGACAGACAATTAAAAAGAGGTAATTGCGATGAACTTTATATATTTTATATGTGATGGGACATAAGGAGGAGCTGAGTTCCCAAAGTCTGTTGCCAGAGCCCTGGCATAGAGGTAGTTAAGCTAGAAAATGTCAGACCACACCCTTCTCAGTGAGAACAGCACATCCATACAAAATTATTTTGACTGTGCTGAAAGAATTAAGCACCGTCTTGCACCTACAGAGCAAAGGAAGTAAAGATAAAAAAAAAATATTCTTTATTATTTTATGTGTATGTTTTATTCAATTATTCATTCTGTCCAAGAAATGTACAGCATGTGCATCCTCAGCTGTTAATAATATTTTATCTGATAGATATCGGAGGATATAGAGTAAGAATAACAGGCAATAATTAAAATACCTCATATTTAAAATGTTTAATGGTCATACCTGATTAAGTATACCTGATTCATACTGTTTGCAAAGAAATATATAAAAATATATCTGTGTTGCTAAAATAATGGAAGCATTTGATTATTTAATCCATGTATGGAAAATATATATATATAAGCCCCTCAACTTTAAGCTATTTTTTTTTTAATACTACCTTCATGTATAACTTCAATTAATTAAATGCAGTTTATACACCTAACTTGTATCCCTGTGATTTCCTGTCCTGTGACTGCTTATGTGTTTTGTACTTTGTACTGTCTTTTCAGGACATGAGGTGTCTTATAATTGCAGTCAATTATTGCTATGGTTTTGGGGATCTCAATAACTGTGTTATTAAAGTATATTCAGTGCCCATTCAGTCAAATCTCTGTTGCTGACTGTGGACAATACAGACAGAATACAAGAAGCAAATTTCTGACAGTAGTCATGAAACAAATCTGCCTTCCCCCATGACAGCTTTATGCTGGCCTTTAACAATCAGAAATTAATTACAGTTATGAAACTCTGCAATTTACACTTTTAAAAAATATATTCTGATTCTTTTGCCTCTTTGCATTGCTCTAACTCGCACCTACAGTTCTTGGTACATATCAAAATATTCCTTCTATATTTTTTTCTCTCTCTTTTTTTTT
>VZTM01026485.1:0-24914 GCA_013400555.1 Jacana jacana
AGCCTTTCACTAACTTGGCATACGACACCCCGAGAGAATCAATGTCTGCACTTTTTTAATGCAATTAATTCCTATACTACATTACATTTAAAAAGTAGAAAAATATTCAACTGAAAAAAAAAAAAAAAAAAANATTGCTCTTGATTTTTGCTCAGTTTGCAAAGGAAAACATCAGCAACACCTACAAAGAACATAAAGTACAAAGGCTTTGCAAAATTGATATCAACGTGATTTGTAACTTTTACTAGGATGTTAAACATCAAAAACAAATTTAAATTAACAGAGATTNGTGATGTAGTATTACTTTGTACTGCTCAAAGAAATATCAGTGTCAGAAGCTCATCCTGTGAAAGTACAGCCTTTTTCAATAAAACTCGTCTTTTCACTGTGGTAACACTATGCCTGATATGCTTACCTAAAATAAAGTATTTGGAAGCAAAAGCATGCCATGTTTCAAAAAGCTTAACCCAAACTTTGACACTGTTTGGGAGAAGAAATTCTTGAAAGATTGTTTATTGTTGCTTATTTCCACTTATTCCATGTTCTTCTCACTATTAACTACACTGACAGTGAAATAAATGAGACACTGCCAGTAACAGACATGCTGTTATGCCCAGCAAAAAGAATAAAAAATCTGGACTTGTACTTAATCTTAGTATACACTCTCAAAGCAGAGCAGACACCAAATTTTGCAGTGATGGAGCTGTACCGCTGTACCTCTTTTAGTGTTCATTTCTCTTGAACAATTGACAGGTAGTATAGATTTCAGACCAAAGAATTGGTCACATTAATTGCTTTCCAGAAAAAAAAAATATTGAACTTGCCTTAACCTTTTCTTAAATGTTTCCTCATATATATATACTTAAAAGCAGGAAGGAAAGGAATTTCTTTAATAAGGATAACAATGTTCTCACGTGTTTTTATTGATTTAACTTCATATTTTTTAGTTGCTAGAATGAAAAATAACAGCATTTTCAAAGGTTTAGCCAAAAGGATGCTTTCAGTTACATATAAAGTATCTATCCATTCCTTCCAAAATTTGCAGGGATGCATTGTTAGAAAAGGCCTACCGATATTTTGAGTAAGCTAACTCATCTCTCTGAGCACAAAGCAGTGTAAAGTTAATGCGCTTTCTAGCTCAATTTTAGATGACCCAAGTGATAAGACTTTCCTCCTTTCTCCTTGAGAGTTTATTCTAACAAGTGGTGCTGCTGCAACATCATGTTTTGCAATCAAACTATACTCTAACTTTCTAAATTATACAAATATGTATTTGCTCAGCTAATGCATGGTTATAGAAAGTACAGACACTTATTTGCATTTCAGAGCTAATGAAATATCACAAAGTTCCAATTTCAATTAATTTAACTTAGTCCCCATGGTAATCCAAAGAGAAATAGGAGGGTAGGGCGGGAAACAGAGTGTTTTGTCCCTATTAGATAATGATAGATAGATAGATAGACAGACAGACAGACAGACAGATAGGTAGAGATGATGTGTCACAAGAGAAAATCAGAAGCCACTATTATAGTGATTATACCATTAAAGGCAGTAGTTTCAAATGTGAGATAAACCACTGTGAGAAAAGCAGATGCATTGTCAATATATCTTCAAAAGCCTTCCTAGCAGTTTTTCCATCAGTGCTTCACAGTGTCCTATTTGGATCGATTTCCCCCACCTGAAGAACTCTCTCACTGATAGATTTCATTACTTAAACTCAACAAGGGGGTAACAATTTGTCTATTTTGAGCAGATGGATTTACCAGCATGTATATTTTCATCATGAGAGGAAAGAGAAACACTGAAAAGGCAGGTGCCAGGCATGTGTTGGTTTTACATAATAAATTCTTGCTTTATTTCTCTGGATATTTTGGATACTTTGGAAAATGAATATAATTATTCTCAAGTCCAATGAAAGAGCTTGAATAAACCTACCTGCTCAGAACTAATTGATACTCAAGTTTATAATTATTGTTTTTGTCAAATAGATCTATTCTGCTTATTTTGCTTTATTAGTACTGTCACTCCTTTTAAATTTTAACACTGTGTTTGAATCAACCTGTCTGTAGTAATTTAAGTGAGTTACACAATTACACGGGTAGCAATTAGAGTAGCTTGTGCATCAAATGCAACTCTTGATAGAAGTGTAGATCTGTACATTCAGTTCATTAGGTGATTATCCATTAGAGTAATGCTAAATGGATGTATTATTTAAGGGATTTCTTTTCTATATAATGACTGCTCTTTTAAAAAGCGTATTTTAAAAAAGACCTATACCCGTTTTTGTCTACTTTAGTGCTAGAAAGACCTGTATGGAAAAAATAGCTCAGTTCAGTTAAGTCACTTATAAGTTTGTCAGATTTTCTGATCCTCATATGAGTTATTCAGACAACATATATTCAGTTTTGTACAGAGCACATACATTTTCCTCCACTATGTCATTATACGGGATTGTATTTTTTCAATGGGAAATCTAGTTGACTGTCTAAAAGTATATATATAAGCAGAGACATTCAAGTACTTGTTTTCCATAAATACTTCTGGAACCACTAGTACAGCATATATTAGCACATAGCAGACACATGTGAGCAAGAAAACAAACATATTCAGCTTGTTTCAAGACAGCAAAAGCCAAGAGCTCTCACCTCTGCCCTCCCACTGCCTCAGTATCCCTCTCAAGGCTGCAACAGGAAACCCCCTGTCTAAGACAATGGACACAATGTGCACAGGTTACTCCCGTGGTTAAAGCACTGTTAATGAGGCATACAGTCCATCCTGACTAGTTGTCAATAAGCTAAGTATATGTGACAGGAAGAGCACAGCTATAATTTTTTTTTTTTTTAAAAAGAACTCTGCAAACCCAGATCTAACTAATGTGTGCGAAAAGTCTCCCATGCTCACTTGTAGTAGGCTCCATACGTTCCAGAGGCTACATTCAACCTCTGAAATAGCCTCAACCAGAGACTGTAGATAACCAGCAACATGCCCACATATACTATGGATGAGGTGTACCTCTTCTCCCCTCCCTGATTGCTGTTCTCCGGAGGAGTATTTATTTTTTTTCCGTGGCCTTCACAGAAAGCAATCTCATACAGGATCAAACTTGTATGTTAATAGGTAGGGCCCAGGAAGGGTGCAGGGCTGGCAGCAGCTGTGCTGTAGGTAGAGGGGGTTGCACAGGTCAGTAGATATCCATGACCCAGTTGACTTGAAAACCAAACAGCATTGCCACAGGTACCCGGGTACAGGAAGTAGGCCTGTCACAAACACATCAGCCCCTCTGGAAAAATTATCTCTCAGGGATATTCAGGCATTTCCTGTCATTTCCTGGCCTATTTCCCACTGTATTTTACCTACTTCATGCTAGGACTCTGACTACACATAACTTTATTTTTTGGGGTCTCCAGAAAATTTTTCTAAAGAAATAAGCAAGTCCTTAAACTTTAACACCACTTGTCTCTCAGGTTATTGACCTTCCAGGAGAATTCACCATCTTGGGTGGACACAAATCATGAGATTCAGATCATTTGATTTTATATGTCAGGAGTTGAACACATTGACATGTGAGTTTTATAATTGATATACAGTTTCTTCCAGAGTGACATGTATGTAACTTATTTCTGTTATTTCAGATGTCAAAGATGTTTGCTGTGTGTTTTGATGAATCCTACAAGTTCTCACAGTATAAGAGTTCAGGCCAATATGATGGATTCCCAAAGCCAAACACATCTCTTACTTCCCTGGTAGTCACCAAGGACAAATACTAAAGTGGAAGTGCTGTAAAAGAAAGAGGCAGGCATCACTGCATTTTGCACCCTAAAAGATATGAAATGTCTTCCTGATATAGTGCTTAGGGTTTAGATGTGAACTAGATGCCAAACTGCTCAGAGCTAAGAACATTAAAGTCCTTTCATGTAGGCACACAAGATGATGAGACTTATAGGATTAGACCGGTGATTTTCTTCTTCTTTATCCTAATTTTAGCCAGAATACAAAATACTCTTCATTTAGTAAGTGAAATAAGCAATGGTAGAAGTGTGTTGCGGTAGCAAAGATCACACGAACAGTCAATCACCCAAAGTATTTATCATGCAGTCTGCATGGATTTTGCAGTCCTCAGTGAACTGTAGCTTTTTTTGAGGCATACTCCAGTTACAGTGGGAGCCTATGTAGGCTAATTATGACTAGCTTCCCCTTGTGGATACAGCTTTGACTCCCCCATAGAAGTACATATCCTGGCCCCGCAGTTTAACATCTGATTTTAAAATCAGCTACTTAGCAAGAATGCAATAAAAATAAATTAATATCTTACTGAGACTAGCTCTTGTTCTTCCCTGAACCAAACATAAGTAACCATATTCAGGCATTCTAGTTTAAGAGAGAGGTATAGAAATTAATTCCCAAAATATATCAATACCTCTTTACTTGAGTCTCATGTACCTTAAAGGTCCCCCAGTTTTCTACTTAATTCACAATATCCAGTAAGTTCTAAGCACTTACAAAGAGCAGAGCTTCCCTTGCCTCAACTAAGGTTACAGCTTGCACTTAGCCTGGGCCCAGCAAGACAGCAGAGTTGCAAATTTGGAACACTTTTACATGTAACTCAGATCATAGTTGAATAGCCCCCCTTTTTTTTCCCCTGGAATAGGAAATTCTTGTACAGCAACCCGTCTGAGTTTTGAAACCCAAAGTTAAAGTAACACTCACTTGTGTAATTCCAATATTAAACTCATATCACGCACAAAACCTCACCTCCAACCAGAAAAAGACATGTAACCATAATTTTACAAACCCACAGGCAAGTGAAATCTATCCACATTTTCACAATTTGAATGTATTTTATGTAGTGTTTTACAGCACTATCTTGATTTAAAATAACCATCTATTCCTACATTAGAAAAGACTGGTATTATGTGGAAAATCTATAGAATTTTTGTGTTTATAGATCAATAACTGCTGGCTAGAAAGTGGTATAAAAGACAAAATGATATGACAGATTCATTTGCAGACAAAGCACACTGTTTTGTATTAATAATAAACATTTTCACACTGAGGGTAGCATTAATGAGAATTTTATCGATTTATTCAAACCTTGGGGTTTTGTAATTCATATTGAACTGGATTTAAAACTCACTGGTCTGTTTATAAATATTTTGCATAAGAATAGCAATATGTTGATCTGCAAAATAAGTGATTTTTTCTGCAAAACATTGATTTTCATTTTGCTTCAGTGTAGAGTATATGGGTGTACATCTTTCAAATGAATATGTTTGTATTAATGCTTAGAATTGTACTTGTTTAATTTTTTAGGTGCTGGCCATTGCACAGAGGGTATAATTCTCCAGGCTGCCATCAGTAAGAATTAAACAAACAAAAAAAACCCACAAAAACCAATCAAAAAAAAAATCAGCACAACAAAAAACCTGTATATTAAACATCCTCTAACAGAGAAACACCTCTTCAGCTCAGCAATGAGAAACACTGAGCCAGATTCACCACTGCTGCCAATCCCGTGGAATAGAAAAATCAACAGTGGAACAGTAAATCAACAGAAACCAACAGAGTTGAATAAAGTAAAAAGTATATTAGGAAAAGTTTTATAGGGATGTATCCAGAACAGGTAAACAAAAAGTTTCTGATTTGTTTTTTAAATTAAAAACATCCGGAACATTAGCCAGAGTACCGTGAATTTGATTTATCGGAGGTCACAAAAAAATTGAGAACATGATTTATATTACCAAAATGCACTGCTTTAATTTTGTAAACATACGGAAAAATGTTCTCCTGAAAATTAAACCACTCAGTTGACACTAAAGCTGATGCCAGCATACAGCCCATGGGTTCCACAGTACCAAACCAATCTGTTTTTCTGGCAGTGTGCAAGAACAGGTTATCAAACATGCCTCGCACGTGAGTCAGTATGTTCCATAAATAGGCTAGTGGCTTCAGTTTATGATTTTCTTCTCCATCCCCACACCACTATCATCAAGGTATATTGAAATACTGTGAGCACAGGGCCACAAAAGCATTTCGGTTTAAGAATTTATTTCTGCAAAGAATAGAAGTGTGTGTCTCTATTGTTCTTCAATTTGTGCTCTGTAGTTGGCACTAAATCAGCTATATCCTTAGTCACTGAAGTCTGCATACTTGTCCAGAGGTAAAACTGAGAACTATTTGTGTTTTTCTCATTCTGGGATATATTGTTTATTTGTTGTTTACATGTAAACACCAGTTCTTAAGTGTTGCTTAGTCTCCCAGCCATGCTTCCTTTCTTGAAGACCACTTCAAACACAATATACTGTAAAATACATTACTAATGTTTTTGTGCACACAAACAAAAGCAGTGAAACCTATCTATGATACAGGTCTTCACTGCCCTTATCCACCATCACTGCCATAAGGGTATGACAATGCACCCTCACAAGAGGCTCAAAAATTTGCAAATTATTTCAGCATTGATACTAATAGCTACATCATCCTGGCATTAAGGAGAAATTTTAAAAAAGAAAGAAAGAAAAAAGAGTTCACACTTTTCTCATTTCCAGAATCCCTACTTATATCTAAAATGCCTACAATAGGCAGGAGTGCAGCACAACAGCACTGGATATGTAGAGCTAAGCATGGTGCTCTACAGTGGTGCTAAGGAGCTTATGTCCACACAATGACCATTTTGAGAAAGGAACTATTACTTTGGATGGAACCTAACCTGATCTTTTGGACTGATTGCCTACCAATCCATTAGCAGTTTGTCACCAGGAGATGCAAGTCTATGATGCCTAATACAGTATACTAGGCACACTCAGGTTTGTTCTGGTCCAAATACAATTCAGTGTGTGCGCTCCACAGTGCAAAGTGTAGTGTGCAGATAATTGGAAGACTTCCTTCCAAAGTCCACTTCTGATCTGAACTACAATGCTAATATATGTTTGCAAATATGAACACAAGTGACATTTGAACCAACTAAATGTCAACTTGTCGTTTAACATCGGAATCCACAGCACCCTATGATGCTCTTGAAACACAAGTTTGGAAATTTCTGGAATTTCGTGTTAGAGATGTTATTGAAAAAACCAGAAACCTCTAAGACCTCTTTGGAGAGGAAAGGCAAATTTTTCTATGAGCAGTAGGGTCTATTTTTCCTGTTCTGCAGCTCAGCCAAGAACTTAAATCTTACTGTGGTGTCAACAAGAGTCAGCATGAATGTTTTGTACAATTGCACTGGCAGCTGCTCAGCTGAAGTCAGCAGGCAGCATCTTTACTAGATAAGAAAGAAATACAGAAGTACCTGTATGTTAATTGTAATTAGTTACTATCAAATCCTCTGTTCACATAATAAGCACCAGATCAAAATTGCTAGTCAAAGGAATCAGGAGAGAGTAAAGCAAATTTCCTTAGCATCTGTTCTGATGGAGATGGAGTAATGGTTCATGGGCAGGAACCGGAGTTCTCAATCAGCTTGGTGCAGTTATGGGAATAATCACTATGGACAGGAGTGTTTCAGGGAAAATAGAGTTCCAGATTAACAAATTGTCTGTGAATCATTAAGGGATAGGGCATGAAATGATATTAAGCCATGGCAACAAAGGGCTTCCAATTATTTATGAAAAAAGTCAGCCGAGACAAACTGCTGTAGCATTCATTAAACTAATGAGGGGAAGCACCTTGAATTGCAGTCTCAGGATAATACCTTGAGGTCAGAATGCAATTTGATGCAGCTCTGGTTTGATGTCCCTGCCAAGAACTATGACACTGTTTAAAAATTAAATTTTATAAAAATATGAAGTACTAGATGTGACAGCCCTTCTTTCCGAGAACAAAATGGAGAAAGCGCATATGAGAAGTGTTCTTAGGTTGGAGTGTTGTAATCTGAAATACTGTATTTCTAAACAATATCCCCATCAACTGAAATCATTTGGGTTTTATATTAATATACTTGAGAAAGAGAAGATGGAAGAGGATGAAAAGTTAAAATAATAATAATAATAATTAAAAAAAAAAAAATGAATTGCCCACAACACCCTAACCAGTAAGATCTAAACTGAGTAACAGCAAAGGGCCTATTTCTGGACACTTTGGTAATGGTTTCTCCCAGCCAGAAACTAGAGCAATTCATCAGCATTTGTATGGCACTGCAGCAGGTGAGGCAAACACTAGAAGGTCTGACCTGGGTTTGCACAGAACAAGCACAGCAATACCCACAGCCTCTTCAGACAGACACCAGCCTAGTGCTCTCAAGGACCAGCCTGAACTTCCTTGCAGTCTTGATGTTCCCATCTTTGAAGACTTCAAGATGTTCCTTCTCATTTTAAATTTAAAATACCTCCAGAACATAGGAGGTGTGTCCTGTTTAGTATGCAGTTGTTGTGTGTTCAATGTGCTCCAAGACTGGGAATCTTTATGATTTGTTCCCATCCCTTCTCCCTACAGTCATTCTTCATTCCATCACTGAAGAGTGGGGATCTCTCAGATCCACCATCTTCATGATACTCTCTCCATCCTGCTGTTGGGGACCAAATTCAAATTAAATTATTTTGGTGATAAGATCTTTGTTAGTCTGACTAATTAAGGAGTGACTGGTTAGTGGTGGTAGCATACCCAAGGAGGCAATAACCTCTAGAAAGAGAACAGAGATGAACTGTGAGACAGGCTGAAAAGGGGTATCTCTCCCAATCTTCTACAGCTGACAGTAGCCTGGAAGAGTACATCTGCTCAACAACCTTATACAATATCCTGGCTAAAATCCAAACATGGGCGAAAGGACTTCCAAAGCCAAAAAAATGGTCACATTCTTCACAATTCTTTGTTTTGTTGTCAGTTTTAAAGAACAAATTATCAAGTCATAACCATAAAGTATGGATTGAGTTTGTGTAAATTCTGGCAATGAGTATTCAAAAGCTGGGAAGTATAGTCTTAATAATCATATAAGCAATTACAAGCCTGGAAGCCCTGCCTCGCATACTGTATTTTATCCAAAAAAACGAGTGAGTAGGAAACTTCCTCAGTCTGAAACTGTTTACTCAGGAAGAATTTTCTAATACCAGAAACTAGTCATGAGTGACACCACAAGATTCAATAACAAGGTCAGAATTTGGTCTAGACAAAGCATTATAAACAGCTTTACACAATGATAACACTGGAATGAAAATACAAGGAGGGAAACAGGCTCATGTCACAATCACTTCTGATTTTCTAAAAAGTTAACAAAGCCATTATTATTTCAGAGAGAAGAAAAGGAGACAAGATAATTAATTTTTACAACTACTGCAAAAGCCAAGCAACTCTCCTGGATTCAGCTGTCTAAAAAAAAAATGTACTCTAGCACCAAGCCATTGCATCTTCTAAACTTCTGTAGAGCCACTAAAGTTGAGCCACTTTAACAGAAGTTTGAAATAGATGTATGTGCTTTATCTGTTCTGTATAATATACATAAATGAAATATTTGAAATGTTAATGCTAAACCAGTACAACCATTGTAAATAATATTTATTATATGCTCAGCACTGCATGAGGAATATTTCTGCAAAGAAAATACCATTGCAAATGATTAAAGGCTTCTGAAGTTGTCAGCAGCTATAAATTGCTGGAAATATAGAATAAAGAAAAAGGCGGGGGGGCAGGGGAGGGGGCACAAGGGGAGAGTCCATGATAGGTCATACCAGTCATCAGTCAAGTCTGGAGTTCTGTCTCCTTCCTACATCATACACCTCACACGATGAAAATCCTTAAGTACCCCTGATGTCTTACAAATTTATTTTTTTTTCTTTGTAACTTTGGAAAGAAACATTCCCCTCAGGTAGTTAAAATAACAAACCAGCCTTGACAAATGAGATATGCTTACTTCTGCTCCAACCTGAACAACAATAAAATGTTATCACAAGTTTACCCACACTCACTCTCAGTTCAGGGATGATATTTGGACCAATTTCACTACTGATGTATATTTATTATCTCCACATGTTAAGGTAGTTTTAGATTAGAATTTAGTTTGTCCCTTAAACCTTTAATTTTCTCCTTCATGAGCTCACAATAATAATCTAGTCATGCTTTAAATTATTCAGTTATAATTTGCAGGTAAGTAGCGTTTTCTGTGCATCCACTAGTATCAGTGAAAGATTAAAAAAAAGTGAGCTGTGCTGCAGCTGAAATATGCTTCAGTGTGCTTAGACAGAGTTGCTTGAAAGAGCACAAAATAGTATTAAAAAATAACATAACTGCTAGATATTGATTGACAGGATCAGTATTGCAGAAAAAAAAACATACTAAATTGGTTTGTGCTCTAAAAAGAAATGAAGGGAAGAAACTAATACTTTCCAAACAAGAAGACAAACTGGGAACAAAAGAAAATATGCTCACATTTTCCAGAAAACATGACTTTTTACAAACACTGAAAAGTAAAGCAAAACAAAACCTATAGCAGAATTATTTGACCATATCCCTTTAAGTGCCCAAGGTAGTGCTACAACTTGGATGATGATCTCAAATATTCCTGCCGGAGTGGCTGTCCTTCACATTCTATGTTTGTAGTCCTCAATCATTTGTTGGAGGGGAGAACTGCTACAAATGCAGGGAGAGGACTGAAAGTCTGGGGTTGGATAAATTTTTTATTTCTTTGCATTTTCAGTAGTCAAAAAAGAAAACCCCTCATCCATCACTTTGATAGAAGTCCACAGGGCATCCATTTATTCTATTCAGAACAGGATCCGATGAGTTCAGATCCTTATTTATGTTCTTTCAATGCTCAGGCGTTACATTTTCTTGGCTGTTATCTGAGTATTACTATTTATTATTAGTCCACAATGGAGATCCTATTGTAATGAACTGTGATACACTGACATATTTCATGTTTGCTGGTCATATTAAATTTATTGCAATTACTCTTGAAAGGGATGGTGTAATTTACTGAAATCTCATTGTGGGAAAAGGGAATTCCTGCAGGAGGCTCTCACTGAATTTTCTATGAGGCTGTGCTAAGATCTTCTGTTCCAACAGCATGAATGATTGCCAGTCAGCCTAAGACTCATGCTTTGCATAATAGAAAATTTTAATTAAAAAATGAGCAATAAGTTCATGATAGATTTGTTTCATATCAATAGAGAGAGTGCACAGTTCTAGGGTTTTTTAAGATAAGCCATGCGTTAAAATGAAATTCCAAGAAAGGAAATGAGGAAAAGGCTTTAAAATAAACCTTTCTTATGAAATAATGCTGTCTATTGAGATGCTTTGTTTCCAAAGAGGTGCTTTTCTTTGAGAAGTTTGGCTGGTTATTGGATACCTCGGTGACAACTTCGGAGAAAAGTTTCTGTCCTAGGGCTATATTAGGTCTGCCAAGTGTGTGCTAAATGGGTGTATTAAGTCTGCTGAGGGCAGTAGGAGACCTCAGCCCAAGGTCCGGTCTAAAAGCTCAAACAAAGGAAGCAGCAGGTGCGACACCAGGAGGCAAAAATGTTCAGTGTACTGAACAGTCTACTCAAGACCTTTGGGCACATATCGCCCTGAAGGCTTGGTGCAGGTTTGAGCACTGCCCTGTGTGATTATGCACCGTGATAACTGTCAGTGTGCTCCCAGCACAGTTCCCAGGCCAGGCCCAGGAACAGTCAGTCTGTGGGTGAAGTATGGGCCAGACAGTGCTCTCAAAAGGCTGTAAGAAACCAGCCTGGTTTGGTGGCCAGGTTTTAGTCCTATGAACACATGGTGTGGACAGTACTTGCTCCTAGAGCCAGAGGGAAACCTTTCCCTTTCAGCTGACCAACAGAGGATGTCGTCAGCAAGAGCTACTACAGCTCCTCTCTCAGGGAACCACGTGGAGGGAGCTTGCATGTGGAAACTACCTGGATGCGCAGAGCATGGCCATGGCTTGCTCTGAATGCTCTTAAAGCCCTTTAACAATATACACCCCAGAACCAGGCCCTGACCCTGCCAAGACAGCACATTGCCGAGGTCAGCAAGGTTGTATATTATACAAATATGCTGACACACATTCTCTCTGAGCTGGTCCTTTTCCCAGGCTGAGCTTTTGGATAAATATTGCAAGATTTAATGTCATTTTAAAAGGTGCTTGGCAAATTAAAAAAAAAATGCTTTAAATCAAAATGATCATACAGATGATACAGTGATCTGCAACAGTGTTCTTCAGCAATATTCATTACTGTTATCTTATTGATTTTGTTGATGTTGCACCTGGGATGAATTTGGCTGCTGCTTCCTAAAAAAAACATTTGAAGTCTTATTGATAGTAATCAAGTGAGCATCTCATTATATTATCCCCAAGTTTCTTAACAATAGGAGGGAATAACCACCAGGGAAGGAGGAAAAGGCTAATCCATAAATTTCTCATTAGCCGAAAGAGAGAGAAACATTCGCTTGAATAATTGAATAAGTTTAGCACCACAGCCTGCAGTTAATCATGTTTACATACCCTTCCTTTCCAGTATTCACACAATGATACTTCATGGGGCTTAACACAACATTAACAGCTATCAATATGCAAACTGATGGTTGAAAAGTTCATCTAAAGATGCACACTTTTAAAGCAATGAGAGAATACCTGTATTCAGAGTGATAATAAAAACAATTAACTTTGCATATAGCACATTTATTTTAATTAAGGATCAATAATAATCAACACTTAGAAATTAAACTAAATTAATGATTCACAGTAAATAATTTACCCAATTAATTCACTAATTTTCTGCTTGGGAGTTTCTTTGGTTTTTTTTTTAATTCAGTCAATATTTTGAGTGAAATTTTTTGTTTATGTAGACTATTAGTTTCACAAAAAATGCAAAATCTATCATTCATTTCTCCTGTTTTATAAACTATTCAGAATACAACAAAAAGCCTTCCCTAAGAGAAATCTAGCACATCATTACAAATCATTTGTGACATGAGAACAGCTTGGAAATAGGAGAGCCAAGGGTGATTCTAGCCTCATAAAATTTTAGAAAGCTTTTCTCAATAGCTCACCTTAATCTTCCTTGCTGCAAGTTATGACCAGCTGCTCTTGTCCTTTTCACCATGCATAGGGAGAACAGGTTGTTCTCTTGCTCTTCATGGAAAAACTTATTTCAAGACTGAATTTCTCTTTTCTGTCCTGAAGCTGACTCAAACTTTCCTTGCAGCCATTGTTTTCTAGGTTTACCAGTTTTGTAAACTTTGTCACTGCTTTCTGTTGACTAACCTTCATCTGTTTGGAACCACATTTCCCACACTACCTCCCATGTTCTATACTGGGAGGAGTACACAATGCTCTTGCTTTCCATGTCTCTTTCTAGAATTTGTTTTCCTTGCCACATTTGTACATGAATGCCAATTTACATTCATTTCAAGATACAGCATGGAGGACTGGTACTATCTGTTCCTCAGCCTGTATTTGCGCATTAGCACTCATTTGTTACAGGACACTATATGTCCAGATCACCTAATATTCCTATGCCATCTCCCAACTTCCTTACTCTCTCATCCAGCTGATGGTGTAGCAAATTTTAGTAATCAAATTATTACCTGGAATTAACAGAACATATTGAATTTTCTTATATCCAAGAGCAACATACATGCAGCTACATTCAATACGTTCTTTCCGTTTCACATTTGCATGAATGAGAAGTCATTTACACTCTTGATTATTTCTTTTTCCTCAGTTCCTATTTTCTCTCATACTGGACTGCTATACTGTCATGAAGTATCCTTCCCAAGAGCTGGAGCTATGTTAATGCAATGAAAAGGCTCCTATAAATTCTGTTATGGGATTTAGGGTTTTTTTTACTGTGTTTGGCAATTTCCCAGCAGAAAAATAAGTGAAACTTAAATGTGAACTTACAGAAATGTGACTGTTGAAATACCAGTTGCAAACTTTGAATTTTGAATGTATTTCCATTTGGTGAACAGGCTGTTATTTTTTTTCCAAATGCCCTGATTTCCATGAGATAAGAGAAGCACTTTTCTAGGGCACAACTTGTAATGCAAGTGAGAGAACTTGGCAAAAACGTCCTTATCGGAGCTATAGGCGAACAAAGTATATGACAATCAATGCCATTTAACCCCTCCAGCAAACAGTGCCTCAGATACCAAAGTAATTCAAATTGCTTCACCCTTCCTAGTAAATGCTGTATGTGACTTCAATAAAGCACTGGGTTTTATTGCCTCAAAATGGTGCTATTAGCATGACCTAAGTACCTGCCGATCTTGCACAAAACCTACTATGTAATTCTCTCACAGTAACATGACTATACAACATTACAGCTGGTGACATGCTCTTTTTAACATAAAAATCAAGATATTAAGGCTCTTGGAAGAGTGTGAAAGACACAGAGAGTATCTGCAGATCTAGTGCATGGATATTTTCCATTAATTTTGTATCACATATTATTGAGACTAGTGGCTGCCATGGTAGGTACACTAGAAACTCAGCATTTGGTTTGACCTCTTTTGCATACATAATTGGTGAAAACAATCCTCATTTTCATTGCCATGCAGACCACAGTTAGTTCTACCTATTTTTTGAATTTGAACCAGACATCCTCATTGCACCGGCTGTGACTTCAGAGCTGTGTTTCAAAACAGGAAACACTTGTGATGGTATAAATTAAAACTAAGCAAAGCCAATATTCTCGTACTGGCAATCAATTGCTTTGCTCAACCATACCTTTTTAAAGATTTTTTTTTTCTCTTTTTAACTTTTACTCTAGCCTTTGCTCTGGAAGCAACAAGTATATACCAAATTTCCTCTTCTTTTTGACACATGTTATTGAGACAGGCTTTTTGAAGAGCAAGCAAACCAAAACAAAACCTACTAGAAATATACCTTAAATATTTTTTATTTAAATATCACTTCAATATTTTTCCTAAAGACTTGAGTTATTTACTGAAGACAATCTGTTCATAAGAACAGAGACCTGGAATGTGCCTCCTGCATCAGCAGGCTCCCTGCTCTGCTATTTTAGTGGTTTCACCCTTTTCATATAATCCCACTTATCAAGTTATCAAACACTATCTTAAGAAGTGTCAGCTTTCTTACCTCCTCCAATATCCACACATCCACCCAGTTCTATTGGAAAGATGTTGCAAAGATTATCCCTTCATTCTTGTCAGGGCTGAACAGATCAGTCTCTCTACATCTCTTTGGGTAAGAGAAGTTCACTGCTTCACTGATCAGCCCCACTGCTTCTTCCCTGAATTCAGACCAGTTTGAAAGCTGGTCTTGAGCAAAGCTGACCCAAGATGGATACAATGCTCTACATGACATCTTACCAGTGTCTTGAAGAACAGCAGCAGTTCTTCTAGTTCTAACATATCGAACGCCCCTCCTGATTTTACACGTTTTTTTCCTGGCCTCCTTAGATATTCTGAAAGTGAAGGAAGAGTTTTTTCAGAGGTTGCTTCTATGCAGTGAGGTGACCTAGAAAATGCTGGGATACCTAAAAATCTTGGTATACCCTGCTGCACAAGAAAGAATTACTATTTTAGTCAGCCACATATGCAGATCAAAACTTTCAAAATAGTTGGGGAATTCATGCACATATACTAAGTCATTGGCCTACCTTTCTGCTGTACAACAGGTCACCAGACATAGATCACGACTGTAAGATTCACATATACTTTGCCCAGGATTCATTCATCCAACGCAATGAATTACTTTATTTTATCTATGTTCCAGACTATTGAAAAATATTGAAAGCAGTGCTGGCAACATAAATGAGGTAGAAGGCACCAAGAGAAAAGCATTTATCTAATATTACAGAATAATTGCTTTTAAGCCCATCAGTATTGGTTGGTTTACATTTCAGTGATTTTTAAGAAAAACACTGCATTGAATCCTAAAGTTGGTAAAGCTCCATATTTATTTTCCATAAATACAGAAACAGGTTGTCCTAAAGACTGTAATTTTCTTCCAGTCTGGCTTTCTACTGTAGTCTGACCTACAGCGTAATATCCCTGAAAAGAAAGCAAGTCTTTAGAGATCACAAACAACCAATTTCACAGTACAAGCAGTAGTAAATAGAGCTAAATTCCCTTTAGTAATAAACTATTCATCTTTGTGCTTCACTGAGTTCAAAGAAAAGCATTTTTCAGACTTTAAGCAATTAAGTTTACATTTTATTTTCTACTCTGGAAAGGAAGTTATCACAAAAGCATGGGATTAAGAAGATATTTTCTGTGTATGAAATTTCAATTTAGCAAAGCATATAAAACTCTAAAGGCGGTTAAGGCCAAATATGCTAAAACTATTTTGTCTTCAGAGTGTATTTATTTTGTATCATCACTGACCCAGCTGATTAGCTGCTGAAGTAAAATGGCTGAGCATTAGATTATACTCACAAATTCTACCCAGCACCTCCTACTGAATCAAACTGATGATTAAGTAGGCAACTTAGCCAAAATACATTTTGAAACAATATACAAGTGGTATCTGGAGAGTTGAAGAGGCTGTGTTCACACCAGAAATACAGTGCTTTTAAAGGAGTGATGGGGATGGGACCCAGCAGTGCCCAAGGGACTCCAGGGACAGACATTCCCATGCAGCTGAATCAAGTGCTCCTGGCAGTCTTCCCTCCCTCCTGCCCACCTGACCTGCAGACCAAGCTGCCTGTGAGATCACCCCATTGTTCTTCCAGCCAGCATGTGCCAGCTCAAAAAGTCTCTTTTTTGCTAAATGAGGCTCATGTTGACCAAAACCAATTAAGCGGTATTCACACCAGCAGGTCTGCGAGAGTTGCAGTGTCCTGCAGAGAAAGCAGTAGGTAACCTCTGTACTGGTACACCTCCTTATGTGCTTCCTGCAGACACAACCCTGCGAGAAAGGCTGAATTCTGCATCACTGTGTGAGCCTCAAGCTCACTCCCTGTTTCAGGTGAAAGCAAGCTATAGTGACAAGAGTCCAGTTTCACAGCTCCGTGAGTCAAGATTCACACTCTGCCTGCAGGCAGCAAAAGGTAGCAAAAAAACCCACTTCCGTGTCCTACAATCAGGAGGTAACACAGGACTCTTAGGCAGTGCAGGTTCAATTGCTGTTGTGTCAGTAAGGATGTAACGATGTCTTCCTCTGAAAGAGACACGAGATGTAAAACCAAGATCCCAGCCACTTATGGTTATGGTTGTTAAAGATCCCCTGGCTCTCTCTTAAGTGCAAGACTGTTAATCTTAGTGTCTTGGCTGGATTCAACCTCAGTTAATTATAGTTTGTCAACCTAAACTTCCCATGCAGAGCAGACTGGGCTGCTGTGCAGCTAAGCAGTCCCTTTGTTTCACAGCTTTTCAGCAGTGCATGAAATGATCCCTGCACATGATTTGAATACCTTTAAAGTTTCCCTTCAACATAAAAGGAACTGCACAGAGGTAAAACCATCATTACTATCATCATATAGCTTCACGCTACACTTTTCTTTTTTACTGGTTCCAGAGTGCTATAATTGCATTGACAGTCTATCCCACAGAAGATATCTTTGCTTCCATTGAAAAACAAGTTTTAAATCACATCTTGCAGAGCCCAGTAAAAATCCCTTCAGAGATCTTTAGTCATTTAATGGTATCTTGTTTCTTTTACACCGCAATAGATTAAACGCAGCTGAACTAGTTGTTTTGCATTTGTCTAATTTTGCCCTCTTTTCAGCTATGTGAGTCGTGGCACTAACATGATTGTTTATTTGCTCATGTTACTCGTGCATTGCTCTGGTAATAAACTGAACTCATTTGGGCAAATTTGGGCAAACTTCGTTGCTGTTGGATTTCACCATTCAAGATGTATAGGTGGTCATCATCCAGCCAAAGTGATGACTACTGGGTGAAATTGGATTAAACGGTTCCAGTTTATAAGCAGGAACAATGACTGGAGAAATTACGGGAGGAAGCGTACAGCAGGAAAACTATGATGTAGTTGCCATCAAAGACACATGGTGGGACATCTCACATAACTGGAGTGCTGCTATCAGTGGCTATCAACTTTTCAGAAGAGAGGAAAAAGAGGAGGTGGGGTGGCTCTCTATGTTAGGGATGGATTTGAATGTCAGGAACTTAACAATGTGAATAACCATGTTGAGAGTTTATGGGTAAGAATCAAGGGGAAGACCAATAAGGCAGACATCATGCTGCGAGTTTGTTACAGACCCACCAACCAGGATGCCAAGGTTGGTGAAATGTTCTATAACATATAAGCAGCTGTCAGAGGTCTTGCAATCGCTTGCCTTTGTTCTCATGGGAAACTTCAGTTTCCCAGATGTCTGCCAAAAGTACAACACAGCAGAGATGGAACAGTCCCAGAGGTTCTTGGAGTATGTGGAAGATAACTTCTGAACACAGATGGTGAGGGAGCCAAGCAGGAAAAGTGTACTACTGGACTTGCTGCTTGTTAACAGAGAAGGTCTTGTGGGGGATGTAAAGGTTGGAGGTTGTCTTGGGCAGACTAATCATGAAATCATCAATTCTTAGAGAAGCAAGGTGGGGAGACTGTAGAATTGCCACCTTGGACTTCCAAAGGGCAGACTTTGGCCTGTTTAGGGACATGGTTGAGAGTATCCCTTGGGAGACAGTCCTGGAGGACACAGGTGCCCAGGAAGGCAGGTCATACTCAAGGAAGAACTTTTAAAAGCACAGAAGACCATCCCCAGGTTCCATAAAACAATTTGTGGGAGAAGAAGATTGACCTGGCTAAATAGAGAGCTTTGGCTGGACCTCAGGAATAAAAGGAAAGTTTATGATTTCTGGAAAAGGGAGTTGGTAACTTATGAGGGGTACCAAGATGTAGCAAAGCTATGCAGGGGGGAAACTAGAAGGGCCAAAGCTCAAGCAGAGCTGAACTTGGCCACTACACTTAAAGATAACATGAAGAGTTTCTTTCAGGATATCAGTAGAAAAAGGAAGACTAGGGAAAATGTAGGCCCACTGGCAAATGAGGTGGGTGACTTAGTGGTTGAAGACACAGTGAAGGCAGATCTACCGAATGCTCTCTTTGCTTCGGTCTTCAGTGCTAAAACTGTCCCCCAGTGAATCCCAGGCCCTGGAGACAAGGGGGAAGATCTGGGGTGAGGAAGATTTTCCCTCTACAGAGGAGGACTGGGTTAGAGACCACTTGGCCAAACTGGACATCCAAAAGTCCATGGGCCCTGATGGGATGCACCTGAAAGAGCTGAGGGAACTGGCAGATGCTATTGCCAGAATTTTGGAAACACATAAGGAAGGAGCATATGACCTTAGAGTTTTAAAGTCAGTCATGGAAACCTAGCAGCAATTGAAAGGCAGGTTCTCTGTGGAGAAGCAAAGATTCTAGCAAAGCAAAGCTCCTAGTGAGCTTTTCCCATGAGGAAACATGAAAACTAAAAATTCTGATGCTAGAATCCAGGCAAGAAATTTGGAAGCAGTTGAACTGGATCAAAAATAAAGACCAAAATATCACTCATAGAAAGGACAGACAAACATGAAAGCCTGAAAAAGCCTGGAAAAAAAGCTAGTTAGCAGCAGCATGACAGACTGAATGCACCATTTATTTATTCAGAGATATGAACTTACTGCTGGAACTCTGAGAGGCACTGGGGTCGAGTGCATAGTTCACTGGGGTCGAGAACTATGATACTCTGAAATGGCTGTGAAACTTGCAAAGCAGCTGCAGTACTGCATTCAGTACACCACCATATAGGAAAAGAGAAACTGAGGTAGGTGTGGATCTGGGGGCTTTAGAAAGATGACCTTCCTTGTGGGAGCACTTCAGGAAGACAGATGTCCTGAAATGTTTGCAATCTGTTCTTGCTATGTCTTGCAAGGAAAGAAATTATGTTTGATTTCATACATATATGCCAAATTTAAAATTAGCCCTGTTCTCCAAGTGAGGAAGCCAGATTTATTCTTTGTTTAACAGACATCTTTCAGTCCTTTCATGTGATTCCTATAGTAAGTAGTTACTCCAGCAGGTCCAATGACAACTCCTCAGCCCATGATACCCTTTTTTGCTTGGTATGGGGGTTTTTCAGCTGCTCGTTTCACTGTGCAACCAAAGGCCTTGCCTTCCTTCAATGGCCTGTCCTTACTGCTCTGTCAAATGCTTACACAATGGCTGAGGATGAGAAATGGATGAGTGCCACACACATGGACTACTCTAGAGTTGCTGTTGTCCAGTGCAGGAAGGCATGCTGGTGGACAGATGTCCTGCTTCAGGGTTACCAACATTGTTCAGAGAAAAATTTTTGACACTAAGGGCACACTTGCTTAGCCACACATCCCCTCCTTGTACCTAATGATACGTCCTTAGCAGTGCTGGCAGTAAGCTCATTTGTGTTTTGTCAGGTTGTTTAGAAATTACCAGATATGGCAATCACAAAAAAGACATTTTCTAATCCACCTCTGTTTCTTCCAAATATGTTACATTAGGATTACCAACACAACTTTAATTTAAATAATTAATCTAAAGCTATTTTTAGCTTCAAGCTAAGTGCAATTAAGTACACCAGTGTAAAGTCCCATTCCTATAATAGATCAATATTTGCCTTCATCCAAATAAGCAACAGTTACTGAGAATTAGCTACACGTTGGGTAGAAAGCAAGCTGTGATAGTTCACAGAGTTCATTCACATACATGAATCTTCACAAATCATGAAAGGAGCAATGCAACAGTATCTTACTGTTGACCCAATGCACTTTAAATGACTGATGAAAGCTGATTAAAGAGGTCATCAATCACTTGAAAAAAAAAGAAAACACCACCACCACACAACTTTAAAAAAATATCTATCATTATTATAGAGGGTGATAATGATATTTTTCAAAACTTTTCTCATATTTTAGGAATATGTAGGAGTGGATGCAGTAATAGATCTTTGTGGGGTGCTAATGTATGAAAATACCACAGCCTTTTCTGCCTCTACCACCTTTTAAGCCAAATAACTCCATTAGAAGCTTGCATATCTTTAAATTTCATATTTAAAGACTGAGCTGTATTACTCAGATAGTAAAAAAACAAAAACAACAAAACAACTGTTACTCAGTCTGTTTTGGTAAAGAAAGTTTGCCCTGCTGCACAACCTATAATAAATACATACACATCCTCACATCTTCTGAATTAAATAATTTGCTTCCTTTTTCAACAAAAAAAACCCCAAGTACTCTTAATAAGACACTACAGATCAAGTTGAAACACAGTTTTGTTATGCTATATGTTTTCAATACAAGCATGTATGGTTATATTTGCAAATACATAGAACTAAGGGTCATTTCTTGTTGCTTTGGTTCTATGTGGTATTTTCCTAAATCCAAGATAACCTAGACAGTACACTTGTCCAGTGTTCCTATAAATGGCACTGCGGCATTCTACTTACTGTTTTGGCTTGTCTACTAAAATACTTTCTCTGAATCAAAGAAACCTGTCTACCTCCAAACTGATGTTAAATTTAGTACATTCCCAAGCTCTTGAAAAGAGAAAAACAAGTCAGCTGAGGAATACTATCTTGTAATGCAAAAATCAGCAAATAGACAATGTTCATTCTTCCACCTCATCTTCTCCTTTTTCCATATGATGATGGATGACAAATGATACAGAGGGGGGTGGCCAAATGAAAAAGAAAAAGAAATATTAAAAGAGTGCAGTTAAAATATTTGCTGAAAAAGAAAAAAAAAATGTAAAAATTTAGTTCTATATAAGTAAGTGTACTCTACTCAGGCCAAATTAGATATTAGTGTCTACAAAGCCCTGAAGAAAATGTATTTTGCTTACATGATATTTTTAGAGTCAAAAGATTACAAAGTTTAACAATCCACAGATTTTATGCAAGTACGGTATTTATCCTAAAGGATAAAAATAGTAGCATCACACTTAAGATGATTTACTGTAGTTAAAGAATATCACCTCAACTGTGAATGGCATTCACAGCATTTCTTTATAATGTGCTGGTAATATACAACCCATCTTTTCATCAGTCCTCTACTAAGCAAATTTAAGACTGGCCAGAGTTGAGATTCTGATGCATCAATGGCACTGAAACTCTGCTGCCATCATAGCAACACTAAAATTCCCTACTACACTTATTCCAAAAAGCTCATGTAAGCCAGTTGCACCTATTCCTTTTTCAGTCCTTGGTGCCTCTAGAAGGGATTTCAACCTGTACCCCCAAAACGTAACAATGCCTTGGCACTGCACTAACACCATCTCCTTAAAGAGATGAAAACTGAAAACAGGTCAGTTTGCTAAAAGATTTTAGCAGAGTCAAGATAAAATATATAATTAAAATTGCATACAGTTTAAAAATTCTGATCTTATTCTCTGAAGTCTAACCAGCTTGTTTTTTTTTTTTTTAAAGCTAGCCCCTTGCCAGAACCTGCAGTCAAATTTATGTGAGTTCAGAGGATTAGTAGACAAGTTCATAGAGGACAAATCCACCAAAAATTCACCACCAGCATTCCTCATGGCCCAGCGTACACCTGACCCACAGAGCATTAAAGGACACTCTGAGAAGCAGTATTCCATTTAACTTGAAACATCTGAAGATAAAACTTTTCTCAAAGAGAGCATGTATCAGACTATTCAACAAGGATCTTTGTCAGATTGACTAGTCAGAATAAGACATCTTTAGAAAGATTTAGCATGTATTTGGATCTGGGCTGTCAGGAGGTCTTACAGGCCATGCACAGAAAAGGCAGGCTGATGCACGCATGCCAAACTTAAGACTACAAAGACTTCAAGACCACTAACTGCAAGGAACTGGTTCAACTTGAGACCTTTTATCCACCTTAGTCTTCTGCCTGCAATCACATGCTGATTGGGATTTCTAGCATTCTAAGAGACTTAGAGATTTTGATCTTTGCAATTTTATTGGTTGGTTTAGTTTTAAAATAATAAACCTTCAGTAGCATCACATCTTTATTCAAACACTTGGGTAGAAACCATTCTCCGAGTGACACCCGTTTTAAGCCCAGAAGAGACATAATTCAGTCTTAAGTCAGGTAACATTTTTTCCCTTCCATAAAAGTATCACACTTGAAAGTGTTGTTTCTAGCTCAGTAGAGCTAGAAACAGGATCCATAGACCACTGGAAAGGGAAGGTGCCCAGACTTCCAGGATAGCATAATGCGGGTTTCTGCTCCTAGAAGCCACCAGGTTTAAAATCAGACAGTGCTTTAGATTTTATATTTAAACTATTTCAAAACACCTAAAGCAGTCTAAGGACTCAGAAATAGCAAGTATATTAATCTCACTACTGTTCTTCCCATCTGAAGACTTCAAAGCACTTTATTTAATAAGTTAAATATAATAACTTTTATTTTTACAGAGGAAAGATGCAATTCATCTTGTCCAGAGCCACAGAATAGGTTATTACTGTGGCCCAAAGAGCTGGATTTATGGAGGCTGAAAATCATACACTTTAAAGGTAGAGTGACACAAAACTCATTTTGAGGTGGCTCAAAAATTGTTTCTCTAATCTCTACTTCCCTCTTTCGCTCCACACACACCATGGTGTGGCAAAGCAGAAAGACTGAGGGCAGTTTTTTGGTTGTAAGCTTTATATTACAACTTTGCCTCAGGTAATTCTATAGAATTACAGCTGTACATACACGCACATGTGCACTGAAGTCTGAATGTTGCATTCACAATAATTGAAATCCATGCATATCTCTAATGGATAAACTTGATTCATACTTAAATATATCCACAGTATTGATGCAGCCTCTTGCTTAGATACACTTGTGCCACTGTCAAAGTGGTCATAAGATATTCCTAGAATAGGTACCCACCCCCCTCAGAGCAGTACACTTCTAAACCAGTTATGCTGCAAGCTTTAGTGGATTTTTTACAAAGATGGGCTTGAAGGACCTGTGACGTTACCACTTTTGTTCGATACTCCCAGATAGCTGTCAGGTGTAATCTTAGGGATTCTGGTCATCATTAATACACTTTCAATTTTGCTTTTTCCCCCTCCATCTGCCAGGGAGGAAGAGGTAATGTGACAACACAAATTTGTCTTTGTTGTGGAAAGCCATTGCCAGGACAAAAGTGTTATTTTATTTTATATAGCACAGCAGATATAGACAAAAACCTTTCTGTGGGCTAGAATCACCAAAAACTCTGACTAGCTTCCAGACCAAAATAAAATCCTGCAGGTTAGATTGTGCCTTCCTATGGGACTTGCACATGCATATCTGTGTGTAGCTTTACTGACAAATGCTTTCCCTTTCCAACACATTGTGTTATCTGTTATCTATATCTTCCTGTTTCTTTTTCTATCACACCTGAATCTTGGGGGACACTATAAAAAGAAGTGTAGCATGTTCTATTTGTTGACAGTTTCATTTGTAAAAGAAGATTCAATAATGCTGTATCTGTGTTGGTCATCGGTAAGTGTAAATGGGGTCTTGCTGTCAGTGGTTTATCCCAGCTGCATTTCTTTTCTCCTCTCATTGAGCCTAAAGATAAAAGCTGAAAATACAAAAAGATAAAAATAAAACCAGGGGAATACGAGCTACCCCTATCAAGTTCATGAGAATACAGTGATCTGCCAGAATGTTAAATAAAGTAGAAAAATCCCAAAAGCCATGATATTATACCATAAGACTATTTCTGCTTACACACACAGATATAATATACCCCAGTGTCCAGCTTCCTCTTCCCACTCTATCTTTCTCACTTAATACTATCTCCTTGAGAGAAAATTATTTTAAAAAGTAAATAACACCCTCTCTACATTAAATCAGTGAGTTGATGAAACTCCCAATGTCTTCAGGATTTTCAAAGGAAACAAAAAACGATGTGCTGCAATACCAGTGATCTTCCTTGTTTTCTCCCTCATCCATTACATTACCAGCTACATAGTAACAGATTCCCACTGACCACAGAGACATCCTTTTAAGTCAAACAAGGCAAACCTACATCCAAACTTAAAATTTTGTTGACTTAAGACCATTCAGATGAGAGGTGATAGCCTAATGTTTGTTTCACAACATCC
>VZTM01026487.1:0-22247 GCA_013400555.1 Jacana jacana
GTTGTTCCAGTATTTAATAGAACAATTATAACATTTTCATTCTGCTGAGGAAAAAAAAACAAAAGAAAAACAAAAACAAAAACAAAAAAAAACACACCCCATGATATTTTCTCTTTTATTGGTCTAAGAACATTCTTCCTCTCAGGTTTCCAGTTCGGCAATCAAATGGAGGAAAACAATCACATGTCCTTTGAGCTGGTTTCCAACAATTTCCATATAGTGGATAATGTACCTTACTAAATGAAATAGCCAACCTACTGCTGCCCTGGACAGCAGTGTAACAGTGGAAATATCTATTTTGTTTCCAAAATCAGAAAATGGTCTTCCCTGGCTTCATATTTTCAAACATAAGCAATAATGAATCACTTCCTGAATCTCAGTGGCATCTCTTTCCTGAAGAAACTAGTTTCTGTAATCTCTTCCCAGTACCTCATGACAAATTCAAAATGGAAATTCTCCCCCTTCTGTATAACTAGTTCTAGAGATAGCTGAAAAGTACGTGTGTATCAGGTATGAAGGACTTCAGTTTTTAACTGCTAATTTTTTGGGGGGTGAAGGTAGAAATAGGACTTCTTTTCTTTGGGATCAGCATCAACTTTTACAGCATTCAGTTTTAGCTGCTATTTCCTTTCCAATACAGTTTTTCACCAAAAGCTCTGCAGAGAAGCAGCAGCGTTCTGAGGCCTCCTTTGAAGCACGAGGGAAAAGAACGTCAGTGATAGATTTTCATGCCTTTGTGACAATTTTAAAGAGGCATTCCTGATTTTTTTACTGAACTATTAACTCATATAAGTCAATGTGTATCAACTTAAGACTGAAGGATTTTTGCTGACAGACAAAAATAGGAAGCAGCAAAACTTTCCATGGGAGTGCTGCCTCAAAAAGGCAACTTTTTTTTTTTAAATGGTCACTAATAAAATATTGTAATGAACCTGTAATGTAAATATAGCTTTTGGCAATATACTTTGCTATTTGCAGATTATATCTATGTAACTACAGATAAATAAATTAGGATATCCATGTATCAATTTGATTGCCTAAGGAAAAAGTTAATTGTATAGACACAGCTGGTTCTAGACAAAATATTTTTTAAAATTATTGTACTATTACTGGGCACACAGTGAACCCAGGTAAGCAACTCAAAACCATACAGAAATAATTTATAAAGGTGGTGGGAATGTTCAAATGTAGTGCATCAATTCACTAGTGTTATGGCGGTATGTAACTTCGTCAGTCAGCTCAAACAGTATCAAGCCAAGTATCAGAACACAGATAGTCAAGCACTATCATTTTCCCGTTAGAAGCATTATCTACTACATAAATGGGGAATTAATAGGGTCTTTGAAACTGAAAGGAGGTTACTATTTCAAAAACCCAAGCTAAATGTAATCATTAAAAGACATTTTTTGTTTGAAGTCGTATCTGGTAAATAAAGAGTTAAACTGACCCACCCACCTACATACCCACATATGTATACAAATTTATAGAAGAGCAAGGTCTTTCTTTATGTGAAAACTAAGACTAGATCTATCAATAGTCCAACTGAAGCCTCAATGAATAAATAACAACAATCACAATGAAGAACCAAGAAGCAAGCTACCAATTAGATAAAGTTTTAAAGTAGATTTCTCAGTCTCACAGAAAAACATTTTTCCTTCTTTGGAGACTGTTAAAATAACATGAGCTTGCACAAAACAACCTGAGAAAGGAGTCAGAAAGCTACACAAAACATACCAAGGATTTATAACAAGATACAAACATTCCACTGACTGCAGTGACGCTCCCAGATGGCAAAGGAGCCAGCACTGCAGTCCCCTCATTGTTCTTGCCAAGCTAAGAGGTTTTGCAGAAAAGCAGAAACAAAGGGCGTTTTTCAATTCTGGAAATCATTCAGGAGAGGCAAAATGCGAAGCCGGTCCCTTGCAGATTAATTAAGGGAAGTGCACATTAAAGATTACTGCAGTTCATCTCTGATTTTGAAATGCTTAGGACCCTTGAGTATTTAAGGAGATGCACTGCACTGGTTCTTTAAGAAGCTAAGAACACACACAAGTAGGTTGGAGCTGTCTGCAAAAGCCATAATGCAGGTCAACTTAAAATATTCAAGCACTTATTACAATAAAACCTCATACTAAGTGTAACATTTTACAGAGAACACAGATACCACAAGGAGAGCACAGTATTGCCAGTAATTAGAACATGAAGTATCCTTCCCCTGTCCCACATTAAATCATTGCATTCTAAGCAAAGAAGGCTGCTGGTGATTAAGGGATTAAAAAAAGGACATATCAAACTGAAGATAATGCAGGCACTTTAAAAAAAAAACAAACCAAAACAATATTGGCACTAGTATAAAAGCAGGCTCCAAAAAACATGAATCTGGATATAAAATAGAAGACAAACATTTCTATCTATTTAAAACAAAATGCACTTAACTCCAAAGAAGAGAAGCCCTGCTTTGAAAGTTAAGATATTCTGCTTCTGCCATCTGGCTTGAAAGGGGAAAATACCCATCAGTTTATCTTATTTTCCAGACTCTATTAATACATAGACCAGTAAAACACAGGCATGAAATAATCTAATCATTGTAAGCAGAACCTGACTCAGCAGTTTCTCTAACTCCATAATACAGTGATTGTATGCTAAGTATAGTATCTGCCTTATGTAATGTTGCTTTAACAGATACCGAGTTTAAGAGTAAAAATATTTACAGAACTATTTTTAATTTTGATCCTCATTGTAAGTAGTATAATTTTTAAATTAAAAAAAAAAGTTTCTTCAGAGAATACTTATAGTACAGCTACATTTAAATGCAAAGGTTTCAAGAATTCTTACATTTAAAGTAGAAAGCACACTATGACTTCATCATATTATCTGATATGTTAGGAAAAAAAATATTCTGCATCCATAGTGTTTGAATTTAAATGTTAATGAAATACAGCTCCAATAGGATACTTCAAATTACTGATAGGAAGCAAACTGGTATTTCCCTTACCTAGATATATTGTTGAAGCTGAGGAAGAGACGCTGGAGACAGGGCAAAGTATCCACATCTTTCTAGAAGGAAAGACAGAGGTATAAATTCACTAGCTGAAAGTAGCTTTTGAATCTCTCTACTTTGCCTGATAAAATACTTTCATTTCTCTATGCTATAACCTTGCTGCATCACTGATTTCTGTGGAAGGTGCAGCTCCATTTCTCCCTAGTGCAGACTGCAAGGGAGTGTTTCAGTGCAGAGAGCTACTCTGCAGAACAAGCTGCATCACTTGCAAAGCAAACCCTGTTAAAGAAAAGAGGATAAGGTTCGTTTCTGAACAAGCTTTGGGGAAATAAGCCAAGGTGCTGTCTCAGCATTTAAGCTGCAGGATAAACACACTGTAAAAAAAAAAAAAGTTAATTTTATGACCATGCTGAAATAAGGTTTTTGAAATGTAATACAGCATTGCAATTAGCACTACCAAAGAGCAGCTGTGCTTCTGCCAGAGAATGATCTGAAGGACTCTGTCACCTTTACGATTAAAAATTTACATGAATGAATCAGTTTCCGGAACGAGTAATTGTGAATTAATACAGACCACTAAAGACCTCTGCAGAAACCCTCTAAATAGCATATAGCTCAAACATTACTAAGATGAAACATACAGAGTAAAATCAAACTCCATTTATGAAATTTACATCCATAATGGCCAGACAGCCCAGGCTGCAGCATTCCATGCAGCATTCAGAGCACACCCTTGACCCCTCAGCTATGAGCCCACCTCTCCTTATCCTACCACAGAGCACACTCCAACTTGCAACCCGTGGCCATAAACCTCTCGCTCACAGTACGGGGAAGTGTCACACAGCTCACTGCCTTGATTTCAGCCTCAAATGAAACCTACAGCCCTTCCTCCCTCCATCTGACTTGTGACATGTCTACATAGCGTTCCAGAGACAGAAATAGTTGACTCTGCCCAAGGAGGTGAGCACCAGGCAGCTCCAAGCAAGCCGTGCAGCAGCTCTCAGTGACACCCTGCAGGAGCTAACAGGCGCTGCTGAGGGCCACAGCTGGCACGCAATAACCAGGGCTTATGACCTCGGGCCTGCACTTGCCAAACTCTTGGTTCAGAGCTGGTCTGACCCCTCCCAGACCTGACCACAGAAAGGCTGAGTTCACAACAGCATTACATCTGGACGGGATATCCCCTCTGTCCCCCGGTGTTGATACTTCCAGGGGTGGGGGGCACACCCTCAAAGACAGGCATTATAGGGTTATGCAGAGTAATTCTTCAGCAGCAGCTATTTTAATTCATTGAAGAATTTTGCACTGAAGAATACAAAGGAATTTCTCCTGAAGACAATCAGTGGTATGGTAAGTTGCTCTCCTATAAATTATGTTGCAAGTCTCACGGGCATGACAGCAAACACCTTAGGTGTTTGAGAAAAAAAAACAATAAATGGGATTTTGGGCAGAGTGGGGGGGAAGGCAAAAAAACCACACACACACAAAAAAAGCTAAGCCTCCAGGCACTTCAGTTTTGATACAAAGTCATATGAGGCAAAGGGACATACTGGGCAGGAGATCTTTTGTGAAGATGGTGAACACCTTGACCAGTCCTCCCTCAAGTTTAAGATCAAGCTACAAATGACAAAACCTGAAATACTAAGCTTTTAATACCTCAAAGCAATCAAGCGGGTCCATCTTTCAAACAAAAATAAAGCTTATCTTCCTAACAGAAGGCCCCAATTCACAGCTGGATGGAAAGTAAATAAACATTCCATCTTCCATGGATGTACAAATTTGTTCTTTATGCCTTATGAGACCCTTCATAATCATTTATTCTGTCTGTTTGCTACTCTTCAGACATCTTGAGTAGTCAAGATTTCTTGAAGAAAATTCCAATCCTGTAAAATATAATTCTTCTATAATCCAAGCCTCAGGACTGCCTTTTTTAATTCTACAGCTTTGGAAAAACTGTAATTTTTTTACAAAAATAACTATCAGTGATTCAAGGATTTCCAGTCCCTAATGAATACTTCAAAGACAAAAAAAATAGTCCCAAAATTGCTAATCTAAGGCCAGAGGATTTTAAAGGATTATTATGTGTTAAATTGCTCATACAAGCTATAAGCTAGTTGGATAACTTAAATTGTTCAATACAGTTAACTGCAATGTGCATGGAGTTCAGCGTGGCACCTCATTTTGTTTGACAAATGAGAAAATCATCTTTTCCATACAACAAAAATACACTTTGAGCAGGTGTTTGGGGGTGGTAAAAAATAAGGAAGGCTCACAAGATGTGTACTAAAAGTTAATTAAATTACATTCCCTTTATTTCATGATTTGGGAAGAGCACATTTTTTAAATTGTGGTTAGATTCCTTCATTTAAAGAAATAATCAAATTTTAAAAGCTTGATTCATAATTATAGTGTGGTCACAGTAACTAACTAAAATACAGTCCAAAATCTAAACTAAAACACAGAAACCAAAGTCTTTTCATGCACTTAGAGTGAAAGTTTTGCTGTTAAGTGCTACATTATAACTATGTCACAATTAAATTGACACCCCACACCCAACTACCCCTCCCTGCAGTCAGCCAGAAGAAAACCTAAACCTCCTCTTAAAGGAAATCTAAACCCCCTCCCTCAACTACTTAAGCACTCCAGCAATAATGAAACAATATATTAGACATTCTTTCCATGAAATGATACATTTGGTTCTGGTTTTGGATTTTCAGTAATATCATATTGCAGCAGATTCTGAATTTCAATACAGAAGTAGTGCAGTTTTAATTTTTTCAGGGTGTTTGTCCTACAAAAAAAACAAATTTAAGTAAAAAAAATACATGCATTTTTCATACAGAGAAAAAGACAACATCCATCATTACAATAAGAAAAATAAATTACTTTTTTTCAGACAGTATGACAAATCATATGAAGTTAAGTCTTGAGTATAAGAGTCCTTCTCTAGGCAAAGGAGAATTAGCACCATACTTGCTAGAATCACCATCCTATTAAAAACAAAACAAAACACTACACACAACACCATTCCATTAGAATTTAACCCAGGTAAGAAAACAATCAAAACCCAGACAAAATAAAGTACTTCCCCAAACAGAACATCATAATGTGAAACACTGCCTCTGGACAGGAAAGACAAGCACATTAAACAAGATATAGCACAGAATCCAAGCCTGTGAGTCACCAAGGGGAAGGTACAGCAACAGAATCAGCAATGAGCACAAATTTTTAAAGTGTAAAAATAATTCATATATGGCAAATAGCTGGAATTCAAGAAGGGAAAGGTTCAGCAGCAATAGGAGACCAAGAACTAAAGGAATTATGAGGGCCAGAAAATCATGGGTATTTAAGTCAACTTACTGCATTATTTTTTCAAAGTATTTGTTCAAATAACGCACTTGCCATACCTGAGCTAATACTCATAAATTGCAAAGTGAAAAGCTTTACTTCAAGAACGTAAAGCCTTACAATGTCAGGTTAAAGCTTCGATTGGGAGATTAGGCTTTTGAGATCAATACCTATTCTCTCTGCATTTGCCTCAGAAATATTCACAAGGCAATGAAATTTAAGGTTGTCTGATTGCTTAGCTGAGCTACAGAAATTAAGAGAGGGTTTGTTTCCAGGAAACAAAACCATCATCCATTTTCCAGGAAACTAACTTGCATGGAAGAGAAGTCTCTAAATTGTTATCTTAGAACAAAACAGCTTCAGAATCTTTTTTCCCCTGCAGAGCCACCCTGAGCTATCAAGACCTGAATCATTACAAGTGATCAGGCAAGTTAGACAAAGCAACACCAGAAATAAACTGCTGTTTGTTTCACCTTTATGTTGTAAGAGTAAGTATTGCAGCAGAACAAGATGAGCAACACAATACAGGTTTCATAAATCTGAAATGCTGATAAAAAACAAGTTACAGTGATAGTCTATTTAGTTAAAAATAAAGGAAAAAAAAAGGAAAAAAAAACCAAGAGCTTTGTTCCTTACTATGGCAGAGACTTGGTTATGACGAAGATTGAGCTCTCTGAGCGAATCCAGTCCATTAAGGTTTTCTACAATGCTTAGCAGGTTTCTGGCAAGGTTTAACACTCTCAGTTCGCTCAAATGACCAATGTTCTCTATTTTAGTAATCTGGAAAAGAGGTATAACAAAAATGCATACTGTGTTTTATATAGATATACAATAGATATTAGATGTGCATACATATTTTTAAAGGTATACATGAACAGTCACCTTCACACCATAGCACACTGCCTGGGTATTTTTCTAAATCATGATAATCATGTCATAAATTGCTGAAAACAAGCTACAGACTGACAGAGATTAAGTACCAGGATTCACTCCACTAATACCTTTCTCAACATACTGCACTCAACAACTCAGCTTCCTTACCATGAGAAATTAGGTTATTTCAGCTGGCCTGCTCTGTAGCAGCAACCTCAAAGACACCATAAAATTAAGAGGACACCGATGATACCATGGTATGCCAAAACGGGGAACTTTTGTGCAGTTTATCCTTAATTTGTCCTCAAAGGCACTCAAATACACATCTGAATTTCCTGGTGCATATCCTACAAGAATATGCAACATCATATCTCCCTGCCATTGCAGAACTCCGTACCGCTTTCCCTCTAAGGAGACTGGAAACAGCATTCACAGCTCTATCTACAGGAGCTCCACAGACAGACTTTCCAGCAGGTCATGAGGACAGGAACCTGCTGAGTCAAGGGCAAGGAGCAGCCACAACCCTCTGGAGAAGAAAGCAACTATTCTGAAATTGGAATTTGTAAGGAAGTTTTACAAGCAGGTAATTGCAGGAATCAGTAAGACACACTCAAAAGTTAGAAGAGAAAGAGCAGCATCCTTGGTTTGGATACACAGTACACTTGCTTCACAGTCACCAGCACTTCAGCAACTCATGGCTGCCCGTGATTAGAAAACGGAGGGATCAAACAAAGCTACTACCATCCCTTGATTTCATATCTGACTTCTATGCAACCATGTTTTACAAAGGCATTAATTATTGCTCTGCTGACACAGGCACTGCTGGTTGTATTCCTTGGAGTGATTCACTGATGGTTCTCCATCTAGATATATTTATTTCTCACAGTAGCCTGCAATCTGTCCCCTCCATCATCTACCCGGACATTTACACCAGACTTGGACACAACAATGTACCATGGGGAAGATGAAGACCTGCCACCACACAGGACATTCCTATCATACTCTTACTGAAACCCATGCTGTATGGCAGAAAGAAAGCAGAAGGTTATCCTGAGGAAGACTTCAGCCTTCCACAGCCCATGGCAGCGCATCCAAAGACACAGTGCACGAAACTACTAAGGAGTATAATGAATTCCCTTTCCATGAGAGTGATCCCCAGCTGGACCAGAGCAAGCTCCCTCCAGCACCCTGTTGTCAGGCAGGCAGCTCCTCCCCAGAGCTGCCAGCAGCAATCAGATGCAGACCAGCAAGGTAGTGACCGGTGGCACACATCTTCCCAGTGATAACCAACTGTCTGAGGCTTTGGACCAGTACAAATCTGGCTGTGTCAGTTTCCAGAAAGCATCTAGCAGCTCTTGGAATGTGGCAAGAGGTAAGGCAGCTGTTATTTAATAGCTTGAGAACACCTAATGTTGTTGGTAATTTTCATATACACACACAGGTGTGTACATGCACATATATCTATGTATGTATCTGTAAGTCTGTGACACGTGACTTGAATATGCTGCTATAAACAGTATTCCAGCAATCCTTCCATTAAAAAGCACACATAAGTGGGTAGCAAACCCAGAATTAAGTAACATCTTGGACCAACTTTTGATTAAACTAATTGTACTATTATGCACCTTCCATTTTTGTGTATTACATGCAGAAAATAAAAATTATCAGAATTCAAAAATATTACAGTAAAAGGAAGAGAAAATACCACCGTGTGGACCAAAAGACTTGCACAAGGTAAAGCCAAGAGCAGATGGTTAGCATGAAGAGCACAGACCTCTGCAGCTGTCTGCTGTGCCAAAATTACCGCATGCCGCAACGCAGAATATTAATCCTGGCATTTTATGGCTATTGCAAAGATAACTATTTCCTCAGCACTGGACAGACACACTCCTCCTCACCTGGCTAAGTTTTAAGAGTACTGGATTTTCGCTGTTTCAATTATGCATGCACATATGAAGATACACCAGCTTTTAGTATGTACTATTAGGTGCAAATTAGATAATAAGCCACTTTTAGAGGACTCAATATTTCTTTTACTAAACAGAAATTGTATTTATGACTACTTTCTATTAATTATAAATAAAGAACTATTATAGTTTTTAGTTGCTTTTTCAAATACATAACTGAAAGATTTGTAAACACTGAACAAAAGCACCATCCTTTTTCCCTGTTTACCTAGCTATGAAACAGATCTATTTCAGAAAAGACTGTTATGTGTCACATAATCATTCAATAATTAAACTGCAGAAAAGTTGCACCTTTTAACACACATTTCTGATATTACTGAAAAGAAGTCCAGGCCTGAAAAATAAAGTTGCCTTTTTTTTTCCCCCCCTTGGACATTTGGCAAGGAAAATGATTCATAGAATTAAAGAGAACACAAAAAATAACTATAATGACATTTAAAATGTAACACGTTATAGAATAAATTTCATTCTAAATAAAGTTAAATTCCATTTCAACTTGACTTAACTTTAACGTGTTACTTTGCAAGAAGACAAAGTCCATTTTAACCCTATCTAAAATAAAAAGGTTTTCAAGATATTTACATGATACATACCATTTACATCATTTACCTTGGCAACAAAGGTGAAGCCAGCAATCAGCATCCTCTCCACAGCACATTCAGAGTGCTCGGAAGCACACTACTTCGAAATTAAAAATCTAGTTCAAAACTAAATGTAAGTTGTAGCCTGTTAAATAACCCATGCACACAATCACCTGCAGGGTCTCTGAATGCTGGAGTATTACATGTCCATATTAGCATGTTAATAACCACAGAAACAGAGGCTCTAAATAAAAATTATTTACATTTTATTAAGACGCTGCATTTTCTTACTAATTCTTACTGGCAGTATTAAAATCAAAAGCCTTACTAAATCATGTAGGAAAACAGGCAAAGAGTAGTTATATGACAAGGGACTGGGCATTCTGTCCTTTCAGTAAAGTGCAGGTAGCAAGTGCTGTATTTCACTAGGCATTACACTGAAATTTATTTATTTATTCAACCTTCTTTTGGATATTTATTACATGAAGGGATTTTCTTTACGTAGTAATGCAACTAAAATCATTTATATCTCAATGTTTTAAAGCACATGGAGTTCCCAGTAGATTTCTCACTTGGACAGGAGAAACCTCAAAGTTCAGATCAAATCACATTATCAAAAAAAAACAGAACAAAACAAAACCAAACCAGCATCCAAATAAATCAAAATATTTTCCCAAAAGTGAACAAAAATGAAATTTTCCTCCTGTTTCGCCTCACTTCCAACCTCTTGGAAACATTCCAGTCTCAGAAGTTTCACAATCTGCATTCCATCTATGGGACTGATTTACAACCCAAGGGAGCGAGGAGGGAGAGGGACTAAGACTAAAACAGAAACCCAGCTTCCCTCTTAACTGCTACTACTCCATGATCATTAACAAAAATAAATAATTTCTAGTAAGGCTCTAGCACTACTTTGAAAAAGAAGATTGATAATATCGATATTCTGGCCATATCCCATTTGAGTATTTATATTCTGCATCCACAGAGAGGGACCGCTGAGATTTCTTACCTTATGTAGAACTACTGTGTGCAATGGAAGAGGGTTCTTGTTAGTCTAATGCATCTCAAACACCTTTCATCTAACTTGCCCACAAGTTTTAATTGTCCAGTGATTCTCTGGGATCACAGGTAACATGTAAGAGATTCCACACAATATTTTTAATGATAACTTTGAACAACCAAAAAGTTAAAATTATTCCAAGCACCTCAGAATACTCCTGTAGTGGATTAAGCTACTGAAGAATGAAAACTATTTAGTCAGATATTATGTAATGGATATTACACATAAGATATTTTAGCATTTTACTGTAAATATGTCCTATAACATACACAAACCATAAAGGGGAAAAATGGTAGTAAAAAGAATAATACTTTTTCTTGCCAGATACGTAAGCACATTCAATGTTCTCAGAAAGAATTGTGGAATATCACATTCCATGAAGAATCAATCTGGTAAAACTACTTGCCAAAAGGCATCAGAAGGATTTACTGGGTTTTGCTATAACCTGCTAAACTGAATTTTAAGGGTTTTATTTAATGACATCAGAGAAGGCAAACCATTAAAACAATAACTATGGAAAAACTCCATTCTGTATCATAACTCAGAAGTAGTAATAATACCATAGCAATTTGTATTCCATAGTATATTGCAGTAATAGTACCATGGTTGCCAGGCAATACTATTGAAATAACAGCATTTTACATGTGACTCTTCTCATCTACTGCTGTCTAACAAAGGTGTTAAACCACCTTCTGGAACTGTCTGTTTGAACACAGAGAAGGATTCCCATTCTCCCATTCCCCACCATCAAGCAATTGTACAATAAAAAACACACACACGGAAATCAGTAAAACATCAAAACTGTCAGAGCAGGAATCCAGAAAATTCACACAATGGTCGTATATAAAACAACATACGGATCTTGTGACTAAACAGCTCAATTATGGAACATTGTGTGGCACACGTGTTTCAAGCTCATTTTGCAAAAGAATACTGTATCTGGCTTGCCCTTAACAGTCCGTGCTGTTTATGACATAGCCATGAAACAGAATTTTCCTCTTACATATATGCAGCTAAAACTTTATGCAACACTTGAAATAGAAATGCCAGCTTTGTCTCAAATTGGAGAAACAGAATAGACACTTCAGTGAGTTAAATTCATTCAGAAGCGTGAATCAATCAAGAGCTTGGACCCACTCTGCTTTTTCGTGAACAAAGTCTTCTACAGGTATCTAAAGAATCTTGGTTTGTAAGGCCACCAATACTCAAAAAAACCACAACTATCAAAGGGACCTTAAATTCTTCTATGACTTCTAAAGACTGTGTTACTTCAACCCCACTGCAACTCCTTATGCCAGGTAAACATTCTGTAGGTGAGTGCCATTATACGATGACCTGGCATTTTAAACCCTGTAACTTTCCAAATGCAACAATGCTGAAAATGCAAGAGACTTGATACAAAGACTCAATGTAACATCATACCACCTTATCTTAATTTATTGATTTCTGTGACCTCAAAAGTTTACAGCTTTTGCCAAAAAAAAGGAAATGCACAATGACTACACAAGAAACATCATTGTAGTGTACCTGATTTCCATGAAGATCTAAAACATCAAGATTTTTTAGGTTCTCCAGATTTGAGATCTTCTTTATTCTGAAAGATTTCAATTATAACATTAATGATTTTTCACATTAGATAAGAAGCATCTTCCATTTTCCAGCTAATACAAAACTTAGCCATTCGTTCCTGCCTACCAAGAGTAACAGAGGAATAATAAAGTTCTGAACCACACAAACCAGTGAATAAATGAAGAAGCATGCCTTAGACTATCATCTTCTTTCCTGACTGTCAATGAGGCAGTAATGGCAGGGCAGGATGTACATGGCTCTTCTGGGAAGTTGAAAAGGGAAGGAATACTTGCACCATTAGTAAACAAAGTCAACACCCAACCTATTCAGACACCCAAATAATAACAAAATACCAAACAAACCATTATTATTCACAAACGGCTAACTCCAAACAAGTTTAAAGAAAGAATGCAGTGACATGGGCTTTTGAGATTTTGTTAGAAGAACACAGATTTTAAGAAAAAAAAAAAAAAAGAAAAATGAAATCCACCAGTCCTCTTTAGACAATGTACATCACTAGATTTGGCAGTATTTCTTCTACCCCTTGTACAACTTCACTGTCTTAAAACTCTTCTGTCCTCTCTTATTTTCTCAGATTCCAAACCTAGACTATTATATACTCAACAGCATCATCTACTGGCTGATGATTTTAAACATCACGTGTATTTTGCATTTGCTTCGAGAATAATCAAAGATCTCATATAGAACATGCTGAAATCAAGATGCCACCGTGTCTGACTTGTACGCATTTGTGATTGTCCTAACTACCCCCAAACCATAATTCTATGTAAACAAACTACACAGCACTCAATATAGTTATGATTTGGAAAATAATCCCTTACAGCACCTTAAAATTATCATTTCCATACCCCAATGTTTTGTTATACTCCAAATTAATTTCTACAGGTGAGATCTTTCATATAAAAGCTCTAGTAACATAGAATCATAGAATACTTTGGTTGGAAGAGACCCTTGGGACCATCAAGTCCAACCATCAGCCCTACGCTACAAAGTTCTCCCCTACACCAGATCCCTCAACACCACATCCAATCTACTCTTAAACGCAGTCAGGGATGGTGACTCTACCACCTCCCTGGGCAGCTGATTCCAATGACTGACTGGAACATACTGCATACTTTTGAATACAGGCTGAATTTGGAGATACAATCTTTGNCTATTCAAAGTCGCCAGTTTTGAATACAGGCTGAATTTGGAGATACAACCTTTGTAATCTGCACATAACTGAAATTTGTTTGCCAGTTCTTCCTTTACTGAATATACAGGAAATAAGGAAACCGAACAAAATCAGAGCACAACCCTTAGATGTGTGAGCAATTCCACAGACACTTCTATTAAATTATTAGAATTACAAGTTACAGGATCTGAACTGCATTTTTAGAAAGTGCTACAACTAGGAAGTTGTATCATCCAACAGAAGAGAATCTATATATAGAATCACAGAAATGTAAGGTTGGAAAGGACCTACAAGATGATCTAGTCCAACTGTCCTCCTGTCACCAGTACCACCCACTGAGCTACTAAATCATGTCTCATAGCACCTCGACCAGACGCTTCTTGAACTCTGCCAGGGACGGTGACTCCCAACCTCACTGGGCAGGCCACGCCAGTGCCTGACCACTCTTTGGGAGAAAAAGCTTTTCCTGACACCTCATCTACATCTCCCCTGGCACAACTTGTGGCCATTCCCTCCAGTCCTATCATTAGTTCTGTCTGATTTTTTCCCAGCTAAACACATCAGGCAGCAATACTTTTTATAGGTTATAAAGCATCAATGAATGTTTTATGTGATGTGAAGCGAGATTCCACCTGCCACACAAATCTAAGAGCACATATTTAATAGCTGATCAGAACAGAAGATTAGGTGGAAACATAAAAAACTTGAGAACTGTTACTAAAATGTACATAAGGGAAGTCTCTGAAGAACATTATGAGGAAGAACCGTGTACTTCCTCAGCTCAATGGTCTCACAGCTAACAACACAACCTGAAAACTGGGTAACAGAAACAATGATAGATAACAATTGTTACACCATAAAGAAATACAGTGCTTTAAGTTAGTTTTACTATTTTTACCTGTTCTTTCCCAACAAAAGGACTCTTAGGGATCTAAGAGTTGAAAGCCCGCTTATTTCCTCTATCTGATTATCATATAAATCTAAGAAAACAAGATGCTGCAGATTAGAAATATTTTGGATGCGGGTTATAAAGTTATGTTGGAAGTTCAGAAGGCGAAGATGATCTTCCCCATCGATAATGGGACACACTGTCAGTTTTTGCCTGGAAGGAAAAAGAAACAAAACACACATGTCAGTAACAAAGTGGAAATCCACCTTCAACTCATCCAGTTTTACTGAACTATATGTTATCTTGATTACAGTAATACTGATGTAATTAGATTTGTTAATAAACTCTGTAAATAAGGCTTTTTATAAACTCTTACTACCAAAAAAAAAAAAAGTACAAAAATACAACAGGAGTACTTCCAAAATTCTCTGAAAGCCTGCCCTCTTCATCAGAGATTTGCTGCTTACAAGGAAACTACATGGAATTTCTGTGTTGTGACAATAGTGAAATTTAAACAGATTCAGCCTGCCAATTTTTAATTTATTTTTTCCACCAGCTATCACATAAGCAGCCAATTCAGATCAGAGTTTGAAGTGTTATGTGTCTATGCAATTTTTCTTTGGTTTATAGAACTTTACATTTTAAATATAAGCACATGAAATAAGTGTTAAAGGAATGGATAGAGGAAATTATGCTAAAAGCGGTTATTCTTAATTTAGGACTATTCCAGAAGGAGTCCTACTGACATGACAAAACTTTTTGACTACCCAAACCTTACCACCACCAAAAAAAAAACCAAACCCAAACCACAACAAAAAAACAAAAGGAAAACACAGCCTCTTCCTGTAGATCACTTGCATCACCTTGCATTCAACTCTTAAGCTAGCTCCTTAGCTTACAGCAAAAAACGTTAACTGCCTTAGATGATGGCTATATCCATACATATATCCATCACAAGGACACATACCAAATTTCAATATGGGGCAGGATTCTTCTCTGGAAAACACACAAAAACCCCAAGGAAACCAAACCCACCACTCATACCATTGACGACAGGCATTGCTGGGATCTCATCACTATAGACCTTCAGAGTCACAGTCTATGGGGTGTGTGCTCCACAACCCTCTCACCTTTCCAGGGTAAGTCTATCAGAGTTCAGTATTTTCTCTTCAGCAGTACGTTGCAATACAGGAAATGTTATTGATGAACTGCTCCCGAAATTTGTGTTATCTATTGGAAAATCATACAGGGAATATATGAACCACTACTTTGTAAAATCGTTTAATTAGTTACAGATAATAAAAGCAGACTTTTTTTTTTTTCTTATTAAAAGTACAAAGTTACACAGTACATGAAAGCACAATTTGTCTTCATTCAGTACTCCGAGTAATCAGTTTCCTTTACTCCCATTTTTTGTTTACATCTTTCTAAATTCTCTTTCCAAAGTACGTCCATTTATTTAATTTCTGAGAGATTTTTAACACTCATTTGTTATAAGTATTTTGTAGATGCTTTTGTTTTGATTAGAATACCCAATGATGTTTTAAGGTAAGGCTGTGTAACAGTTTCACAATGTCAGTATCTGAATTTAAAGATAAATCTAATTTAAGACACAGATCAAGTAGAAGTTGATAGAACCAGAGACTAAAGCACCAAAACATTGAAACAGTCCCACTGAGCCACAAACAAATGCAAAGTCATTTAAAGGTAAATGCATGCAATACTTAGTAATCAGTGGTATTTTACATCACTCCATTATCAAGCAAGAAGCAGGCAGCTGTTTAAAACATGTTTACAAAGCTACCCATCTTCACCCGCTTTGTTAATGTAAGTGGGAAGAAGGAGGATGACTAAAAACACCTGCAAAATAAATTAACAAGTTTGTCCTGTGAGTTTCGGCTTATTTGGGAAATGATCCACTGAAAAACGTTGGTCAGAAATAGATCATAAGATTATAGAATCATTAAGTTGGAAAAGACCATTAAGATCATCAAGTCCAACCACAAAAATTATCAGGCTCAAATTCTATGTGTTTGCCCCTTTTTTTCCTGCCTTCAAATGAATCAAGTATGTTAATGGAAAAAACATTAATTGTTCAACAAAGGTTATTTTACTACTATAGAGAGTCCATTGTTTTCTAAAATATGCCATTAGAAGACATTAACTATGTAAGTAAAAGAATTTAGTGTGCAATTCAGAATCTTTTCAGTGCTACTCTGCCATTTTATCAGTAGCTACTCTTAACAAACCAGTGTAACAACCAACATTCTTTATGTATCCTCCAAAGTGAAAAAAGCTGTGAAGCAAAAAAGATAATCAAGATCAAAGACAATCAATTAACATTGATGCAAAACTCTTACATTATTTGTCTCTCAAGTTTTTAATCAAATAAACAGAGAAATTGAGATTTAAAAAATCAGTCTGAAACAACAAATGATAGCAACATGGTGACATTTTTCTTCTAATGTCATCCCTCCTAAAGACGTGTGAAAGACCCCTATTTGTTAAAGAAAGGTATATAAAAAGCCAATATTTAAATGCCTATATTACATTTTGGAAAATATTTCCAGTGCTTTACTGACAAATATCTACTAACCTCTCTAAAAACCAGAAGGGAACACAAGACAACACTTGCTGCTCAGCCATACATTCTGACAGCCAGAAGCAGCACACCTTACAGGGCATAACTTTCCAGTAAGACACACAGTTAAAGAAGAAAAAAAAAAAAAAAAAGGGAGGGAGGGGAGAAAAAGAGACTCAACAATAGAAGTTTTCACTGTTACTGTTATCGTGTGAGCTGATACTGTGGCTGCTTCGTTGGGATCTGAATTTTGTAGGTGTGTGAATAGAAGACTCACCAAATGCCGATAAAGAACCTGTGTTCTGCTTCAACTCCAAACCAGAAAGTTCTGTCAGGCCGGATGGTACTGGAAGATATATCTGCTTACTACGCACCAAAGGACTTAATCCTCTTTGGTCTCCTGGGGGGGGGAAACCCAAACCGCAGACTTAAGTTTACTCCATCATAACTTACATATTATCCCTAAAAATCAACCCATTCTGAACAGCTGTTGGTCTTTATTTTTAACCAGAATGAATAATGAACTGCCATAATAATTAAACCAATCTGCTATCTTAACCAATCGCTGTTTTTATATGACAGGCAAGCAGCAGTAGGGGAGCAAGAAGTGTTGTGTTTCTTGGCTCTTCCAGGCTTCACCCCAGTTAGAAGTGGTATCACCAAATATCTCGCTTTTCCAAGACAAAAGCACACAAGCACAACAGGAAAGCTATCGCTTCACACCATGGTTCTGAATTAGAAACTAATTTTGTCTAAATAGATTAAAATGTTAAACATCCAATAAAACATTACAGTAGAGAATTGTGTGGCTTCTGAGGGAATGCATCATAGGGCACTTCATAGACTGTGGCTTCACAAGTAAAAGATAAGATGCTCTTTCATGGACAAAATGAGGGGAAAAAGTGTTGAAAGAGGCCACATGCACAAGTCAGTAAAAGGACAGTGGGTTCAGGACGTGACGCAGCAGTAATTATATTGAATTACAGTAGCCAATTAGACAAAGCTGAAACCCTTACATATTCTAATCATAATATGGTCTTTGCTGCTCAGTTAATAAAAAGAAATGCTAAAGGTAAATAAACCAAACCATCGAGTACCACCTTGCCTTCCTGAATAGTTTTTCTCCAGATCGTGCTGCAGAAGTCTATTGTGGAAAGACGACTGTTCTTTGTTTATCCGGAACTCAAACTGCAACACAGTATTTAAGACAAATGTTAAAGTTTTCAAATGCAAGTAATGTCTTCACACAAACACAACCTGAGTAACCACTACAGTTCTCAGGGAATCTCCGCAAATGATTTAAAAAAATTTAAAAATTGCTCAACCAAAAAGAGCATCCATTGTATTAAGATACTATGACTGAAAAGATACAGTGATGGAAACCAAACTTAAAATATGGAAGCTACCAGCATGTTCATCTGCAGTTGACTAAAGAAGGAAAGAAAATCCACTCTATAAGGAACACCACAGTTACAGGAGGAAGACAGGTACAGTGGAAGCGTAAGCAATCTCATCTACATATCTAAGGATACGGCAGGCTATACTACATACCAAGTTTTCACTTCATGTATCTTTGAAAGGATGAAATAAATTACCAGACACACTACTACTGAAAGGGCAATTCCCTTCTGAGAGCATGCAAATTTGGCTGTACAATCCAACTGTATCAATCAACACAGCTATTAAAGAAAAGGTAGTAATTACTGGTTTGCTTTTATCTGTTATCGATGAGGTCTGGATGACCAGCTGAAGACCACAGTTATTAACCTGCAAGTTGGAAGAAAAAATAAATGGAATATTACATTTTTCAAAAAACATGTATTAATATAAGAAGTTGAATGCAATGTGGGTTTTTTTCTGTAAACAATACAGGTATTTTCAACAACAAGATCTGCCAAGAAAGGAACTATTTTGCCGAACCATTATGAAGAACATGCCACAGCACTAAGTAACACTGATTTTTAGTTTTAAAAAAAAATCAAAAATACACTGAAAGCATGACTTTCATGGGGATGTTAACCTCATTATGAAGAAAACAGGTGTTTATATTTAATTATGAGAGAATTTTTTTAAGACAAAACGTGCTGTTCATGTAATCAGATTTGTATGAGAGAACGCAGCATCTACCCGCTAGACAACAGACCCCTCTAACAGGAACGTTTAACCCAAGCGGCTACGGACCCTTCTCCCAGCCAACACCCGGAGGGGCTCACACAGCGCCGGAACCCCCTCAGGCCGCTCACGGCAGGGAGAAGCCAGAGCTCCCGGCCACCACCCTCGTACCCCGCGGGAAGCGGCCAGGGCTGCCCCCGCTGTCTCCGTCCGCTGCCAGGCACCCCCCGCGGAAGAGCCGCGGACAGCCACCCCCCACAGCTCCCTCAGCTCCGCACGGCTCATCACGCACTGCAGCGGAGCGGAGGAACACCACCAATCCTTCCCACCCACCGAGTGCCGAGGTGGAGAGGCGGCTGCCACCCGCCAACCCCTCCCCGCGGCAGCACCTACCGGGCCGGTGGCGGCCCGAGGGGCCCTGCTGGGCCGGCATTTGCTTGGCACCATGTCAGCACCTCTCTCTGTCCGCGCCTCACGCCTCGGCAGCGGCCGCCGCCCCTGTCGGAAATCGCTCCGCTGTTACCAGGGCAACCGCCGCTCCCGGCCAGCCCCGCGCCCGCCCTGCCCAACGGCGGGAAGGCGTGAGGGGATGGGGAGGCACGAAGCCGTTCTGCCGTCCCCGGTGCCTGCTGCCCAGGGGAGCGGCCTCAGGTACAGGCCGGGGGCAGAGCTGGGGCGGGGGGGGGCTCGCCAGTGCGAGGCTCTCCGCCCCCCAGTAGTAAAAAGACACAAACACCATTGAATTTTTCTGAATTCTACATTCAAGTGACCGCGTGTGAAAGCCCGTGAAAAGGCCAGAAGCCGGACGCACCGCTCAGGTTCTTGTTGGGCCTCGGGAAGGTGGCTGCGCACTCCTCACGGCCGCGGTGCGCGGAGGGATCGGCTGAGGGATCGCCCGCGCCTGAGCCTGCTGCCTGTGCCTGGAGCCCGCAGGCCCTGCCGGTGGGGTCTTCTGGACACACATCGGTGTGTATTTCTAGCCTCTCGGTGGCCAGAACAGCAATGGTGAGGCTGGCTGTGCATGAAGGGCCCGCCAACCGCATCGGTGTGCCTTCCCTTCTTAGCCGTGTGTGTCTCACTTCAGTTACCATTTGCTGAAAGGCTGGCAAAAATGCTGTAACTATGGCTTACTTTGTGAGACATAGAAAATATGGGTGTGGGGTTTTTATGGTATGTGACCATTCTATGCCAGCAATGCATGTGCTGTAAGAAATCTGCAATAGTTTTGCAGTTGAGGCTCATGGGTTTATAACCCCGAGTATCAGAAGCTCGGCTGAGGTAGGGGTTCCCCTCTACAGAACTCATCTACATTATTCATTTATTTTTAAGTTCTCCTGTGGTTACAAATGCTGTTTAATGTCTGCTTGTAGTTAAGCATTATAAAATCATAGAATGGTTTGGGTTGGAAAGGACTTTAAAGTTCCAAACCCCCTGCCCTGGCCATTATTACTACAGAACATTGCTATATTTGAAGAAACAACCCCAAAACATTAGCCTGGTAATTTCAATGAAGATCTAATCAACAGAGTGTTTGAAATTACATCAATCTCCATCTACACGAATTCTCTCAACATTATTAACAAGTTTTTGGCAGACCAGATCACAGAATCATAGAGTTGTCTAGGTTGGAAGGGACCTTTAAGATCATCTAGTCCAGCCATCAACCTAACTCTTATAAAAAGAAATCACTAAGCTTTGTCACTAAGCTCTATGTCATCCTGTCTTTGAAATACCTCCAGGAATGGTGCCTCAGCCTGGGCAGCTCATCCCGATGCTTAGTATCCCTTCCAGAGTGAAAAATTTTCCTGATATCCAGCCTGAACCTCCCTTGGCACAACTTGAAGCCGCTTCCTCTTGTCCTGTCAGCTGTGACGTGGGAGAAAAGACCTCCTTTCAGGTGGCTGTAGCTGACAATGATAGTAGCAATGAGGCGAGCACTGGCTAGCCCAAAGGCCAGGTCTGTGCAGTGACCACTGATACAGCAGAACCCCAGATCTGGTGTCCTGCCTTAGAAAAACAGGGTTGCTTAATCTCAACAGGAGTCATCAGATACACTGACATGTCTCTCTCAAACACCATTTAGCTTCACTGCAGCAGGAAACAGTTCTGTGCTCATGCTGGTCCTCACCTCCTTCCCACCCAGGGAGGCAAACACCTCCTGTGAGCTCAAATAATAAAGGGTAACAAATGCCCATACGTGCCGTCTCCCGGAATGCAGATCCTGCATTTGTCTTTCTGTTCCCGCTGGAATCAATGGCCCAGTGATGCCCTGCCCAAGAGACTACAGAGTGCCGTAGTGCCAGCAGAGAAGCAGAGCCTTGGCTGGCGCTGCGTGTAAGCCTGTTTCAACAAAACACCTCACGGCCTAAGGCACGTTAAATTAGCCACCCGCACACCGAGGCCTCTGTGGGACCCTCCCTGCGCACGGTCCCACTTTTTGCCAATCCAAATTGCTCAGAGTAAACCGCACAAACAGCTTCAGAGGGATTGTGGGGGCAGGAACAAGGATGCCCCAAACGAGGCGGTGAATTCAAGATCCAGCCAGCACTTAGCGGTCTGGGCTCAGGTAGCACAGACAGAAAGGCCTCCCCTGGCTGAAGAATGAACACTTGCACAGCAAATTGAAACGCTGTAAGCCCGAAATCATGAATGGTAATTTCACTTTAATAGCTGAAACAGCCCTCTCAAATACAGTGCAATTAGTCTCCAAGTTCAAAATTAGTGTTTTCTCAGAAAAGAGACCTCTCTATATTAGTAAGTTCCTCAGGGAAGTGCTCTCACTGCTCAAGCACCAGGCAGAACGAGAGAGGAGCGCTGTAGGGAGGTAACATATATCACATCACGGCCTGGTTCACTGGGTTTTCTTATTTCCAGGTGTCGTCCTCGGCCTTTAAACCCCACTTACCCCGCATCACCTCTCGGGATGGCCTCAGGCGCCCCGCAGCCCCGCGGCCGTAGGCGGAGATGAGGAGCCGAGGCGCTGCTCTCCGGTGAGTAGTTTTCTGTCGCAACAGAAGCGGTCCCCATTCCATCGCCAACGGGGGAGAATCTCCCACCGGGCGGCCCGTGGG
>VZTM01026487.1:22440-41624 GCA_013400555.1 Jacana jacana
GGACCGGCCGTGGCCGGGCTCCCGCGGCTTGGTCGGCGCGGCGGGCCGTGGCTTCCCAGCAGCCGGGCTGTGGTGCCTTCGACATTCCCCTTTCACTGCCTTTTACAGAAAGGGCTTGGGGTTGGTTGTTGCTGTGAGGTCTTGTGTTTTGTTTTGTTTTTCCCGTTTGTTTTTTATTACGTAAAAGCGTAGAGATCTTCTTTAGTAGAATTAAGACATAGACAAGCAGACCTGTTCTATGGCTTTGGAAACAAGTTGGCCAGACACAAAATCGAGAGCAGTTTAAATGCAGAAGTAACTACCACTTTATAATCTGCACTTTACTGTTTGATAATGGCAATGGTATTGTCTTGTATGTAACAGTAACTTGCAGGAGCTGTCACTGATGCCTGAAGTGGCTTTGATGCCTGTTAGAATCTCTTGTCACAGGAACATCCAGGATTTTTGTGCCAGAAAACAGCGGAGAGCAAAAGCTCCCTAGTTGCAGTTCATCTTGTGTTTTGTAGGAGCTGCCCATGCAGTAATAAATGCAGTCACATAACGACTTAGGCACAGTGGAATGAAATTCAGGATTCTGTTTGAAGATTGATTGTTTCTAATCGATTCTCTAACTTCATATCCCAGCACCGACTCAGAATGAACTGCAGCACGATGTTTTAAATCACAGAGGGGTAGTTGGGGAAACACAGTTCTCTGCAGCTGCCGGAGTTGTCACCTCTGCCCTACTGAAACGGGAGGCGAGCGTAGCTAGACAGAAGTGAAGTGTTTAAACTGGGTCTGCTTGGTCTTTCCACAATCATGTGGGACTGTTCAGTTTTTATAAGTTGTGTACAGAAGTCTACAGTGCTGCATTCCAATTACCAATTTCTTTAATTCAGAATATTTTTTACATTTGGGCTTTTTTTGACAACGTTACTTGTGTAAGAGCTTTCTGGCCCTGGCCTACACTAGAAAATAGGGTGGTTATTTTTCCAAGCTTTGTATGTTAAGTCCTTGTGGAGGCTGCATTTTTGTAAATGGCCCCTTCCTGATGCAGGAAGGGGCAGAGGTACTGCCATGGACACAACTGTAAAGGCTCTACATCAGCAGTAGGTGAGTGGAGTTCACACATTTTGCCATTTACATGTAACCTTAGCTCAAGATTTACTGTTGGGAGTGCAACGTCTGATTGATAGGAAATCATTTACCCAAAGGTTTGGAATATTGTCAGTGATGGTCTAAAAGTGCTGGGAATCAGCCACTCCAGTCTCCAGCTAAGCTAATAGACAATTTAGATTATTTCCCCACCCCCCACTCCCCATTTTGAGGTCTTGTAACTTAAGAAATGAAAACAATTTCTTCGTGGTCAAGACACCACAGCTCTTTGGGAGATCTCTGAGTATTTGTGACATTCAGTCTGCAGCCCTTTAGCTGCCAGGGGCTTCAGAAAAATCTTCAGAGTGTAGGAAACAGGTGGTTCTCCCATGCATGGAGTAAAGCTGTTCTTACTCACCTTAAGTGACAGACAGACAGACAGACAAAGGAGAAATCTGAGCTTGAAAGGTGAATGTTTTTACCATGTTCTCAGTCTAAAATATGTTTCACAATAGAAATTTAAATGCAGTGATTGCTTGATTGCTGCAGCCACACATCCCATCAGTAGGCACCCAGAACCCTATCTGTTAGTTTTAGTTAACAGACTTGCACCTCCTTGGACTGGTTGTACTGGTGGAACATAAACTTAATGCTGCACGTTATATTGCCACATTGTGCTTATTAATACAATGCTGGATTCTTTTCAAGACTCTGCAAAAACCTATCAAGAGGTTAGGGTCTATCCAGACAATTTAATATATTGTTTGTGAGTTTTGATATTTAAAATCCCAAATTTATTCTCTATGCAAATATGTGTTTAGTTTCTTGTGTGACTAATAGCCAGATGAGTCACCGCGTTAAAAGCTTGTTTTTCAGTCTGTCCAAACTGTTTTGACAAGTGTATCCATCACAGAGCTCTGAATGAAGAAATAAGTAAATGAAAGTTGTGAAAAACTACTAGGATTTTTTCTTTTTTTGGTCAGTGTTAACTGACATTGATTTATCAACTACCTTTGTATAAAATAGAATGGGTTGGGTTAGAAGAGACCTTTAAAGGCCATGTAGTCCAGCCCTCCTGCCATGGGCAAGGACATCTTCAACCCAACCAAGTTGCTCAAAGTCCCATCCAACCTGACCTTGAATGGTTCCAGGGATGGGGCGTCCAGAGCTTCTCTGGGCAACCTGTGCCAGTGCCTCACTACCCTCACAGTAAAGAATTTCTTCCTCATATCTAGTCTCAATCTCCCCTCTTTCAGTTTAAAGCCATTACACCTTGTCCTATGGCTCCACTCCCTGATAAAGGGTCCCTCCCCATCTCTGCTGTAGCCCTCTTTAGATAGTGGAAGAGGCTATAAAGTCTCCCCAGAGCCTTCTCTTCTCCAGGCTGAACAACCTCAACTCTCCCAGCCTGTCCTCACAGCAGAGGTGCTCCAGCCCTCTGATCATCTTCATGGCCTCCTCTGGACTTGCTCCAACAGGTCCATGTCATTGCGTTGCTGGCCCCGGAGCTGAATGGAGCACTGCAGGTGGTGTCTCACGAGAGCAGAGTTGAGTTGATAGCCTAGAAGTTCTACCAATTGATCATTACTATTAATTAATATGGAGCTAGTAACAAATTTCTGCATCTGTAGGTGGATTTTCCACACAGAAGTCACTGGGGGCTTTTGTAAGAGCCCCTAAGGTTTTGTAAAAGCTGAACCATCTGCCCAGGATCGAAATGGTGTGTAGTCAGACAGTGACCAATGTTTAATTTAGAGAGGTGAAATGAGACCTGTTTCACTTTGAATCTGTGTGTTAACTTTGTAAGGAAGGATGGGACTGATCTTTGCAAATATGAAGTTCATTTTAATTTTCTTCCCCTCTGAGCCTTCCAAATACCCACATGTCTGTACTAACAAATGCTCTAAAACCTCTGTAGGCTCCATCCTGAATTGAAGGTAAGCTTTTCTTAGCAGCATGGATATGTAAAATTGCTGAAATATGCTAAGTTTCTTGGGCCCATGCTAGTTATCTATTGGTAGTGAGTAAAAAATGAGAAACAGTGGGGTAAGGGAGTAGCATGAAGGAAAAAGAAACACTCTTGTTTTTTTCTTTCTTCTGAAAAGGACACTCACAGCTGGCCATTAAATGGGTTTTTTTCCTATCTTAATTATAACTCCATCTATTATCCTCTGCTGCTGGCATTGTCAAATACTTCCAAGTAATTCTTTTCTCACTCTCTCACTCCTGTTGTTCCTTCAAACTGCACCCCATTAAGTGACTGGGGAGATTTTAACCAGGAAATTGGTGTGATTGTGTGAGTACCCACGTGTATCTGATGTGTTGCCCTATCATCAGGAGAACCGTAGTAAGTAAATGAACTGTTACCTTCAAACCCTCCTCAGCATTAAGATCCCAGTCTCCAGTGCATCTCTGGGACAAAACCACCTGGCAAGGGGATCTGGTAGCCCGTGTCCTCACTGCCAGGTTACTCGTGAAGGACTTGAGTGTGGCGCCTGATCCCTTCTTTACTGATTTCACAAGCTCTGCAAAAGCCATTTAAGAGAGTTTTGGGAAAATGTGAGGCTCCTCCTTTTTGGCTGCTGAGGTAGATGGGAGACCAAAGTAATACGTGATTTCTAGGGTCTAGGGAGTTTAGTGGATGAAGTATTTATTTTTTTTAATAGAGCCTTTCATGATGATTGCACAGCAAAAATGGGCTGCTAACAGCTTTACAAAAAAATTAGTGCCTCTGGCACAAGGTAGACTCGTACATTATATTTCCAATGGCAGCATCTGTGGCTGTAGCCTGAGAGTGAACTTGTCTGAGGGCAGGTAACAACTTAGATGGTTGTCTGTATTTCGGTAGCAAACGTGCTGCTGCTGTAACTGTGTGTGGCTGGAAGTTTACCTCAAATCCGCCAGTCACGGCGGAAGGGGACTGGTCACGGTCCCTTTCTGGGGGATAGGATGCTCAGTGCTCCATTCTGCACACATATCTACACAGCCTGATGGAGGGGCAGATAAGAAACAAGGATGACTTCTCCACAGCCTGCAATGTGTGTGCAGGTACAGCTGTTCACCAGAGTCCTTCTGCAGCTACACGCAGTTTCAGGCCCTGGGTAAACGGCTGGTTGAGTTACTGTGACCTGTGAGAAGTGCAGTAGACCTGTCAGTCTGTCTTACTCGCTGGACACTGGCTCCTGCGCTCGTGCAGAGAGGAGGGTTGAGAAATCATGATTTCACCTAGCTGGAATATTCATTCCCCAGTATGTGACACTCCACACGAAGCACACGAGTGTCAGGCCTGTGCTTAATGGCCTCATCCTGAAATACAGAACACTGTCACTGCATGTACTTGGTATCACACCTGCATGTCCTGTTTTCATGTAGGATTTGAGTTGGCAGAGTGGTTTCAAGATGCCAGTGTGTATGTCTCATTGTTCTACACTGAGATCAGCTTTTGGAACAAGCTCAGGATGCGGACTGGACTCCATCCTCTGAGCTGACCTCCCGGGTAGGCCGATACCTCTTCTGTGCCCATGTGTAGTGTCAGCTGGAGTCAGCCTTACGGTTATCCCTTTTCATTGTGAAAGGCTATTTGAAACCTACTAACATAAGATGAAGATCTCTTAATAAAATGATTTGGTTGTTTTCCAGCAGTGGGGAAAATGACGATGACTGTGACCAGAACTGGAAACCACCAGAAAATGACCTGATTCAGAAGTTAATAGCACAGATTGAATATTACTTCTCAGATGAGAACCTTGAGAAAGATGCCTTCCTCCTAAAGCACGTGAGGAGAAATAAGATGGGCTACGTCAGTGTTAAACTCCTCACTTCTTTTAAGAAGGTAAGTTTTAAGACTTGAAGTGCCTTGTGTAAGCCTTATGAATCTAAACACAAAGAGAGATGAGATGAACATAGCTTCTTTTATAGAGGTGGTTTCACAGCCTCCTATTTCTGCCTCTGTCAGGGGTTGATTCAGTTTTGGTGTGATTGGGTTCATTTCAGCCAGAACATTAATTGCTGAACTTGTTTGTGGTTGACTGGGGAACTCAAAGGCTTTTAAATTCTCCTTCTGGGAGACAGTAGGGCAGAGCAAGTGGGACATGGGATGAAATTCATTTCCAGATCAACTACTCACAAGTCGCTGAACAATCCTGGTTGAGTTACTTTCTTGTCTCTGAGAGGGAATGGTTAATCTGACCTTTGCCAACTGTATGGAGATCCAAAAATCAAGAGCAGTAGACAGTTACCTGATGAAGTCACTTAAAGGTGAGGTGGGTTTTACTCTTTACGTTAGGAATTCCTATGTGTGTGTGTATGTAACGGATTTCCAAAATTCCATTAGGAACACCTTGTCAGGATTCTGACAGTGCTGCAGGGCTGCTCAGTTGAGAAGTTAAGGCCCTCCCTGTTTCTGCAGAGCATTATACCCATCACAAAGAAACTCTTAAACCAGCCGTTGGAAATGGAGAACTTCAGGAGGTTTTAAAGTGAGATTTTAGGGGGGGGGGGAACAGTTCAATAACATGAAGCCCTAAACTTGGCAAAACTACTTTTTTGGCACATTTAACAAAATAAGCCCCATACATAGAACATGCATTTTGGTCGTGGTTCAGACCTAGCTCTGGAACGCCTGAACATCACTAGAGCAGGCTTTAGGCTAAGCAATGACTTCCAGCGTCAGATCTAGTGTCACTTCCTATTTTCAGTAGATTCAACAGGAGCTCACTGCTGCCCACTAGAGCCGGAAAACGGTTTAATTTTTCACTCGGTTCTGCTGCATGGAACTTAAATCCAGATTCTGTTTGTGGACTGGAACCTGCGTCCGCCTTAAACTTTGTGTAATCAGTTTGAGTGGGTTTGATCAGTTCTGCTGCTTAACCTGTGTCTGTCTTCAAGGTGAAACACCTTACCCACGACTGGAGAACAACAGCTTATGCCCTGCAGTACTCAGACACTCTTGAGCTCAATGATGATAACAAGAAAGTTAGAAGAAATACTCCAGTTCCAGTGTTTCCAAGTGAAAACCTCCCTACCAGGATGTTACTGGTGTACGATTTCCACAGGATTTCTGAGCTGGAGGCTGTTAGCAAACAGCAAGAAAATGGATGTGTACAAGAAAGGGTAATGGAGCGTCTCCTCAAAGCCTTTGTCACTTTTGGGGCAATTTCATCAGTTCGTATTCTCAAACCTGGTAGGGACCTCCCACCCGATATCAGGAGGGTCAGCAACCGGTACACCCAACTGGGAACTCAGGAATGTGCAATTATAGAATTTGAAGAAGTAGATGCTGCCGTTCGTGCTCATGACTTCATGTGTGCTGAAAAGAAAGAGACCGGCATGAAGGTTGTGCTCATAGGCATGAAACCTCCAAAGAAGAAAGTTCCCAAAGACAAGAACCGGGAGGAGGATACCAGGAAGAGCCTTAAGAAAGCTAAATCCCTTAATAGGAGAGTTGAGGAACTGCAGTTTGTTGGTGATGAATCTTCAGCAAACAGCTCTTCTGACCCAGAGAGCAATCCGGCATCACCACTGTCAGGACGCCGAAGTACCACAACGAATACCAGGAGTAATCTGAGCCCCGTCATTCACCCCACCAACCATTTGAGCCCTAACGTGTCCCCCAGATCGAGTCCTTGGAACAGTCCGTCTTCACTAAGAAAAGTGACCAGAAAGTCTCCGCTGGCTGAAGACAGCAAGCTCAACCCAGGCACTAGCCCCGAGATGCCGCGGAAAGGCACGGATTACTCCTCGGACAGCAGCGTCACCCCATCAGGCAGCCCCTGGGTACAGAGGAGAAAAGCTCAGACTGTAAAAGAAGAGAAGAGTCCCGTCGGCAGCCCCATGTTGGCTCGGAAAATACAGACCGCAGACGGGCTGCCTGTCGGGGTGCTGCGGCTGCCCAAGGGCCCCGACGGCACCAAGGGGTTCCACAGCGGAGGTGAGAGAAGGAAGCACGAGTAGATCATTCTTTGAAAGCAGTTTCACAAGTCACTCAACTGCTTTTCTCCAAGCCTGGTGAAAAAGTGTCACTTGAGTGACCAAGTCAAGTCAGTATTTAATTTTCAAAGGTTTTGTATTCATATAGAAAGTTTATCATGTGCATATTTATATACTCACCTGAGTCTCAGGCTCATTGAGGTTGGACGGCGTCTCTGGAGAGTGTCCAGGCCACCTCCTTCGCTCAAGCAGGGTCCACTACAGCTCACTTTGGGGGCTCGAACATCTGCACAGCTGGAGGCTCCCCAGCCGGCCTGGGCCATGTGTCCCCACCTGCAGCCACCCACACAGGAAAAGAGGTTTCCTTACCTGCGGGTGGAATTTCCTCTTCCAGTTGTTGCCCCCTTTCCTCTTACTGGGTATTGCTGGGAAGAGCCCAGTGCCACCTTCTTTCCTTCTTCCCAGCAGATTATTTAAACATGTGGATGCCATCAGCCCCCAAGCCTTCTCCTCTCCAGCCTGAGCAGCCCCAGCTCTCCTGGCTCTCGCAGGAGCAACGCCTGAACCATCTCAGGCACTGCAACGCCCTTCGCTGTAGTATTCTTTTTAATGTAGTAGTTTGAAAGGCCTAAGTCTTGAGAGAGGCACAGGAATCGGTCCTGTAGCTACGTGATTTGCAAAGCTGAAGAGCAGTGAGTAAGTACTGAAAGTCTGGTGGCCGTAGAATGAGCTGTGGTGTGTTGCTGGCCTCAGCCCGAGGAGCAGAGGGTTTGCAGACTGTGGTTTCTCACACACGTCTCCAAAGGTGGGGGTGCTGAGCAGGACCAAAAAGGTGTATTTTCATGTGATGTGAATAAAGACTGTGAGCACTGAAGACAGTTTTGTAAGGGTTATCTCATATAATCAGATGGAAATAAACAGAAATATTAACCCAGTCTAGATCTGTGTTAAATACTTTAAAAATTAAGTTGATCTGCAGCTGAGGAGCTACTTAAAGCTCATCTTGTACTGTATGAAATGCTAGACATAGTTCCTCAGAACTACCCCTGCACTTGGGGTGGGAAGGTCTCTGCCCCATGGCTGGCACGTACGTCACTACAACTGTACGTCCTGGTCATTTTTATCCAATATTATGAACTGAAGAGCGGTCAGCTCACTGCCAACTCTGGATTTAACAAGCGAGCTCAGCAAGAAGCACGTAAAATTAACCCAAAGGAGGAACCTCTGCAGTTTTTACTTAGGAGACAACCCCCAGCTCTGTGTGACTGTTCTTCAGCCGCCCCAACTCATCCCTGGTGCTTCCACTTCACCCAGGTGGAACCCTCCGGCCAACCTTCTGGCTTCCATCACCAGCTGAGACCCGATAACCACCCTGGAGGGTTGGGTTCTCCTGACCGGGCAGCGCGTCTGTGAGGGCTCGGGGCAGTGGCTGCGGCAGAGCCGCTCGGTATCGGCAGAGCGCCCGGAGCAGCGCCCTTGCTGGGTGCCCAGGACACCCGCGCTTCGCTCAGGCAAGCGGGTTTCAATTATCAAGCCGTGCCCCATCCCTGCACCACACTGCTGGGGGGCAGCACCAGACTGGGGCAAGGCAGGGTTGTGGAGACACACAGAAGTCAATGGAATGGGAACACTGTGAACGCACGTAACAGTCCATCAGGTTCAGACTCCGAGACGCTACACGCGTGCAGGACAAAAGGCTGAGTGCAACAGCAAGTACCGGGGATCTGCTCCCTGAACGAACACCTCTGCAAGTCCAGGTCACCATCTAACCCTTAACAATCAAACCTCCTGTTTAACACCAGCCATTTCTAACTGCAAAGCTCCTCGTTTTGCTTCAGGAAGTGTTACACTGACCAATAAAATGAGCGCAGGATGGCTGCTTACCCAAGAAACAGGAACTCGACAGTTTTTCTTTGCTAATCACCCAAATGCTGCTGCTGGAGTTACCAGGAGGCCACAGCCTAAAAAACCTAAATACAAACTCACACTCTAAAACTTGTTTTCCAAGAGGATGCTGTCTCACTGGGGTGTAGGCCCGCTTACCCGAGACAAAGAGGCAGGTACCTGTAACATCCCAGAGAGCTGCTCAGCCTGTCTTTGCAGAGCTCTTCCATAGGAAAGGAAAAAGAATACATTTACCATCGTAGCTATTTTTGTAGAAAGAAAATACAAACTTGACCCAACAGGAAGTGAGAACGCACCTTGCTCAAGCAAGGGAGGATAGCACGGTCAGTGGCGCTGTCTGGGAGCTGAAGGACCATTTGTAAATAAAAAGTCAGGTCTTGTTCCAAGTTGAGGTAGGGCCATACAAAGCAGTGGTTCTGTGTTACCTGGTTTGCCCCATCTCCACAGGAATGTTCTGTGTGGAAAACATTCCATGGTAACGGCAGCCACACGGACATCCCAGACATCCCAACTTCTCTGCTCCCCTCCAACCACCACCTTTACCTTTTTTTTTACTGTTTTTATTGCCATTTTGGAGCTGGAACAACCCCTTAATGCTGATTTTATCCAAAAAGACCAAACCAGAAGTCACAAACAGCTTCTGTGTTGTTGTATTTCTCTTCTGTACCCCTTGTAAAGGTCAGAGCATTGTTTGTCTGACCCCTGCAAAGGTGTGGGTGTGCAGTGCCCTCTCCCTGCCTGCTGCCCATGCCACCATCAGCTCCTGCAGGACCTCCCTGTTCATACAGATTCTGACCTCCCGGTATCAGAAGGCAGGCGCAGGGACACAGCGATGGGGCAGTGAACCAGGTCACTGCCAGACCCAAGGAGCCCCCTCGGCTGCCAGGAGGAGAAGCCCCCACTCCCGGTGCCTCCACACTCACCCAGTCCTGCCCCAGGCGGGACACGTCGCTCCCCTGCCATGCACACGTGTGTGCACACACACACACACACACTCACACACTTGGTTTGGAAAACGTGGGAGGTTCAAGCTAATTTTATTGCCTTTTTTTTTTACTTTTATGAGAAACAAAGAGCAATTCTACAAAGCATTGGAAGAATCAGACCATACTCCCCCAGAAGCTCAGAGTTTGCCAAGGCATTCAGGATTCTGAGCTTTGCCTAAACACTACAGGTGCCAAGCGCATCTCCAGGCACCACCACAAGCCCCACACAATGCACAGCAGGCATCAGTCATACCTGGGCACCAGTTAAAACAGATGCAACATTTAATGGCGTTGAGACAAGTATTTTGCTCTCCCTGAGTTTGGTTTGTGTCTTCACATTCAGCCAATTGCTCAAAACTTCTCTTTAAAAACAATTTGAACCCCAAATGTCGACAGCACGTACCCCCCGATGGCAGAGCCACCCCTGGCCTCAGCAGCTGAGCCTTTGCCGAGTTCTGACTCAGGCCTTTGCAGGGCCATGACAGATTTCAACTATTTGTTAAGAAATGTCCTATCAACTGGAGAGAAACGAGGTGAGGAGACGTCTGGAATTTCAGTCCCTGGTCAGGAGCCCTTCCCAACTGGGAATTAACAGTTCCTTCTGTCCCCACCAACATGGGAGGGGTTCTGCTCACCCTCCTTTCGCACAGGCTCAGCTTTGGGCTGCGATTACGAACCTGGGGCCTGAGAAAAAGCCAGAGACTTTGGTCAAAAGTGGTTACTACTTAAGCTAACACACCCGGGCTGCTTAGAACAAGAGCTGGATCAATTGAACAGGGTTGGCTTCAGCTGGCACCACCGCTCCCTTAGCTGTGATTTTACGTCACTGGAAGCAAAGATATAGTTGATGGATTTGTAGGAGAGCTCCCACATCTGTGAGCGGGTGAGATGGAAGGTGTCTGCAGCCAGCTCGTACTCCCGCGACAGGTCTGTTGCAAAGACGCCCTTATCATCGGTCTGGAGTTAAATGGAAAGAAGAGAAAACACAAGTTTAAATTAGTCCTTCTACATCAAAAAGGGGTTTTTCTACACCTCACAAACCAGTTTTGTTTTGCCCTTTCACATTTTATTCCACAGTTCTTTCACCTGTTGGTAATTATTTCATACTTCGTTTGCCCTATTTGCACTCAAAATGAGTAAGGTATTCAAACACACAAGGAAACTTCGTAAAGCGATGGCACCGTTTGTCAAAAACATAGGGATTCCTGTTAAAATAGCGAGAAAAACGGCTATGAAACAGCATGCCAGGGTCAGGATGTGCAGAGATCCCTGTTCTTCCTTTCCCCTTCCTCAGATCCGAGGGCTAGAGCTCACTCTGCATTCCTTCCTCTGCAGGGCACAAACTCCCTCACCCCACGCCTCGCACCAACGTGCCAGTTGTTCTAACTTCTCCACGTGCCTGAAGCCCCAGGCCAGCCTCAAAACCGCACCATCAAAAGCCACCTGAAGATTACTCACCTAAAAGGGGCAGGTCAGGATGGCTTAAGGGTAAATGCAATCACACACCTGCAGCTCAGGGAGTCCTCCTCTCCCCCCCGAGCCGAACGCTATGTTCTGCTCAGCTTGGGGCACTGTGGCATCTCCTCACTCTAGTAACTACTCTTGTCTCCACAGGCCTTTAGGGGTAAACTGCCCTCTCACCTCCTTGGTTACCCAGACTTCTCACCATTGATAAGCTCAGAAATGATCTCTAATCATTATCTATTTTTCACCTACTACAACAGAGTTCAAACTCAATAAATAACGTCCACTTGGCACAATGAAGGATTGGGCCTTACTTGAATAATAAGCACGAGGCTGTAATACATATAGACACACTTGGGCTAAACCAACACCATGACAGTAAAGTCCTGCCAATGCCAGCAAAAGTACTTGGCACCTTGGCATTTGAGGACCTTAATGAGCTGACAAAAGAACTCAAGGGTTCCCATCCACCACAACGAACACGCAGGGAAGCACAAGCTTAAATACAAGCACAGGACCAATGTGTGAAGAGAAATCCGTCAGTACTCAGTTAAGAAGTTCATTGCATGCACAGCTGATCCTCTTATCTACACAGAAAAATAGCTCTTGCTTTACCCAGGGCAAACACTAACAATTCCCATTTGTAGGAGGCATTTCTCAAAGAGAACATTACCATTTCCTATAAGCAGATGACTTGCTGCAAGGTCAGAAATAGTAAGTCAGCTCTGATCCACGAAAGCAGATTTACTCCTCCAATCTCCTACCGGTTCAGCTCTTTGCCTTAACACATGGTTAAAGTGAAAAAACTTACACAAAGCACTGCAGGGTGGCCTGCGTGGTACCAGTATCCAAAATGGTGTTTGTCACAGGAGGGCACTGTCTGAGTTTTGATGTTGGATGTTATGCAAAATTCTAAGGGAAAAAAAGTAGAAACAAGGATGTATCAAAACAAAAGACATGGGTTTGACACATGGACCTGGACAGACTGGATAGATGGGCCAATGTTAATGGCATGGCCTTCAATGAGGCCAAGTACCAGGTCCTGCACTTGGGCCACACCAACCCCATGCATCGCTACAGGCTTGGGGCAGTGTGGCTGGAGAGCTGCCTGGCAGAAAAGGACCTGGGGGTGCTGGTCGACAGGAGGCTGAACATGAGCCAGCAGTGTGCCCAGGTGGCCAAGAAGGCCAATGGCATCCTGGCTTGCATAAAGAATAGTGTGACCAGCAGAAGTAGGGAGGTGATTGTCCCCCTGTGCTCAGCACTGGTGAGGCCACACCTTGAGTATTGTGTCCAGTTCTGGGCACCTCAGCACAAGAGAGATATCGAGGTGCTGGAGCGAGTGCAGAGGAGGGCAATGAAACTGGTGAGAGGCCTGGAGAATAAGGCTTATGAGGATCGATTGAGGGAGTTGGGATTGTTTAGTTTGAGGAAGAGGAGGCTGAGGGGAGACCTCATCACTCTCTACAACTGCTTGAAAGGGCATTGTAGGAGGTTGGTGCTGGTCTCTTCTCACGGGCAATGAGCGACAGAACAAGAGGGAATGGCTGCAAGCTGCAGCAGGGTAGGGTTAGGCTGGGCATTAGGAAAAAGTTTTTCACAGAGAGAGTGGTCAGTCAGTGGAATGGGCTGCCCAGGGAAGTGGTGGAGTCACCCTCCCTGACTGTGTTTCAGAGTAGATTGGATGTGGTGTTGAGGGATCTGGTGTAGGGGAGAACTTGTAGAGTAGGGCTGATGGTTGGACTTGATGATCCCAAGGGTCTCTTCCAGCCTAAATGATTCTATGATTAATTTTCTTATTTCTCTTCCTGAATGAAAACTTAAAACAGCTGCTGTTGCTTCCTTCATTTTCTATGCTTCAAACATTTGGTAGGATCTTCTGAGGCAGGTTTGGAAATTAACTTATTCTCAGCTACTGGCTGTGGAGGTGAGAAGAGTTTTCCTCACCAATCGGTATCTGATTCTCTCGAACAAGAAGCACCAGCTCTTCTGAACCCGCTGCGGCAGAGTTGAGAAATGTCCCGTGTCCAATTCTGTCCGGAGGCAGGCCCAGGAGAATCTTGGTTTCCTCTTCTTGATTTGGAATCTAGAGAGGATATAGATTACATTCTAGCAAGGTGGCATAAAACTTGATATTAAAAAAAAATAAAATTAGATTAAATAATGAAATAATTACATTATTTAGATGTAGTTTTATATATATACATTATAAATACATTAACTAATTACAACAGACTGCAAGCTGTATTTTCACAGCGAATCTTATCCAAAAGAAAGTGTCAGTGAGCCTGAACATCTGCTTTGCTATCCTGTAAAGAAGTGCATGGAAGTGACTCCTGACTGGGAATTACCAACGGAAGGAGTCAGATCCCTCAACTGGCAACGTAAAACCAGAGCATCTCAACCTTCAGTACAGATCAGCTCTGTGAACTTCAGTTTCAAAGCCACCATGGCGAGAAGACCTTTAACACAGGGATTACAAAAACGGTGCACAAAGGACTTCAACTGCCAGAGGCCAAAACCAACACAACAACCAAACAATGAAACAAAAGCAGGAGACCACTGAGACATTAAGAAACGCATTTTCAGAGCAGCGGGCAGGAATATCCTGCAAAAGCCTCCTCAATGAAATAGCAGCAAGTATGAATAGGCCCGTGACATCATACCTTGTGCCTGATTTCCTGAAGAAATAAAACTGTTTTCAGTGTTTATCAGACTAAGCTTCAGCCACCACTTGAATGTTCTGTGTGAAACAGAACATATGGGAACAGTTTGCCAACTCACACTCAGCCACTCGGTAGAGACAGTACAGTAAAAAATCATTTGACAGCTCTGACTGAGGGAAGGTTGTTGAAGATTTCCCCCTTTTTGCTGCTCTTCTCATAATGGCCCAAGAAGTTCAAAATGCACAGAAGTGAATTTTTACTTTCATCAAGGTTTTATAAAATGGGAATTACAGAGAAGGACCAAAAGAAAGAAAACTTTTACCTCTGAAAGATGCAATGCCAGCTTCAGACCTGCTTTTTTTGCTTCTGAGAGTGGTTCCAAAAAATCTTTACCATGTCCTGCCTTGAAGACAAAACCACATCCCCGTTCCACAGCTTGTTCTACAAAACTCCTCCTATTGCAATCGTTAAGTCTAGCAATACCACAACCCTTCATTCAAAGCCAGTTACATTGAGTTATTTCCCTTTCCCCATTACTCCACCTCTGAAAGCAGCGAGTCACCTACTGTTCTGCTCTAGGGGCACCATTTATACAAATGGGGTAAATGGCAGCTGTTTGGAGGATGCCCAACTCTGACAAGACATTTATCTTGACTTTGATACCCTGTCTACAGCTGTCAGTCACCCACAGCTGTTTCTGCATTCTGGCTTTCTTAATATGCAACGAGCACGTGGTGCATCTAAACAGAATTTAAACTAGTGACAACCTGTAATATCATTTAACTTGCCTCAACCCATAAACCTGACTGGGACTCTTTAGTAACAGACACTTCCCAGATCAACAGTACTTTTCAGCGCCTCTTTCTTCAGTGTCACACATTAATCTGCTGATTCTTTGCTGGAGTATCTGTTTCTTACAGCAATAGGGATTAACCTGGTATCCAGACTGTGAGCAACCCCTTCAAACTAAAAGAACAGAACAGGATTGGAACGGCTTGCTGTTACACAAGATTACCCAGTGATCCTCAAGAACAGACCAAAGTAAACCAGAAACACTTACGGTGGGATCCCCACTGAGGTCAAGTCCTACCACAGCCCCATCAGTAGAAAGAAGGAACTCCTCAGCCAGCTTAACAGTCTGCTTGGCAGCTGCTGGGCCACCTCTTCTGTTTATGGCTATTAACAACCTAGGGTAGAACCATAGAGATGAAGCTAAATACTGGCTCTAATATCAGGAGACTGACAAGTTTGGTACCAACAAAAACCAGCACTTGGCATCCTTCTCAGCTGAGTAGAAAGAGCATTTGTGCAGGAAACTCTTCCAAGGAATGAAGATGCCAAAGCTCAGGGGCTCACAAGCTACAGCACTACATCAGCCCGAAACGCCACCGCCACGGCAAGAGGGAGGGCAGGCAACAACAGGCTGCTCACTTGCTGCCTGCGCTGTCGCTGTCGGGTGAGCAGCCTCTGGGAGCCACCCGTGAAGCATGAGAGCTCTTCAGCTTCCACAAACACACCGAGGGAGGGCTGCTGCCCAGAGTCTAACAGTCAGGCCCACAGACTGCCCCCGAGCAGCCACTGACACCCTCTGAAACTCGTCTGCTGGTTCAGACTGTTCTCCTTTACAGCAGGCTGCTTGTACAGCCGAGCAAGCAAACGCTTTGCCATTTCATCAAAAACACCCTTCTCCCTCAAAATGTTGCAGAGAGTGAACAGTCTCAGAGCTGAAAAGTTTCACGAGTTCCATTCTCTCTCAGTAAGAAGGAAGATAAAAATTCAGATTTCCATACAAATTCCTTGCTTGCATTCCACGTGATCCAACTTAAGCCCAATTTTCCCTCCTGCAGCGATGGTTTGTAAGCCTCTGCACACCCTGACCAAGCAGCAGATACACAGAACCTTGAAACAGAGGTACTGTGTGCCATATTTACCTTACATCTATATCCAAGCCTTCTTCTTTACACTGCTTTATACCCTCAAGTACTGTTTCAACATACATCCTTTGGGTCATACCTACAAACACACGTACACATTTGGAGTAAAGACATTGGAATTAGTTGTATCATGTTGCAGACCCAACTCTCCAACCTTTTAAGTTTCATTTTGCACCTCTGGCTTTAGTCCATAGTCTTATCTATATAGTTCTAATTCTGCTTCTAACTCTAGCTTCACTTTGAAGCACACATTGGAACTAAACCTCCTCCTAAGCACCTGAAAGGAAGTAACTCAGTGTGAACCAGAGAGCAGTAACAGGGCTTCTCTGATGCGCTTCTATGAAACCACATCTACATGAAAATTTAAAAAATGAAGAAACAAACAAGCAAACTGCATATATCAGCTACTCAAAATAGTAGCACTCAGATGTGGTACTAAAGCAAATAACCCACCCCCTTGGGTAACAGAGTTATAACCAACATGTTTTTGTCCTCAATCTAATAGTAAAATGACCTGGTTTTCCTGTGGTTAAATCTTTGCTTTTATATTTAAAGTACATTTTTATTGAACCAGCTACATTTGCTTGTTATTAACATAGTCTTAACAAAGTTTTATAGCACGTCAGACTGACAAATTAAAAACCAGAACAGACTGTACCTGTGGACTTTTCTTCTCTAGGAGTGCTCCTCAGTTCCAGATACTTGACACCATCATCAGCAAACTCTTTAATAACATCTTTAGTTATCTGATTAGGAAAGAGTGTATTCAGCATCGTGACAGCACTGAAAGACTCAGACACCTTGTGGCCTGAAACACTTTTTCAGTGGTGAACAAAGAGCAATTCTAGCTCTGTAGTTTTGGGATGTACTGAACCGAAGGAGAAACAGGAGATCAAGATATAGCAAAGCTTTGGTAGCAACGAGCAAAGCACATTTTTAAGACATTATCAGTCTAAGCAGCTGAATGGAAAGTCATTACCATATTGGAAAGTCATTACTTTCACAAAAATTAAATGTAAAGGTTATATGAAATCCCCTGTCTCTAAATTACTGTGTTTCACAATACTAACTCTGACTCCAGTTGAAGGGACCATTGCTGATATTGTTACTTCAATAGAGATGTCAGTCCAGCTCATTTCAACGGTGTGCACTGCTTGCTAGTTTTAAGCAACCTTCTAATCAACTCACCAGTAAAATGTCTTCAGGCCTAGTGGTAATCTGATAGATGATCTGAAACATCTGGAAACATCTAAAATAAGAAGTTTAAAGCATTAATTGGACAAACGTTGAAGAGACAAATCTGCACCTGGGAGCCGTGCACTCGCTGTACTCAGTTAACCGCCTCGTAGCTTAGCATACACAGACCATCTGAATGGTGATTGAGGATTCTAGATGCTAATGATGTATTTGCAACAGAAAGTATTACCACCAAGCTTTCTGCTCAAGAAAGAGGAAAACATGAAGTTCCCAAAAAAAGGAAACTGTAAGAGTCAATTTCCTCTGAATAACATACCTCACAAATGAAAATTTTCAATCTTTATGAAGGGAATTAATCGATGTGAGCTTTCCCTTTAGTTTGCAAACACCCAAGTAGTTACTGTATGGACAGAAGAAGCAAAAAAACCTCACAGATCACAGTGTAACTGAAACCAGAATATCCATTCTCTGCAGTCCATGGGCAAGGCCACGCGTGCCTCTGCTCTAAGCTCAAGTAAGAGGCGCCCGATAAACATCCATCGCTCTCACACACATACACTCACTCGTCCAAGGTCCTTTTCTTCCCTTTGTCAATCACAGTCATTCCATTCTGGATCTGCAGGTACGGCTTCTGGGCCATCAGCTTCTTCATCGTGGCAGAACTGATACAGCCATTCAAGTGAGCATGAAGTTCCTAGAGGAAATAAAACCAACCTAAGGATTTGCTTGCAGTGAAAAGGATGGCTTCTGCACCTTGTTGGTATTGCTGCTCTTGTATCCTACCCTACTGATTCACTCTTGGGTCTGAATATAAACTAACCGCTCTCTCTGTGTACGGCTAGGAATTGTTTCCTCCTGCTTTTGCCTGCATTTGCTCAACCAAAACCATCCCATTTGCTCCTTCTCCCTCGATGGCTGCTCCCAGACTGCTCCCAGTGGGAGCATGGCTGGCTCTGGGAAGGCAGCTTCTTCTGGGAGCAGAGCAGCTCAAGGTGAGGAGGAAGCCAACAGCTGCCTCAGAAAAGCGTAATAGGGGTTCAAAACCCCTTTCCCCACCCACTGCAAGATAAACCTCTGCATTCACTGGTAGAAAACAGCAACATCTGTAGAGCCACTCACCTTTCTTTTTTTCATACCTTGAAGTTTTAACACACCACAAATCCAGCAAGATGCTACCTCTACCCACTGAGAGCAGCTGGAGTAACTGCCCTCCTTTGTCCAAAACTGCGTTCTACCCACCTTTTTCTTGACAACCTGCCTTTGGGGCCCACACCTACGATCCTCAGCTCCCACCCTCACTTCACCTCTCCCTCTTCCTCATGCCCTCGTGGCTCCTGACAGGCTGCAGGGGTCCCTGATGCCCTCCCCTGCTGCAGCATCGGCTGTGTTACGCGCCCCCTCAAACTCAGCCCTTCTCACCGGGAAAAGGAAACAGGAAAAATATTTCTTCCAGTCTTTGACGAGGAAAACATGTTGAAACTCCTTCAACATTTAATTTTAATTTCATTAAGTATTATATTTTGGATTCCTATTTTAAAGTATTAAGTGCCCAAGTACAGGAGAAGGGGTGAGATTATGGCAAGCCATGAGGGTGCTGAGCTCCGGCTGAGCACCAGGAGCTGTGGCTGTTCACCACCGCCGCACAGCCCGGCGAGTGGAACACCTCGGAGTCCAGCTGGACACTGAGCAAACCCCGACACACGGAACACGGGACGGGGGGATCTGATGTGCGTTCGCTGGGGAGCTCTACCCCGCAGTACCCCTTTGCAGTTACCGAAGTCCCGACGGGTGACAGCGATAAGGCGGCAGCGGCGCGGGCGGAGGGGCGCAGATACCCCCCAGGGGAAGGCACACCCGTCGGGACACCGAAAAAAAAGCGTTATCAGAGGCAGATTTGTCAGGCTAGTCTGGGGCAAAACAGGGCAAAACCAGAAAAGAAAGGTCACGCTCAACTGATTTAACTGGAAGGTCAGGGTCAGGCGCGGGTGAGGTACCTTTATCCCTGCGGTGGGGGTGTAGGAGCTCGGAAA
>VZTM01026491.1:0-11908 GCA_013400555.1 Jacana jacana
CAACTATAACTATTCTATGATTCTATAGGAAAAAACGCTCAACAGAGCACCAACATGAATGCAACTTGTGAAAGAACTGGAATGCTTTAAAGAAACAGAACCAAGTAGGAAGTTAGGGAACTCATACCTGTCATAAAGTGCTCAGCATTGCATATTATGAACTTGCATATTGCAGGGCATCCCCTATGTAACTTTTTGCTTGTGGGCAGAATAGCATAATATGTATATAATTAAATACTTAATGTTTATGCTTTAGAGGACTTTAGAATCTGTGCAAATATTATGTCAGAATGTATTCATATCAGAAGGTAACCAAAGAACTATGTTTTAATTTGTGTCATTTCAGTGTTGCAAGGAAGCTGGAATTCTTCTTATGTAAAAACCCCAGCAAGTTCAACAAAGAAACAAAATTGCACTTCTGTGTCACCTATTTAGACAAGTTCTGGCCATGATAATCTATGTTTCATTGTTGACAGATGGACTTAGTGCTTCTAAACTACAATGAAAACCCATCTATAATTGAAATTAGGGAAAAAGGGTGCTTTATATTATATGGCAAATAGAATGATAATCAGAACTACTTCAGTGTCGGGGAAATAAAATTAAGCTGCATTACCATGCTTAAAAGCTCCTCAGCATTCCTTAGAGAGTCAAAATTGTTGGGCAATCTTAATAACACATACTTCCACCCACTCTATCTTTAACAGAGCAAACCGGTGAGCCTGCACCTTGAATACCATGTTCAGTTTTGGGCTCCTCACTACAAGACAGACATTGAGGTGCTGGAGCATGTCCAAAGACCACCAAAGCTACTGAAGGGTCTGAAGCACAAGTCCTACGAGGAGCAGCTGGGGGAACAGAGGCTGTTTAGCCTGAAGAAAAGGAGGTGCATGAGAGACCTTATCACTCTCTACAACTACATAAGAGGAAGCTGTATAGAGGTGGGGGAGTTTGTCTCCCAAGTAACAAGCGATAGGAAAAGAGATAATGGCCTCAAGTTGTGCCAGGGGAGGTTTACATTGGATATTAAGAAAAATTTCTTCACCAGGAAGGTTGTCAAGCATTGGACCATACTACTCAGGGAAGTGGTTGTGTCACCATTCCCAGAGGTATTTAGAAGATGTGTAGATGTGCTGCTGGTTTAGTGGTGGACTTGGCAGTGTTAGGTTTATGGTTGGACTCAACGATCTTAAGCATCTTGTCCAACTTAGATGATTCTATATTTTATCTTATGCTGTTGGCTTATTAATTTGAGTAGGGTTTTTGGGGTTTGTGGTTTTTTGGTTTTTTTCTTTTTTTTTAGTTAAGAATGCATGATCAATTTCTAATAATGAAAATTTTGAGTCTTAAGTTCAGACCTAAAATGTCAGACTAACAATGGCCCATCTGATTTGCTTTTATTAAACTGGAGTTTTGATTTAATGTTGACAGCCATGGAGCACACAGCACAGTCTGCTGACCATTTTTCTCCTCTGCAGCCAAAGACTGTCCTGTGGAAATAAGTCTGTTGTGCTAGTAGGAATTGGCAGATGAATAAATTACTACTAGATTTGAGGAAGAACACAGTGTACATTTCCTGATCCAAGTGAAAAAGACAAACAAACCCAGGCCGTAATTCAGTATTTTCATAGCCGAATAGATATATCCACAGTAATTCTGATAGGGGGCAGGATTTAGGATATTGCTGTGCATATAGGTAACATATACAAGCATACATGAACTTTGAAAAAGCCATCTTACAGTTAGAGAACAAACATAACAGAGAACAAGAGGATTCCAGATTAGTAAAAAGCCTCAGGTAAAACACCACTGTTTTTTGATTTTGAATACTACTGACTGTCCTCAGTTCACTGATACCTAAAAAACTTGATATGCTAGAAAAGCTCCCCTACAGGAGATGAGGAATAAATTACCATATTTGTAAGCCCAGTGGCTTTTGGTGGAGTTTTATTTTTGGTTGCTATTTGTTTTTAAATTATCTTGTTAAAGAAAGGCAGACAGTTGGAGAAAAAATGGTTCAATTTCTTCCTGTTCTAATTTTTTACTAGAGCAAGAATAGTTTACAAAAACTACACATCTCATTGTTTTAATGTAATATACAACCAGGAAAGAAGGAAGAAGTTCTGAAGAAGTCACTGAAACAGACAATCTGCATTCCCCTAATCATGCAGAATTGACACTGTCTGCCAATTGTGCAAATGTACCTAATCTGCACATTAAGACAGAGAGGGAAAATTAAAATTTCATTTAGCTACCAATTCTAAGATGTGCTTTTTTCTTCTCCGCCTTCCCTTCTCCCTCCTTCCCTCCTGTTTTCTTCCCACCACTGCGTCCCCCCAAAGGAGAAATTTCTTGGATACCAAAGAGCCTCTGCTTTAAAAAGAATTGAACATGTTGTTCTTCCTATCCATTCACTGCAAGCAGAAGGATACTATCTGATTCTTTAAATTTTAATGTATTAATGTAGGTTTGGAGGTAAAAGCACATGCTGATTTCATTTAACAAAACACCTAACAACACTGAGATTTCTAAGTGTGAAGCAATCACAAAGGGAAATAAAAATTCTTTTCAGAATTGCTTCATGTACCGATAGGAAGCTAAACAAAAAAAGCCAAACCAGAAAGCATGCAGACATATGCACACAAAGGCATTTTAATTTCATTTTCTGACCTGATAACACACCTGCAGCATGCAGTTTGTTTTGAGAAGGTTGGAAACATGCTACATTCTGAGAGAAAACTAATGCAAGTCAACAGAAATATCTTCAGCTGCTTAGTTTTACATGGCTAGGAAAAAATATAATCCTTAAGAAAAATAATGTCAGTGTCCTACATGGAGAACTCTTGAAAATATTAGCCCATTCCTTACCACAATGAGGAAGCACAAGGAAAGGGCTGCCAAATCCAAGAGCTCTCTTCAATATTTCTTTAGGTTTTTTTCACTGGACCCTTTTATATTAAGTAGCAGCTACAAACCTACAATTCAATTTTTGTATTTCTCTTCTTTCCTATTTTTGAAGTTCAGCTTCCATAACAAGATACTAGGTGTGCATCAACATTCTACTTTCAGGAGCAGCATGCACAATGTTGTTGTTCACAAGATACTCAACAGATCTCCTGCAACATCTTCCTGCTTTCATGGCAACACCACTCCTGATATATTACTCAGCCTTCAGTAACCGGTCCCATAGGAGCCAGCAGGGAAGAACAAGTTTGCTCTGCAGTCAAGATGACAGCAGTTATAGGCATTTTTCTGCCACTCCCTGTTATTCCTCCTGCTACTTTTATGTAACTTCTTCGAGAAAAAATAATTTCAGTTGCTTCAGAATCCCCCTTCAAAGCTCCCTTATCTGCAACTAGACTGATAGTAAAAAAATCCTGTTGACAGTGGACACCATATAACAGGCTCTCTCCAAAGTAGTAACCTGAGCTAGACCAGCTTCCTCCCTGATACAAGGCAGCAGTCTGCAACCAGCCAGCCACCAAGCCTCTTCCTGCACACTGCTGCTTGCCTCGTTTTCTGCTTGCCAGTTGGTTATTGTCCCCCTCCATGAAATCAAAGCCACTCAGGTGTAGTCAGCCAGGCTGTGCTTTTTACATTTCAAGAACATTCAGGCCAAGTGTTTGTTGGATGAAAGAAGTCTTTTTTTCTATATATCAATAAAAAATAAAGGAAAAAAGCACCTGCGATTTCATTCCAAGTCAGTTTCTAACATTTTCTATTCTCCATCACCAGCCACTTTTTAATTACTATTAGCTAATCAATACTTCATGACATTTGCAGGTATTGCTTTTCTTATGCAAAGAACCTTCTCTCAAACCAAAAACATCAGAATTTTTATCTGCAGTGGAGCATATGTATGTATTATGTGCCAGAAGCACTTTAAAAAAAAAAAAAGAAAAAAAAGAAAATAAAAAAAAAGAACATTCAGATATGTATAATTTAAAGGGACCTGGAGGTAACTGTGTCACACAGCTGTTGGTTGATGTGGATTGAAAGCAATAAATCAACAATCTGAAGAAAAGTGCACGAGGCTGAGGTACAAATCAGTAATGTCAAAGATCCCTCCTGCTCATTTCTTGTCAACTACTTCTGCACCTATTTTCAAAATGAGGGAAGTGTAGCAAACCAGACATTTTTTTCACTTCCAAAAAAAAAGCCAAGATAATGATATAAGATTAATATAAACAAACTATCAAAAATTACCTAATTGACAAAATTCTTCCTTCTAAACTATGTGATTTTGCAACTCTGGAATAGGTCACGTTCTCATTCCACAAACACCATGAAGCTGAACACTACAAAATCGCTGGTTCTATTTATACATAGGCCCATGGGATTTGCTTTAAGCATACATGAAGTATAATGGGATGGCAGGAGCTGGGTTCGTACACGAGGCAGACTCTACAACTTTTATGTCCCTACGCTGTGTTAAAAATATGCTCTAAAGAAAAAAGCTTTATTTTATTAATACCAATACATAATTTATAAGAGAGAAACAAAAGGAGCAGAACGGGGAAACATTTACATGCAGAGTACCGTTATAACACATTAATAAATTCAAGGCCCTGAAACCAAACTGGTTTCTACAACGGCAAAAAGAACCACTGATCCACAAAGGAACCATTTTGCTCATTAGTGGGTTTTTTATTATTTTTGTTTAGTAATGCTTTAAGTTGTGCCTTTACGTATCAGTGTGACTTCCAGTTTGCTTGCTACTTTTACCGTCCTCCCCCTCTGGGCCTTTCTCATAGCCATTCCGCTCCACAGCGTACCAACTAGATGTTTGATTTTGTGCCAAGAATTATTACTGATGGATCTTACTTTTGTAAAATCTCTCTTCACAGAAGCCTTACATAGCCTTTTAGAAAAACCCACATCATTTTTTATGCAGAACTTTAGAGTTCAGATTTATATGATTTAAAGTAGATGAAGAAATCATCTAAACACAACCTTTTGGAGAGAAGTTCAGATTAATTTTCCTACCCATGATGTACCATCATACACAATCAAAGACACAGTTGCACGCCTATCCTGATTTTCCCTCATATAGTTGCTAAGATACTAGCTGCATTTTATTATTACACATGATTTTATATGAAAACCTTTTCAAAGATTTGCTAGAGATGCTATTTTAAGATTTTGTGTCCTGTCTTCTAGTTGACTTTGGTGACCATATCGAGCCTTTAAGAAGCTGGTAATGTGTTTCATATATTACATCATCAGTTCAGATTCTCTAAGTTATTGTAAGCCTAAGTCTACATTTCAAAAAATTTTTAGAAAAATGCATTGCTTCACTGGAGCTCCATCACTGTAAGTCAAATCAGAGCATTTCTGTGACAACTGTATACATATATATCATGAGAAGTACCTATATACTCCCAAGGGTATATAGTTCTCCCTTTAGGGAGAGGGAAGATTTACTCAAGACTTGTTCATTAGTGATGAGGTAGATCATGTTTTCTGTTCTCTTCTTCTTTTCTTCTTAGTTGGTTCCATTTCATGTGAATATTACTACAAGCCCACAAAATCAGGAAAACAAATTCAGATGGTATTACTCCTAAAAGTTAGCTTTACGTTACATGCAACTGCAACCCTTTAGTGAGGCTAGTCACAGAATAAGTGACCTGGACTACGAGCCAAAGCATGATTACAGAGTAGAAAAGACCAACTTTTGAAATAAATCCACTCAGAAGAAAGATGACGGAGTGCAAAGTTATATATATTTGCATAACTCTGCCTAGAGGAGATGAACAGCCAGCATAATGTACTGCACTCTTTCTGTGACCTCTCTTGCATGCAATTCAGCATCAGTTCTGAGCAGCCTGAGAAGCCAAAAAATACATACGTTCTCAGCCAATTATACTTGATTGGCCAGCCTGTAGGCAACAAAAAATAACATATGTTACTCTAGAGACCTACATTTTATACCAGGTTTGTATTTTTTAGCATTAAAGCAATGAAGCTAAATTACAGGTTTTTAATTTCCCCCAAAACAGACAATGACTAGATGAGAATCCAGGCTCCTTTTCCAAGAACTTGCAGCAGTGTAGGCTGTTGGCTGGAGAGACTACAGCTGCTGGCCACTCTGAACTAATTACCGGCACACTAAGGCTTATTTAGCTGAAGCCAGCGGATGTGAAATTTGAGGTACTGGGCTCATAAAGGAAGACTGGAGGTTTGGATAACAACTCTGGTTGGGCTTAACAGTACATATGAAGCTTAAACTCTTTAAGGAATTAAGACACTTAGGTAAAAGATACGTTTAAGGATCTGGGCCATTTTTAAAAGTCAGTGAAAGTAATCGGGATGATGCAGATACCCCAAAGAATGAGGGCAGTCTGTCCCACCAGGACACAAAGTCGCCCTACTGAGGTACGCCCATCTGACTGCTGTTATATGGAGCAGCAATGATTGTATGAGTGTGTTAACTAGGTTAATCACCCAGCCTCTCAAGTGATTTAACCTCTACCTGTCTCCAATTTATATTTGGAAACTGACAACGAATGGTGTATGAACAATCTATTGTCTTAAAAGCATCTTTAACAGTAACAGAATTTGTTTAGCAGTCTCCTTGAAATTATTCAGAATTACACAACTATTAAAATGCATGAGATTACCTCTTAATAGCATCCTGTACCTTTGCAATTTAAATTAGCTAGGCAATCTTCACTAATATAATAACTGAACTCTTAATGAAATTTTTTATTAATTTCTAGAAGTGACACTTTTATAATTAGGGCTGTCATATTAAGACTGTATCCCACCAACCTAAAATGCTTTGAAAGGAAGGGCAGTCATGTGAAAGTGTTAAAGTACACATTCACCATCATTTATAGGGACAATAATAATGTATTTTTCCTTATGATGAGTTTCTTCTTCCGTATTAAATGAAGTACCCTTTTTTTTCTGCATGTTAGACAACCACTAAAACACTGATGTGAGAAAGACAGTAAAAATCATACATGCTTTATAAACCTAAGTACATTATACCCCTTCAGTCAAGTAATTACATGAAGTATCTGTTATAATAAAATGAACACCTCCACATCATTAAGCTCTAAACCACTAGATAAGATCATCTGTGACCAAGTTCAATAGTATATTAATGACTAATTTATATCCCATATGAAGGAATTTCAAGACTCATTTTAGTTGAGAAGTGTTTTTGTTTTAAAAATCTCAATGTGAATTGTCATTTCTAACAAACCTCAGTTATAACCTAATTGGGTATTGACAACAAATCACACTAATTTGTATTGCTTTGTCACTCAAGCATATATAATTAGGCTAATCATCTTCTCCTAGCAGAGTTTAAAGAGGCAGCCAAATGATTTTTAAGTCTCTGGGTGACAGAATTTAAGTTTTCCTGAACTTCTATCAATGTTACTGACCTGCAATCTGCAAGGCCCCCCTGCTTCTTCAAAAGAGCATTGCCCTACCAGCTATCTGAAGCCTGCTGAAGACGAATGGCCTGAAGAGAAGACCTTACTACTTGAAATGACCTGTAAAATCATAGCTTTTGAATATAAATGCCAGTGTGAAAGATGGATTGGGAAATTCCTTCTGAATTACAAATTTCAAATTTGGGGACAAAGGCACAAAAAAGAAATTAATGCACAAAGCATGAGCCTTGAATATATGCAAAGTAAAGAGGGTTTTGCATTTCACAATATATCTATAAACTTTAATAGCACAGTACAAGTAGTAGAATCCTACCATTTCATAAACTCGCTAGATCACAATACTATCAACTCCACCCTGGAAAAATACACAGAAGTTTTCTTCCTGTGAATTATAGAATATCACTTAAAGAACTTTTTGTTAAAGGTTAAAACGTAGATTTTGTAGATTTTTTTTGTAGGTGTTTCTGTTTCCCTGTAAAACTCAATAAATCAGGGCACCCAGGTCACCATCAGCACTAACTGTTCTTGATGCCCCCCTGGGGCTTCTCCCATCCACCCACACAGCCCAAGACCCCATGTCAGTCCCTGCAGCCCTCACACCACTGATAGATACTGCAGTAAAACTGGTCTCCAGCTTCCCACAGCCCTGCCCTGCCCAGCCATGGGTCCCACTGAGCTGGGCCCATCCGCAGGCCGAGAGAGGTGCCCAAGGTCCAGGGCTGGGGCTGCCCTGTCCCCTACCGGCTGCCCTGGCTGTAAAAGTATGAATTACATGCTGTATAAATTTTCCTGTGGTTATCAAGACAGATTTAAGATGTGTATGAATTTATAAACCAAAATTATTTCATTACTCTATATTAATAAAAGATCCATAGCTCCATTCCTTGAGAGTCGCTGCTGCACAGGTATTAATAATTACTACGAAACCAAATGTTCCAAATGCATTGTACATCTTTCAAAATACTCAGCTGTGCAATGAACCGACCAAGGTAGTAATGAAATACAAATCCTGCTTTCCTAGCTATCTCACAAGTCTTTTCCACAACTAAAACCTACAGTGCTCATTTGCCTGTAGCATAAATCAGCAATTTCAGCTTCACTTAGTGTCACCCAAACTGGCATTAAACCTTCCTGGCCCTGCACAGGTTATCTCTCTCTTTTGTCAACAGTAATTTGCTCCTGATTTCCCCTCTCAAAAGTCACTTAAAAGCTTTATTATAACAGGTTTCTTGGTAAAATTTTGCTTCTATGTTAGGACAAGAATAAGTGTTCAAATCTGTTATGAGAATGTCCACAGAGTCTATTCCAAAAGACAGCTCAAAGTATTACAGAAAACTTTTTTCAGCCTGGTTTCAAACCATACATGTGGATAACACTCTGCTGTTCTCTTTGGAAGACCACTGTGTACCTTAATAGAGCTCAATATTAAGAATCCAGAATAATGTGTATCTTGGTGTATGAAGAGATTGCGTTTTCTTGAGTGACAGAGGAAATGAATGATCAGTCAGATCAAAGCCAGGGCTACACCTAAGAAAAATTTAAAAGCTAAAGAAACAGAAAGGAAAGCCTTTCAGAAATTTGATGAACAACAAATTTAATTGACTGAGTTACAGTTTTGCAGGACATCAGAAGCAGACTCAAGTACTCATGAGCTTTTCTAAATCTCAGTCCAGTGTCTTCTTTTACAGGACTCATTTTCTTGCTGTGCACTCACATCCCAAGAACAAAATCCAAAGCACATAGTCCCACTTTTTTATTTAAATTACTTCTGCAGACTGAATCAGTAGAAGTAAATGTAAACTGCCTTTCCTCTCTGGTCTATTTAAATTCATAAGTAGGCAGTTAGAAGTATAAAGCTACATTATCTGTAACTTACCAGAAATATTTGTATGGATGTTTTTATCCTGTAAGCACAAGTTATACCTTCCAAAGAAAGCTGCCCTTTCAAAATATGGCCACTCTTACTACTACTAAAAAAAAAATCCCCTATGTTTTCTAATTAGGTACTTATTTGTTAACAACCACTTTAAAAAAACAGTATAACTAAAAACTAAATAGAAATGATGCAACAACAGTCAATATTTGGACTACTCATATGATACATGGCAGATACAGGCTTTGGGATAATTAAGACCTTTTCCTTTAAAAAAATGCACTGCCTCACCGTCTTCAGCTTCACTTTGTGGAAGACAGGACACAGTTAATTTAGAACAAGAATAGCATATCTGCCATCTACAAATGCAATCTGTTCATCACTGACCGAAGGCAGTTGTAGGATGACCCTCAATTTTCCTGCAATGTTTCTACCAGATGAGTGACCCTGAACAAAGTAAGCAATGATTTACAGTGGGCTGTCTCCTCACTGCTCGATGCAATTGCTTCTCATTCCTACATTTCAAAATGTTTTTAATTTTTTTTATTAAAGTAAGTGTGGAAGTGACATCTATCTGTTCACGGCAGGAAAAAAGATACAAATTGCTCAGTTTCTTAGAGCAGACAGTTTAATATGAAGGAAAACAGCCATCTTCTATAGCGGCTAACTGGCCAAATGAAGAATTTCATTGTTTTGGGGCATTCCTACCAACAAATAGGCTGTAATAAAAAAAATAAATAAATAAATAAAAAAAAAACCCCAAAAACACCAAACCAAAAAACAAAAACAAAAACAAAAAAAACCCATAAATTGCTCTGTAGAAATACCACATTTTAATTTCTGTAACATTCTAACCTGGTATAGAACACTGAGAAAGTATGTAAAGTTGTTAAATTAAACTTCATGTTATATTTTGAGATGTAAATTGTCAGCCTGCTTTAATTAATGTAATCTAAACTCTCTTAAAAATGCCATAAGGCAAGAACTGAGAACATCTTACATGTTATTTCCAAGGTACATATAAAACTCAACCTCTTCTCCTAATACAGAATTGTAATTTTTCCTAATAAAGTATTTTTTAAAAGATGCATTTATATCAACTGGTTCCAAACTATTCCTTCAAAACTGTGGAAATAAGGAATTAAAATACTTAAGAGTTGCTCCTTCATGAAAAATACAAACTATAAAGATTTTTAAAATAACGCTTTGCACAATAAATAACATTTTACAGGAGGAAAACTCAATCAGAATAATTTTGGAATTTTTGTTTTAATGAAAATCAGTAGAAACTGTTCTGTAGTAGCAACTGAATTCTAATAGAAATTCTCAGTTAATGTAACGTGTGTTTTATTGCTACAACAACAGCTCCAGCAAAGTCAGTGTATCGGAGACTGGACATGCACAGCTATCAGTGTTTTATCCATATTCCATGCAAACCTACTCTCATGAGTAACTAAAACTACTTCCAACAACTGTGTCTATTATGAGCACAAAAATTCCTTTCAGGTGCAACAAGCTGCAGAAGTTTTTTGGGGAAAAAAGGTCAGATAGGGGAAAGAAATACGAATCTCCAATAACAGTCTAAATAGATACCAATATCGATTTCACTATTAGAAATTAAAAGAAGGAACCTGAAGGACACTAAGGGTTCAAAATAATTAAATTATATAACTTATACTACTCCATTAAAAAAATAACCAACCTGTCAGGAAAACTAATATATTACTTTTCTTTGGCATGCAGAGCATCAGTCTTTTCAAACCACATGATGTCACAAGTCATTTAAAATTCTGTTAATGTACAGTCTTCCAGGTGAACATTCTAATAATATCTACTGTGACTTTGACTTGTGTCACAGTTCTTCATACATAGCACACTTTATACTCATAAAATAACTCACTTTTGGAGGACAATGTATAACAGTCATGAGTCACAACTGACTCATGGAAAAAGAGGAGGTAGGCAGGTTGCATTCCTACTCAAGGATACGTTTTGTGCAAAAATGACAAGAAATAATTTCGCAAGGACAAAGTATAATGTGCTCTTGCTCTTCTCAGAAGCAGAGTCATTATGAGAACCCAAAAAGTATTTTGTATTCAGTAGTATCCATAGTTTTTAATTTTTCCTTCTTTGAACTTGAAAACCTGCCCTCAGCTGTAAACAACAGAAGTCTGGGAAAGTATTCTGGAGATCTCACACTACATGCTTGCCCTGTTGTTACTCCTCTCATTAGGCTTTTCTTTGACATGTCTTTGTGAGCAGCTGGTACGTGTGCACTCTAGAAATCAGCACTATGGGGTTATGAACTTGGCAACACTTGCCTATATGTTATGCCTGAGGTTATTCTCCCATCTCTGGAAAAATCAAAGAATTGTAAAGCTAAAATAATTCTTAATACATATGCCTAGAAAACTTCTGCTTCCAGTTCAGTGCCATATGACCAAATAGAGTACTTTTCTGTTTTTTCAAATAACCTTGAGAAACAAGAATTTTATTCCCCTCTGGAAGGAATCTTTAAAATACATCTAAAAACATCTGTAAGTGTAAACACTTTCTTTGCTTAAACTATGAGTAACAAAAAGTCTTTTGTGGTTTCTTTAAGAGTATTATTAGCATATCATAATAATCA
>VZTM01026493.1:1159-17413 GCA_013400555.1 Jacana jacana
GTGAACAGTGTGCTGCAGCAGCAAAGAAAACCAACAGGATGCTGGGTTGTATCAGCAAGGGCATCACCAGCAGAAATAAAGAAGTCATTGTCCCACTCTACTCAGTGCCATACCTGGAATACTGTGTTCAGTTTTGGTCCCTGCTACACAAAAAAAGATGTGTACAGGCTGGAAAGGCTCCAGAGAAGAGCCACCAAGATGATCATAGGACTGGGAAGCCTACACTGTGAGGAGAGGCTGAGAGAACTAGGTTTGTTCAGCCTTGAGAAAAGAAGGCTTAGGGGTGGCCTTAACACCACGTTCCAGACTTTAAAGGGTGGGTGCAAAGAAGATGGAGACTCACTTTTTACAAGGAGTCACATGGGGACTTCTCTCACATGAAGAAGACAAAGGGTAATGGATACAAATTATTCCTGGGGAGATTCTGACTGAACTGGAGAAATTTTTTTTCACAATGAGAGCAACCAGCCACTGGAATAATCTCCTGGGGGAAGTGGTGGATTCCATAACACTGTGAACTTTTAAGACTCATCTGGACAGGCTGCTGGGCCTTCTTGTCTAGACCATGCTTCTGCCAAGAAGGCTGGACCAGATGGTCCTTGAGATTCCTTCCAACCTGGTATTCTATGATTCTGTGATACCATAAACCCACTAGGAAGTAGGAATCTATTGATATATATCTACATACATGTGTCACACACTGATCCTTCATTCTCTGTCCATATAATCATTTCCCATTTGCTTACCCTAATTTTGTAATGAATTTTCCTGGGGTAAAGGGTAGTGCTTGTATCAATGACTAGGAAACCCAGGTGTGCTACTACTTAGCAAAAATGTTTTAATGCATTGTTAAGAAGATCTTCAGAATGTGGAAAACTGGAAAAGAAATTATACTGCATTCCTTTTGGTGGAAACGTTAAGTAGACTTCTAGGCAGCTTGTAAAAACAGATTTGTTTAACCAACAGCTAATTGACTGAAGACATTTGTATTAGTAAATACAGGTGAGCTATCTGTGTGAAAATGGATTTGCACTGAACTGTCGGAGGGGTAACTGGCCAAGTCAGGCTGTGAGCTGTTGGTGTATCCACCACAGAGGCGACTGCTTTGTCCAAGGAGTGTTATTAATGGCCCTGGAGCTTTTCTCATGTTGCCAAGGGAATTCAATCTTAGCTTATTTCAGTTGTTTTTCCCCCTAAAAATTGCACAGCGCTGAGTAAGGGTTCCTGGACAGGCATGGGGTGGTTTCCTTGGTCTGCTCTCTGCTCCTTCATAACAATTTTTACAGATGAGCCAAAGGTGGAAGCTTTGAGTTCTGGTGCAGTAACTGTGCTAAAGAAGTGAAACCAAAGATAGCAGAAATAGCAATGCAAAAGGAATTTACAAGGTTATAATGCAGCTAGTTTCACTTTTACATTGTTGATAGTCAAACAAAAACTTCTTTTTATATATTACTGCCAACAATGTAGAAGCAAAAAAAGTGCTCTAAAAATATGAAGTTCCTGGTCCAAATGAATTCTGTAAGACTTAAGTAGTAAGGCTATATCAATACATTTTTGACAATATCTATGGATTTTTGTTCATTTACCTGAATACAATGTATGTTTTACTGTGGAAGGATGGGTGATGCTAGGGGAGTTTGATACAGAATACTTTAGCTAGCAAAACTGCCTAGTACAAGTAATTTTTGTTTCATTAGTCCCTGGAGAGAGATATCTTTCCTTCTTCTAGACATATTTTGTTCATGTGGAAGTTCGAGTGATTTGCCAGCCTCTTTTGCATGAATGTGCTGTATGTCTTGTACGTGAAATACAAATAAGCAAAGCAAATGCACTTACAACTTCACACCATGAAAATGTGCATGCATGATTTATTTATATTTTTTTCTCTCAAAGGGAATGCTATTTAACGTGCCATTCTACCTCGCCTCATGTATCTTGCACTTACATGTCTATATGAATGTTGACCGAGTGGTATTCCTAGCAATTTTATGTGGCTGCAGATCCACCAGCAGTGTTTTATGCACTCTCCTGGTGCTTGACTTACCTCAGGTTGGGTGAGAAGCCCGATTCTGGTTCGATGTGACTGGCCCAGATACCTCAGCTAGGTTCAGCAGGCTAAACAGTAGGCACCTTCCTCATGGCAAACTGTCCTAGTGTCCCTTTGTTCTCTTTGTGTGTGGCCAGCCAGTCTGCTCAGTGGTGCTTAAAACGTGTTTTTTCTCTCCCTTAAAATGATGCCTGCTTCTGGTGTACTGATAGCATTCTGGTCACCACAGATTGTACTAACTAGATGGTAGCTGACTGAAATTGGGATTGCAGATCAGCCTTCTCTTCCTGTTTTCCTGTTTCTTCCATGATTTCCTGTTCCTGGAGTAGGAAACTAACTTTTCAAGACAGTGTTTTATCCAGGAGATTCTTTGACATGTAGTGAAATGTGAAAAAGTGAAACAACTAAAGGCAGCTCCCATGAGGCACTTAACAACACTTCTAGACCAACATAATTCAACAGAGGGATGATCAGCTTTCTTAAATGAGTTGTAACTTTTAAAATCTAGATAGGCTTTTAAAATCTAGATAGGCCGGATGGCTGTGCTGAGGCAAATGGAATGAGATTCACCAAGGCCAAGTGCAGGTCCTGCCCTTTGGCCACAATAACCCCATGCAATGCTATAGGCTGGGGCCAGTGTGGCCAGAAGACTGCAAAGAAGAAAAGGACCTGGGAGTGTTGGTTGGTGCTCAGCTGAACATGAGCCAACAGTGTGCCCAGGTGGCCAAGAAGGCCACTGGCATCCTGGCCTGCATTAGGAATAGTGTAGCCAGCAGGAGCAGGGAGATGATCTGATGACCCCACTGTACTCTGCTCTGGTGAGGCTAAACCTCAAGTACTGTGTTCAATTTTGGGCTCCTCAGTACAAGAAAGACATCAAGACCCTGGAACGAGTGCAGAGAAGGGCAACAAAATGGGTGAGGGGTCTGGAGCACAAATCTTATGAGGAACGGCTGAGGGAGCTGGGATTGTTTAGTCTGGAGAAGAGGAGGTGCAGAGGAGACCTCATCGCACTCTACAGCTTCCTGAAAGGAGATTGTGAAGGGGAGAGGGTCAGTCTCTCTGCTCAGATAACTAATGATAGGACTTGAGGGAATGACCGCAAGTTGCTCCAGGGGAGATTCAGATTAGATGTCAGGAAAAACTTTTTCTCCCAAAGAGTGGTCAGGCACTGGAATGGCCTGCCCAGGGAGGTGGTGGAGTCACTGTCCCTGACGGTGTTCAAGAAGTGTCTGGACGAGGTTAGTAGCTTAGTGTGTATATTAGTGATAGAAGGACGTTTGGACTAGATGAACTTGTAGGTCCTTTCAAATCTTGCATTTCTATGATTCTGTGATTCTAAGAAAATGCAGAACAAAGGTTTATTTTAAAATTAGACCATTTCTTAAAATCTGTCCAAAGCCAGGACAGATCTTTAAAAAGATCTTTAAAAGATTTAACAATTGCAGTTAGTATATCTATATTGAGTGCTAAGCCTTTGCTTCAGTTTACGTTTCTCTGAAAAACATAAATTGCTCTAGCTCCAGTGTAGAGGGAGTTGGACTAGGAACATGAAGTTTGTTAAAAGATTGCACCTCTTTCCCCCTTGCATGCTGACTTAGAAGAGGCTTTACTTGTGTATCCCACAGAGGAGATTGTACTAGGTACTGTCAGTCTTTCCTTAAATGGCTATCTATAAAAGCTGATGGCCTGGTTTTGCATGGCAAACATTTATTGAAGTTAGAAACCTCTCATATTACTCCTCAGCACTATGATGGAAAAGTGGGATGGTACTTGCTGCTGCCATCTCCACGCTCAGTGCAAGGAAGGATTGCTGCAGCATTAGTTAAGGACGGCCATGGCTCGAGTATGTGGTGGATGGAGTTTCATGCTTCAGCAGTTTCCATGGGTGTTATGAGAAAATAATGAGTTTCAAAAAAAGAGTTTTTTTCCCAATGGTTGTGTTGAATGATCAATTTTCTTGAAAACTCTTTTCAGATAAGAAAACCGGTTTGGCCGTGACTTGAACATATATTCTTGCTGTCTATTTCAAAGGGATGAACTTTGGCACATTTCTCTGACTCTTTGTTGCATGGAGTAGCTCTACCAAAAAGACAGTGTATTCTTAGTCATCTGTCCTGGTTTGGCCTCAGATGGCAACAAAGAACCAGGTGGCAGCCACTCGCTCCAAAGCCCGTCCACGGTCAGGAGGGCAAAATCAGAAGAAAAAGGCNAAGAGCATGTTTTCCCTCTTTATAATGAGCAGGTTTGGAAACATTGAGTACAGCTTTTTTGCATTTGGCACTTGTTCACAAACATTCACCTGAGGGCCACAAAGATAATTTGAGGGATGGAGCAGACAGTTGGGGCTGTTCAGCCTGGAGAAGAGAAGGCTCCAGGGAGACCTTATGGCAGCCTTCAAGTACCTGAAGGGGGCCTACAGGAGTGGTGGGGAGGGACTCTTTATCTGGGAGTCTAGTGATAGGCCAAGGGATAACAGTTTTAAACTGAAAGAAAGGAGATTTAGATTGAATACCAGAAAGAAATTCTTTACCGTGGGGGTAGTGAGACACTGGAACAGGTTGCCCAGAGAAGTTGTGGTGAACATCTCTGAAGGTGTTCAAGGCCAGGCTGGATGGGGCTTTGAGCAACCTGCTCTAGTGGGAGGTGTCCCTGCCTGTGGCAGTGGGGTTGGACCTCAATGATCTTTAAGATCCCTTCCAACTCTAACCATTCTATGATTCTATCATGGTTACAAAAGCTTTTAATTAAAAGATGGAAAATGCTTCAGACGAGTCACTCACTGAACATTTAATCAGAATCTGCCTAGACTGCTTACAGAGCAGACTGTAGGTCCATCTCCTCAGAAGACAGTAACTGATATCTTAAGCAGGCTATTGAAAAAAAAAAAGCATTGAAGACAACTGCTTTGCTCTAGCTTTTTTCTTCCTCTGCCTCCCTGGCTTGCAGAAGGATGGGCCTTTCAGTGAGTTTGTTCACGTTGCCACATTGTGTACACATTCTAAGCTGACATGAAAGGTTTCAGGTGCACAGGTGAAGGTGAGTTGCATGACTGTAGCCAAATGCTCTCTTCCAGAGCTGTTGATGGTATGTGATATCAACTGGGCTGGGGGGGCATTTCTCAGAAGGACTACTATTGATTAAGATAGAGAATATGTTATTTCCCTGGCACTGGTGATATTTCATCATGCCAAGAGTTACTTTATTGATGGAGATAAAAGCTTTAGTTTTCAGTTGAGATTCAGCTGATTTGGCACACTGACATAGTTGCATCTACAGAGATAACAAACATTGTTTTTCGCTGTGTAATGAAAAGAGCTCCTAAAATTTTTCAAATTGATACTATATCCAGACTTGAGAAAATAATACAGCAGGATACTTTTTGTTGAAGACATTTAAAAACACTCTCCTGTCATGTTTACAAAGGGCATTTGCTATTTCTGCTTACTTTCTGTCAAAGTAACCCGTGCTTGCAGGCCTTTAGGAATAATTGCATAGTCTACTTCACGGAGAAGGACAGGCAGAAGTACATACAGCAGAAAATGTTTTACCAACCTTCTGGAGAAGGTAACTGCTAGGCTTTCAGAATCAAAACAGTTGAACAGAAGTGTTCTGTGACAACACATTTTAAGGCTATTGAATGTTCTATCCCATCATAATTTATCCAAGTAAAACTTCTTTATTGACTTGTTTTCTTCCTATGAGTATTTGTATCTCCGTGACTCTCCTAGTGGTAGCAGTTCACATTTATCTCCAAAGTGCTTTATAAGCAATACCCAATCTCACTAGGTCACAGGAAATTAGCTTACAGGGGGAAAAAAATAAATAATTTATAGTCTTGTGTGAACAAGTAGGCCAGATAAGTGTGTTCAAAGGTAAATTCTTCAAAGCTGAAGAAGGAGAACCGCCTGGGCAATGTTAGCACAAAGCTTACTTTTTCAAGAGAAAGATTGCTCTAGAGGGGAGCTTGTTTCAAACTCTGTAATTCCTAGCTCAAAATGTCATGGTTAAATGATATATACCAGTCACTTCCTGTTAGCTGATTTAAAGTGATTAAACAGTTTGGGTTTTGGAACTACAAAAAGAGAGCAGGTTATTGCAAACAACTTGCCAATGCCAGGAAATAGGCTTTGGAATAGTGATGAGGAACTAAGAAAGCAAACTGACTTGCCAAAGTAAACCACCTCCCTGCCCCAAGTTAGTCAATAAATACAAACGTGCAGGACTCTTTCCATCCAAATATTTGATGGACTAGAAACCACTGGATAATATGAAAAAAGGGCAGTGAAGGAGAGAGCGTGTGTAATGTCCTCTTCAGGGCACAGAGCCACCCCTGGGGAAGACACTCAGCACCTACTGCACAGATTTGTCTCTCATTGATTCCCATTTGGTTTTCATTGCAACCCAAGGACTGGCTCCCTGAAGGACTGGCCAACTGAGGGTGGTCCATCTTTGACGGGCAGCGCGCAGTGGGTGGTACACCTTTGAAGGACAGCATACAGCCGGTGGTGCCTGAACCTAGATGAGGTGAAAAAAAAGGGAGCACTTACTTACCCAACTTCAAGTGGTTAACATAACCCAGACGAGGTCTGAGTGCAAATCTGGTCCTGTGTGTTTTCCTGCATCAGTTTGACTCTGGTACTCCAGGGCTCTGTTAGACAACAGATGAGCTCGGTTCACTGTGAAAGTTTCATAGTGTAACCTCTATTGCAAATCAGGAACATGTGGTGATCATGTCACTTCAAGTGGAATTCACAAGAAAGGCAGGCCATATCCAGCAACCAAAGCCCTCCCTGGTATTAGCGGCTACAGAACTACAGAAGCAGACGATATTATTAACAGCATTCTTACTAATAATGTATTTGTTCTGGGCAGTACTCAGTCACTCATTATGTTAGCTGTTGTGTAACAGGAGGACCATGCCCAAGTAGTCTTACAATATAAATAATCTGGTTTATATAATGTAGATAACACTTAACTATGAAAAAAATGAAAATCGAGGAAGTGATTCAGATCTTGTTTGTCTTGGAGTAACAGACTTTAGAAATGCAAATTAGAACTAATAAATGCAAATTAGTACTCTTTTTTTTTTTAATGTTGCTCTTTCCCACACCCCTTGGACTTGTGAAACTTATATATGTGGTATTCGAAAAAGACAGCTGCTAAGAAAAGCTCCCTGCATTTATTAATTTGTGTTTAATTCTTCTATTAAAAAATCTTAAGTAGATTTTCCACAGACAATGTTATGGTGGAGAAGGACAGGGAAGATCTACAACCACCTCATACATCATTTCACTGTTCAGAAATTCACTATGTATGTCTCCCATTGTTGTTAAAATATGGACTTTTCTCAAAAGCAGGGGAAATCAATTTTTTTCTGCAAGTGTAGCAGCAGAAATTAACCTACCTGCAGTCCTGCCTACCGTGTTTCAATGTAACACCTGATGGAGTTTTGTACTGAAGTTCTTTTGTGCCCTTCTGGGAAAAAGGAACTAAAAAAATCAAAAGGCATAAGAAAGAGCTGTTTTGGATGAATGCTCCTTAAACGGTGAGTTTCCTCACTTCTGCCAAGCTACCTGGCAGCTTCTGAAACACGATGGGCCATAGGAAGGCAGTTGGTAGGAAGTTTATCCAAGGGCCCAACTGAAAACACACCACTCTCATTTCATGGCCAGTGGGTCATGGGGCCCATTCAGAAAGGAAAGATCTTTTGTCAGAGTGACTCTCTTATTTATTAGCCATGCTCTGAGAAGCATAAAAGAAGTCTTGAAGTTTTTTTTCCTCTTCCCCAACTTCCACACCTACGCTGGGCTTAAAGAAAGCATTAATTCAACTCTGTAAATGACAAACTGGGTATACTAAGTGACACTATAGAGTACGTCATAGTCCCAGGGCTGTGAGGGCACAACCTGTTACCTGGCAGATGTGAGATCATGTGAAGTTGCGTAAAAATCTCAATGCTAGCTAAAAAACAAAATGTTTTTTTACGTGGGTATGAAGGTTTATAAGACAAAATTTAATTTCCTGGTATAAACAAAGGCTGCAAGAGACCAGAGTTCAGGGTTAACAGTGACTTCACAACCACTGTAACAGTCAATGAATTTGGGTCAGGAAAGAGGGACAATCACATTTGTTCCCTGTAAAACCAGCTCAAGGCTGGTGATGCTCACTCATTGATGTAATGTGCCGTGTGTGCTCCACGCAGCCTTCTGTTAGCAGAACCCCCTGCCGCGGGTATGTTTGCTCTCGGCCATGCGTAAGTCTCCTCTGACCGTAAACACGTTTTCAGCCCCAGTGTAAGACCAGAACGTTCTCTCATTTATTTGTGTTAGAAGAAACATATGTTGGTAGAAAAGAGACCCAACTTTTTTTTTTTTTTTTTTAAACTTGATTTAACAAGTTTCCATTGAGTGTTTCTCACTTTTTGTTATCTCCCTATGTCAGTTTTTAAAAGTAAGGGAGATCAGATCAGGTGCTCAGAATACAAGTTGTCCTGAAAGCCAACTTAAAGCTTTCTACAACTGAGGAGAAGCAGGTTAGAAACAAAGCATTGTGCTGAACCAGACCACTGATCTGTGTAGTCAGATATTGCCTCTGCAGGGTGTGAGCTTTCACTCATTATATATTTGTGAGTGCACCTTCTGTACGTTCGCCATTTTGCTTTTTGCCTTTTAGAATCAAAATAACTGTCTCACTTCCTCATTCAAAATTTCAGTTATGGCCTAGAACAAAAAAAACCACCTAAAACTAGGGGGAACCTGGTCCTTGACACCCACATTTGAGAAGTCATGAGAAGCCTTTAGGGAGGCAGAGCTAGGAAGAGGCTGTACAGACAACTCATCTAAACACATTTTTAACTTGTTTTTTGGGGAATGACTAAGCTATGTGATCAAGATTTTTTTTTTAAATAATAATAAGGAAGCATGCAGAACTATTGGTCTTTGTTCTATTATGAAACACAATCCCAATGTACTTTTTTCCAGCTTGTTTATCTCAGGGTCAGGTTTTCTCCTGAGCCAGCCAAACACAGAAAACATTGGTGCTTCTTTCTCTTCAGTGCCCGAAGACCCTCTCAACACACCTCTTGTCATGCTCCTCAAAATTACGATTGATTTTTTAAAAACAGAGATTGAGAAGGGAAGGGTCTTCAGCTCCTTCTTCTGCTCACTTCATCAATGAATTACAGCCTTTTTCTAAACGTACCCGACGGTATGTCAGTTTTTAAACGTTATATTGGATATACAGAAAGTGTTATAATTTGGCTGTCTCCTATGATGGGAACACATCATTGGAATCCAAGCTTTCCAGTTCACCAGCAATGATGTACTCCTTGGCAGTCTTGAAGATCAAGTTCTTGAGGTGAATTCTGGGGCTCTGCTTGGAGGTGACTTTCCAGAACAGTTCAACACCTGCAACATGATGCTAATACAGCTTTCTGTCAAATGGTACTCCTTGCTTCTTAAGTAACTGGATTTCTGGGTGTCTGCCTCTCATTCTCTAGCCTGCAGTATTTTTATGCCCACTTTCCCTGCAATCTCTGTATCTTGCCTTCACAGAGGAACAGTCACAGAACTTTATCAGCCTCAATTTTCCTCCCTCTTAGCTCTTATTTCAGAGCAATTTTCACTTCTCTTTTGAATGCCAATCAGCTTCTCATCTCTGCTAGCACCTGTGCCGCAGCATCCTCTCCTCCTCTTGTGGTTTGGCCTCCACAGCGCTGCCCTGTGAGACATGATCCCTTCTGCTGCACAGTAGTGGTAAGGGCTTTCTCTGTGCTGTGTCCACTGGTGATGGTAGCTACCACTGCAGTGGGGAGCAGGTGGGAGAGAAGTGGGCACTCCAGTCCCTTTTCAAGTTTTTTCTCTGTTTTATGTATTAATAAGAGGTAGTGCTGAATGTAAAATAATATCCCACTGAGGTACTAGCTGGCTGCTAGGGCAGCCTTCCCGAGAGGTGGGTGTATCTGTACCCTCCCTCTCAGGCAGAGGACTGAATCTGGCTCACTTGCTTCTTAGCAAACACATTAACCATTTAAAATGTTCACAGCTCAAATTTTTCTTCTGGACTCCTTATTTTTTCTTCCCAACTGCCTCCCCCTGCCCCCACCCTGAGGAAACTACCCACAGATAAATTTCTGGTACACACAAGGTTGAATTAGAGTTATACAGAGAACTTCAAATTCCGGGGTTTACAGTAGGCACAGGACCACCTGGTTCAGTCTGGAATAGGGGGCACTTGAAGAGGTCACCATTTGGGATTTCGGTACCCATACAAACAACAGGAGAAAAGTCCAAAGTACAATTGTAAATTATGTCCTCTGTCTATTCATGATTTCAGCCAGTCTAGGAAAAAAAAATATTATTGTGAGTTGATTATTTTTGTTTATTTACAGAGTGATAGAAAGTACTGAAGTAACAGATAAGCCTATTGCGTCTATTATTATTTTGAAGCTTTCATCAAATCAACGCAATAATCAAAGGTTGTTTTAACTATCCTGCTTTAACAAGCAGTTTTATTTGCCAGTGGTTTTTGCCTTCTTCAGTAACCAGCACTCCTGTTGCAAGAGAAGATTGTCTGAGGGCAAGGAGTGGGTTAAAGAAAGACAGTTTACTCTTGCCTCAGCTTGAGTAACTGGAGAAAGGCATATATAACTGAAGGCATTATAATACAATGCCTATTAGCACAGAAGAAGTTGCAATCATTAACCTCTGCTCAAAAATTTAAAGTTTGGATTTAAAGAACCCTCGGTTTTAGCCTTTCCATGTCCAATGTTTGACATTCACAAATAAAAGGTATAACTTCAAAAAGGATTAAAGCAAGTATTTGTTTGGTTTCTCAGGGTAGAAGAATGGCTAGTTTCTCATTTGCAACACTTTCTGCCTTAAGGTTAGCACTTTCATTTGAGCTTTGGATGCTCTCCAAATCAATATGTCAATAAAACTCTTCACTTTCCTTTAGCTGAACTTGTAGCTAATGCCACTGTCAACTATGTCGCTTCAATTCTTGGAAAAGATTTTCTGGGTAACTTGTTCTTCCATTGTAACCTGGCTGGCTGCCTGCACGTTTGTGTGGAGCCATAGCACAATAATTGTTATTGTTCCCTGGCTTTATTTTTATTTCTAATTTCTCAGTCTCATAAAACAAAGTTGTTTCCTCAGTTTACATTTTGTCCTGGTCTAATAGGTTTATCATTTTAAATTGCTGACACATCATATGGCCTCCATAAAGTGGAAAGCGTGTTCCGGGTCTGACATTCCCAGTACCTTGCTGCACTTTCCCATTGAAGTAAATAGACATTTACTTTATTTGGACCCATAAAGGACACCATGAACACGGGTTGTAAACTTGAAATCAAACTGAGTGTGTGTGACTGAAGAGGTAAGGTTTATTCAGTATGCTATAGTTTGTGGCCAGCAGCAGAGAAATGAATACCTGCTGATATATGTATTTACTCTGCCTTTTTGAGTGTGTTTTTGGATTTGTCACTGCAGGAAGCAGTGTTAGAAACATGGAGCGCCTTGGGTTTTCTGCCGTCCCCATCTCCTACCGGGTTGAGACATTAATGCTGATAATAGGCTATAGGCTTGTCCTTATCTAAATTAATGTTCTAAAGGTGTTCTGAGCTGTCTTAGTTTTGGTTGTGGTGGTTTAGCTTTCACAACACAGATTTGTCACTGGAATTAAATGGTGAAAACAGATAAGCTTGTAGGTTTCAACAGAAATGACTTCACTGAAATCAGACATTAAACAGCACACATTACCTAGTACTCTTTTTCCCCTTGAGAGTAGACTTTTGTTTGAAAGCGTTATACTCTGCATTTATCTCATTCTCTTACCCTGGTAGATAACAGCCTCAGCCAGAAACTGAGAGCTACAAAGTAATACCATGATAGCCAGAACATTTGATTGCACTATATTAATTTATTATTGGATGGAACTGGAAAACAGGCAGTGTAGGTGTAGATTAAAGTCCCTGAGGTTAGCAATTTCTTCTATCTTGTGTTCTGGGAATTTAGGAAAGGAAAGGACAGCTATAATAAGCCAGAGCAAAGGTGAGCTTGGTTGAACAGCCCAGGGATGTCCTAAAATTATTCTTCTAGTTTGCCCCTGGATGAGGTCAAAGCAGACAGCCTGAACTGCAGCGGCAATACATGGCAATTGCCCGCTACCCGTGTAGCCATAGTGTTCAATTCACATAGTGACCTTCTGGGGCTTTAGAGGATTTGAACCAGGGGCAGATGTCAAGTGTAGCAAGAAATTTGAGGAGTTATTTTCCCCAGAGACAGTTTTTCCCATCACCTGCCTGAGTCAGATAAAGACTTTTCTGATGTGAAAAATATCATCCTACATGTACGTACCTTTGAATTTTTTTCCCCCACTGAAAGCTACAGGTTTGTTTGCACTGAGCATTCCTGTGGTACCACGGGAAATCATTGAAATGGGCTGCAGAAAAAAAATAATCAGGAAAATAAAATAAAAAAACAAGCTGGAGTTGCACCAGCTGCAGTTTCTCTCCAGCTGTCTTTCAGCAAAAGAGATTGCGGCATCTCTTTCACGAGCGGCCCAGCTGCTGCCTCACCAGTGGGCAGAAAGGTGGTGAGATGTGCTGAATAGCAAGGCCCTTGCTGAGGCTCTCTGCAGGCTGAAAGCACAGGGGACCAATGCAAAGCTGGTGGGAAACCAGGGTCTCCCTGGGGCTGCGCCTGTTCATACTACAGCAGGTTTGGTCCACATGAAAGGTTGCACGTTTAGCTCTTATGGAGATGACACCGAATAGCAGACGTGTGAGGGTTTTTTTTCTTCTGCCATATTCCTGCAAATATTTGTTTCTGAAGCATTTCTAGCCCTGGCATTTCTGTTATTGGAGAACCTCTTCAGTCGGGAGGGCTGGGAGGCTCCAGCCATAGGGTTTTTGGGCTCTGTGTGGAAAATAGCCCATTTTCCCACCTGGCAAAACATTTAACCACATGTCCACAGGCGAGAAGAGGAATCCAGCTGAAGTCCATAGTGCCATCAGGGACGTCAAGCTCTGGGTGGGGCTTTGAGTCGTGTTGGTGGCTGGCAGCAGGAGGTAGGGCCAGGTGCTGGCTCCAGCAGCTCGCCACGCTCTCACTGGCTGCGCCTCCGCCACTCCGGCAGGCATGGATGTGAGCTTAGTCACCGTCCTGGCAATTCTGGCTGTCGCAGTTAGTCAGACATCTGAGAGTAAGTAAATTGGTACTTTACCTCTTTCTCTACTTAAACTCCTGGAAGTGAAAGAGCGACCCGAAGGGTGTCCACCGGGAGTTGTGTCTGCTTGAGCCTTTGCACAGTATCACAGATGACAGCCTAAAGGGCTGTGCTGTAGTGTGAGGTGATTTAAAAAGTGAAACCTGGCTGTCTTAAACCACGTAGAACAATTGGCATTTGTTTCAGCAGAGTTGGGGCTTTACCTGAGCACTTCCTCAGTGTATCTACAACAAACGTGATAAGGACTTGATTCTGTAAAATGGCTCATGCAGGGAAAAGCCGAGGCAAGTGGTTATTTGTCATGGCAAACGTCACCAAGAATATTGTAGCTAGGAGATCTTAGCTGCTGAAGTGTAAGACTTTTAAAGCTGTGATTTCCTGAGGGAACACCTAATAAAATTTCACCGTTTGTTTAAGGGGATGTCTCTAGTTCAGCTGCAATTTCCTCTTTTCCAAGCTTCTCAAGACAGACTGTGTTAAGAAATCACTTGGCCATTTTCCTTTAAAGTGGGTGCCCTGGATGGCAAAGATTTCAAAAAACTTTCTATTACAAACTTCACGTGATTGGTTTCTCTCTGCAGAAAACTGGTTTTGCAGGCAGCTTTGCTCCACGTGCGGTACAGCATGTCTTGAGGATTCAGGTCTAATAACATTTGCTTTTGTCTTCTTGCATTTTCATCAAAATTAAAAGAATTTCAAAACAGATTAGTCAGTGTTGTGCTTGAATTCTTAGTTTTTCTTTGTACTTTTCTACTGTAAAATAAGCTGTGTTCACAGACAAGAAAACCTAAATTCTGGAAGACTTCAGCCTTTGAGATGTTCCTTTCTCCAGTTCCACTGGCTTCAATAGGAGTAGGACTTGTGGAATTCCTTGAGGATTTATTCAACACATGGACAAAATCGACCCTAAAATTTTATCCTGTTAAAATGGCCACTGCACCTGCTGGCGTGGGAAGGCTCTGCAAATGCTCTTCTATTAGATTTATGATCTGGCCAGTCAGCAACTCTTGCACAATAGACTGGCACATACACGCACCGATCAAAGTAAGGGTTCTCTTGGAACACGTTCTTTTACGCTGAACCATCTGGGACAGGGAAAAACACCTTCCCTCTCTTAACTCTCCTCATGCAAGCATGCTCCATACTTAGCAACTGACTTCAAACAGCAGAACCCACAGTAAAAATGCGCTGCACTGAATGTGACTGGGTACGGGCACATCCTGCCCTCATCTGAACTAGATTTAGGGTTGACCCTAACTAGAGTTGGGTTTCTTAGGCTGGCCATTATGCATCCATTTATTTCAGGGTCACAGGACAGATATACAAGTAAAATTTGGGCTGATACAGACAAACTCGCAAAAGTTTCCATTCCTTGTGGATGTGAATTGGTAGCTGTTGACAGAGGCCAGGAAAGCCATCTGGTGGCCAAAATTACAGCCAGCCACAAGCAGGAACAGGGCCCCACCAGGCAGCACCAGCAAATGAGATAAGATTATCTTGTAGAGTGCGATAGGGATTTTTACTCTCCCATGATATAATTCAAAACAAGTTTTTGCAATTTTACTTTGAAAAATCCCTGGTATTCTTCCATCATCTCATCTCAGTACCAGGGATTTACAGAGTGCCTGGAGGGAAGTGAGAAGCACAGCATGACAGGGTGGACAAGGGAACTTATTTCAAAGGTGGTTGGTTTGAGTTTCAGTTTGAGGAGGCAGAACTTCTCTTTCAGAAACTCCTACATGTATTTAATCATGAAGATATGAAGAGAAAAAAATTTATAATCCCTATAGAGTAAAAGCATCCAAAAGAAGTGTTGAATGCTACAGGGTATGAATAACAACTAAATAAGTCTGTCCAGATGTTCCCAAAGGAGTTAGCTGGAGTTATCCTAGTCAAGATATTCCAGTAATGCTGGTCTGGCCAGAGTGAGGGTGACCATTGCAGTGTGGGAGATGGGTTCCCTCTTATCAAGTTGCACTGCTTTATAGAAAGAAAACCAGCAGATGTATGTTCACATGACAGCGTCTTTTGCATCTTAATGTGTAAAACATTTTGTGGTTTGGTTTTGCTAGAAATAGCAGAAATTTAACTTTCTGATAAGGCATTGCATACTCGTGTTTGTTCGACTGCATCAATATTGCACACTGTTTTGCAAATTTTTAGCCTGCGTTTCCTTCATCATGTAGGTCCAGAGCCATTGAAAGACCTGTTTGAAAATACTGGCCTATACAATGCACCCATATGTCCATCTTGAGTCAGCCTTCCAGTCTTTGAAATCATAGAATCACAGAATCATATAACTGTTTGGGTTGGAAGGGACCTTTAAAGGTCACCTAGTCCAACCCCGAAATGTCCACATTAAGAGCAGTCCTCTTAGCAGAACAGGAAAAGCATCATTGTGTAACTTATTCTGTATTTATTCTTGGTCCCAAAAATATATAGTACGATTTATATATTACAATTTATACTTTATTTATAATGATTCTTTCCACCACTTCAACAGCTGTAGCTTAGAATCCCTTCTATCTTTAGTTTATCTCTTTCTCAGAATTATGCTTTAACTGTGTGTATTACCATGCATTCCAAACAGTGGGATGTACCAGAGCATTTTTCAGCATTTGAGTTTCCCTCTCATCTCCCCTGTGCTTGCAGGGGCTCTTTCATTTTCTCACTGTGAGCTGAGCATCAGGATCTACACTGCAGTAAAGTATGTATTTATTGCTTTTGATTTATATACATAAATAATAATTAATTAATTAATTTTATTGAGCGATCTGCTTGTTTACACAGGGTACAGCTATGCTACATTTGCCAAGGATTCTAGCATTCTGCTTTCCTCACCTGCCAAATTGGATCAGAGCCTTCTGCATAACAAAAAAGCTACCGACGCGCTTTAGGTTAAGCTGGGAAGGTACTGCTTGCTTTGAGGTACTGAACGCTTAGAACAGCCTCAAGTTGGTTTTTGAGAGACGTGTTTT
>VZTM01026493.1:17440-29219 GCA_013400555.1 Jacana jacana
TTTTCTGGCAGCTTCACGAGCAAATGAGTACTAAATGAGTTGCCTACAGTAGTTGACATAAAGTGTAAGTGATGGGATAGTAAATTTCTTTCCAAGGATCAGATCCTGGATTCTGTGTTCTTAAGCCAGCAACACCAGATTAAGAGCTGTTTCTGGAAATGGCTGTATTGAGACCAGAGCATTTCAATGGATGTCGTGTTCTGAGTAAGCAAGACACTAATCTGATTAATCAATGCAGATTCCAGATGTACAAAGCCTACTTTGTAACCACAAAAAAACTCCATCAGGAAACACTAATGCCTGATGTTGATAGCCCCAGGTGTGCCAAAATTGTGCAATCTGTGCAGAGCTGCACCAGTTCATGGTGGACCTGAGGCACTTTAGCAGCTGGTCTCACATTTCAGCACAGGTACAGAGAGTGCTTTAGGTTTATGGATCTTGCTGTGCAAGAGAAGCTGTCCCTCAGACCACACAGTACATTGTGGGGTCCCATCCTGCTTAATAACTACATGCACCTTCACTGGGCTCCCTTAGCTTGTGTAAGTACAAGAACTATCTTTCTGGCTTTTGGCCTATGTAGCAGTACGTCTACAATGTGGCCTCTCACCCAGCAGTCCATGGGTTCACGGAGGTCAGTCAAGTGCTCTGCCAGGTGTACTGATAGGCTCCTCTCTGCTGCCAGCAGGACCCAGGAGGGACCACCAAAGTTCCAGTCAAAACACTAGCTGCTGGAGTGAAGCCCATCAGGAAAAGACCTGTAGAAGGCCTGCCGAGGAGAGCAGAGAGAAATGGACACAGAGACCAAAAATGCCTTTCCTACTTTTCACACCTGCAACCCATCTTTTCCTATCTCTTTTAGTCAAAAGAGGCCAAAATTAAACCAAGCATAGTTAAGAGCAAGCACAGGAGGGGTGGGGAACACAATGGCTCCATCATTCACCATCTATTGCCATGTGGCTTCATCTCCTCTTTTTTCTCCATCTAGCCCCACTTGCTGAGGCAAAGACCTCAAGATCTCTCACTTGTGTTTAATTTTCTTGCAGCCAGAAAAACCTGGCAGAACCAATGACTGATGTGTTGCTCCTTACCATTGGTCTACCCTACCCATACTGAGACATTAAGCCATTCCTTCCTGTCTAAAAATTGCAGCCAGAGAGCCACAGAAGAGCCACCAGCTACTCCTGCTGCATGCCATAGCTGGGCTCTTCATCAGGCACTGCAGTTGCCCTTAAATGGTGGGCAAATCTGAGAATATGAGCTCGAAATTGAGGAATGAGGCAAAAATATTCTCTCTTGCCCCAGAAATAGAGCAGGCAGCAATAATTGTCTTTAATCTTTCTTTCCTGAACCCTAGTTGACACTGCTTTGCTCAGCTGGTTAACATGGCTCTCAAGTTTGAGAATGATGGTGAACAAAGCAAAACAGAAAGGATGAGAAAAATTTCTATGGACTGAGTTTGGCCAGGTAGAAGATAGGAAATGGAACAAGAAACTTTCATCAGTCAAAGAGACTTGATACTGATCAACAGAAGTGTAAAGACAGGTACAACGAACAGTACTCATGGAGGTCTTCCTCCACCAGAGCCATTGTTTTTGCTCTGCTTCATTCTCTGGCAATGTAAATTCAAACTTACTGAGTCTCACAAACTCTGGGGATCTTTTCTATTTAGGAGCAATATTTTACTAAAAGAGCTTCTACCAAGTCTAGCTGAATACAGGTGAAAACAGTAATCTCTAGCTGCCATCTGCTTTTGATCCTTTCAGCCCTAAGAAAGTGACTGACTACTGCACCACCAAGATTTAACAGGCTTCCAAAGAAACAAACCACCATGGAAAGTTTAAATCAAGTACTTGTGCTACATTCCTTGAACAACAGGCACTGTTTCAAAATAATTCAGAATTTCAGGGATTTTCTTTTTCTTTTTTTCTCTTTTTTTTTTTTTTTTAAAAAAGTCAAGTGGGTTTTTTCCAAATGCATTAAACAACTTGTTATCACTAGAAAGGCAAAGCTTTCTTTTCTCTCCACCTCTTTTGAAATTGATAAAGCTATATGTAGCATATTAAATAAATCCAGTATAATGAAAAGAGTAGTACTATTGTATTCCACGAGTCACACACCTCTGAAAAAGAAGTCCTTTTTAGGCATCCTTGAGGGAGAAGATGAGGTGAGTGAAGGTATGTTTCCAGTTAATATCTTGTTTGCCTTTGGCAAGGGTGCTTAACTTGCTCTAGTGGACTTTTCTAGAATAATTTAGATGCCACCTAAAAATATGAAACAAAACCTTTAAAAAGCAATGGGTCTTTCCCTGGTGAGAGTTCCCAGGGATGGAATATCAAAACAGATAATACCACCTGCTGAAATCACGGCACAGCAAGGCCTGAGTGGACCTGTCTCAAGATCCATCGCTGAGCTTGTCAGTCCTTTCAGCAGCAAATTTAGCTTCCTGGTTAAAGAGGCTTAAGTGTCAGACAACAGGTCTCAATAATTTCTGGGTAAGCAGCTCTGCATCTCTGGTTGTGCCATTGAGCCATAGAGGCAAATGAAATGGGCAGCACTGAAAAAAGATCTTTTTGCCTGATAAACACAAAAAGCCATGACAGCATCCTCGTGGAAAAACACAGTTCTTTCCTTTCAACCAGTGTTTAGACTGATGATTACTAATAAGCCTGATCTAATTGCTGAAACCACAAGAAAATTTATGATATGGGGCTGGGCTGAAATCATTAGCTTTCTTTATTATACCCCTGGTTGCTTCCCACTTGCGGGATTAGGGAGCAGTTACGGTAATAATGGATTGGGCAACAGAGCTTCAGGATGGCTCAGAGCCCCAGGAGAGCAGCATCCCCTCTCCTGGAGCTCTGAGGAAATACAGGAATTCCTTGCCTCACTGCACTGATTGTTCTTCATACTCCAAGGAAAAAAATAATCACTTTTAAAACTGACTACTGCATAGAAAGGTACCAGTTATCACAGGTGCCTCTGTCCATGCAAGGCTGCTGGTGACACTGTCATGTTGTCTGATGAAAAGACCCTGATGCCACCTATTCCTCTGTGATGCAAAGATAATTAAATCCTCTTTTCCATATTGCCACTGTGTTTTCATGCACAGAACCAAAATAAAAGAGATATTGAAAAGCGATAGCTTCTTTTTTGTCAGAAAACAACCAGCCCAACCCAGATCCAGTGCAGATCAGAATTCCTCAGAGCAAACCCACGAAAGCAAGACAGCCTCCCCAGCCACACGCCTCGAGCAAAAAGCTACTGGCAGGCTCTCAGTTCCCCTGAGACATGCTTTTGCCTCTCCGGGGAGAACATCAGCACCACCTCACTCACATTTTCTACAGGATTTCAGTCTGCTTTCTGGGGGTGTATTCACCAGTTCTACACCTGCTCTGTTGCGCATCCTCACATTGAGAGGCACAGCTTTTTGTACAGCTGCATGAATTAGATGTCAGCGGCTCTAACGCTCCAATCCAAAGGTTGATGGAGCACCGGGCTGACTGAGTTCACTCTAAACTGCTACTCTAGTTATACGGGGTATCTAAACACACAGTTGTAAGCAAGTTTCTAAAAAATACAATTCCTGTTGGCTAAGTTCCTTGCAAAATCACAATCTGTAATGAATGCCCAGTGAGACACTCAAAAGTCCTCCTGGATGCATCAAGAATTTTGTTTTATTTTCCTCATATGGGTTTGTGTATATTTTTTTTCTTATAAGCCTACAAAAGTACATCAATATTAATTTCTTGTTTTTCAGTTGTAAAGCATATGAATTACTCACATAGAGCTATATAGTGCACTGCATTTCACTATAAAGTGCAATAGAGGTGGTTGAGGTCTGGGGACCAAAGCAAGTGACGTCTCTGAATATATACAGTGGGATGAGGGCAAGAAATGGTGGCCAGGCAGCAGAGAAACCAGGAGAGGAAGAGTTTGGGAGACAGCTGGCTCACCCTAAGGCCTTCCTTAACATCCAGCCATTCCATGGGAGGCTGTCAGGGCTGGCCTTACCAAATATTTTAGTTTACCAGGCCCTAAAGAAGCACAGGACTAGACTCTCCAAAAAGCCCAGCCAGCAACCTCTGATAAAGGAATAATTACCCTCCCTTAAGTTTTTATCCTGTATAACCCTTCTGCTGGGAGCTGACTGGTGACAACAAAAGTTCATACTTTAGGGTAACCAAAGCTGTCTTGAACCCTCAGAAAAAAAAAAAATAATTTAGTGGTGTTCAGTGAGGTGAATTCCCGTTTGCAAACATCAATTAATGGGTTTCACGAGCAGTATGCTGTCGAAGCAAGAAAAGCAAGGACAAGAGGAAAATAACACAGGTAACATTCAACCCTTAATTAATCCTTCTGCACCATGTGATTATTTATAATCCTCCTCTCTGGGCTGCTGAGGAGGCAGCCCCTAGGCCAGCTGCTTTCCTTCACCCTCCCTTCCGACCGTGAAACAGCAGGGCTGTGTGGTCAGCCCCACCAGTAGCACAGTCCCCTGCAAGCTGCTGCGGGTCCTGTGGCCGCTCTCTGGCGACTCCTCCTGCCCGGCTTTGCTGGTGTCTGTTATTCCAGCTCTCAGAGCGCTCTCTTGTAAGGAACAGGGCATGCAGTCATCTTGCTTGCCGGAAAATGTTTCGTCAGACTTCTCATCTCCTGCTTATGGGAACTGAAATTGACTCTCCTGCTTCGTTTGTTCCTGAGCTGTGTGCTCCAAGGCTCAGTGATTACTTAAGGAACAGCGTGATTTACAGGCTAGGAAAAAAAAGAAAATTAACTAAAACAAATAGGAAGAAGACTCCCCACTTCTCCCAGATCAGTTCAGTGACTGTGACACAGGTGTCCTTGCTGTGCTCACTTTGATGCTGAGACCCTCCCACCCTGGGTAAACTCCTGAGCCACAGAGCTTTGCTTGTTCTTGAGCTGATGGAAGATCTATTGTTCTTCTAGAAGATCTATTTCTGTGCCAGAGCAGAAGAAAACCAAACACCAAAATTACTATTTGTCATCAAAATACCTTGAATTCTGATCTGCTTCCTGAGGTTCAATAACTTTTATTTTCAAGATGGTAGGAAAAAAATATGCATTCCCTAGTGGGCAAACATTCAGCTACAGGAGCCCACAGGGCAAAAGAGAACACAACACCCAGCAACAGCATTAATAATTTCAAAAACAAAAGATAATGGGCCTGATTCAACCTCACAAGGCAGAGCTTTTAAATTATACTCCTGACACTTCCTGTGTCATTAATGTTGGTTTTCTTCTTGCACAAATAAAACACTTAAATCTTTTATTACTTTTACTTTACTGTAAAAAGCCTTTCCATATGTGTGCACAAAAAGAGGTGGTGGAAACTGTTCATTAAACAACAAAAACACCCATTGGTCCGGTGGGAGAAGCTGGGAGGGTGGTATCTCACCCCACAAGCTGCAAAGATAACTCATCATTGACACCTCTCTGAAATGCCCTTGCTTCCACTAATGAATGCATTTGGAGAGCAAACAGGAGTCAGAAGTCTGTCTGCAGGTGCAGACCGTGTGTCTCCTTTGGGACATGTGGTGGGATGGCTTGCCTGGCTGGTGTGCTGCAATGGAGGGATATGGGCTTTTAGGAAGCACAGGGTGGAAGGGGAGGAGAATAAGTTGCCCTTTATACAAAAGAGCAGCAGGAATGCAGGGAGCTCTGCCTGGGGATGGGTAGTGAGCCAACTGGGAGATTCTGGGTCATGACTAGTGGGCAGACTAACATGGGTGGCCTTGTAGTCATTGTCTGCTATCGACTCCTGTCCAGGAGGAAGTAGATGAGGCCTCCAAAAAGCTGGAAAAAGCCTCACGTTCACAAGCCTTGGTCTTCATGGGGGACTTTAACCACCCTGATATCTGCTGGAAGGACAATAGAGCAGTGCTTAAGCAGCCCACAAGACTTCTCGAGGGCACTGATGACATCTTTTGGCACATGGAATCAAGGCACCAAGAAAGAAAAGTGCTCAGCTGGACCAGATACTTACAAACACGGAAGAACTGGTCAGGGATATGAGAGTCATTGGCTGCGGCATCCATAAGATGGTGGAGTTCACAATCCTAGGAGAAGGGAGCAGGGCAAAAAGCAAGATCACAGCCCTGGATTTCAGGAGAGTACAACCTCTTCAGAGACCTGCTTGGAAGAACCCTGTATGGAATATGACCTTGGAGAAAAGAGGGGTCAAGGAGAGCTGGCCAATATTCAAGGGTCAACTGCTCCAAGCTCTAGAAAGGTCTGTTCTGACAAACAGAAAACCAAGTGAAGTGGCAGGAAGCCTCTATGGAAGACTACAGAGCTCCTAACACAACTTGAACATAAAACCAAAGTGTGGAACAAAGGGGTGGAAGCAGGGGCAGGTGACCCATGTGGAACAAAGTGTTGTCTGATCATGCAGGAATGGGGTTAGGAAAGCCAGGGCTGAGCTAGAGTTGAATCTGGCAACGGATGTGACATGCAAGAAGAAAGGATTCTGCAAGAACATGAGTACATGAGTAGTAAAAGGAAGAGGGAATATGTGAACCCTCTGCTGAATGGGGCAGGGCAACTGGTGACAAATGACACAGATAAGGCTGAGGTACTCAGCGCTGCCTTTGCCTCACACTTGACCACTCAATCTGGCCTTCAAGAATACCAGGTCCCTGAGACCAGAGGGAACACTTGGAATGAGGAAGACATCATCAGTGGAGGAGGACAAAATCAGGGACCACTTGAAAAAACATGGACCTACGTAAGACCACAGAGACAGGTGGGATGCATCATCAACCAGTGCCAAGGAGGCTGGCTGATGTCATTGTGAAGCCACTGCCAATTATCTTTAAACAGTCAGGGCAAGTGGGAGAGGTTCCTGAAGACTGGAAGAAAGCAAATATCACTCCCATCTTCAAGAAGGACAAGAAGAAATATCTAGGGAACTGTAGACTGGTGAATCTCACCTCGATCCCTTAGAAGGTGATGGAGAAAAACCTCCTGGAAAGCATCTCCAAAGATGCAAAGGACAAGACAGTGATCAGGAGCAGTCAGCATAGATTTATGAAGGGGAAATCATGCTTGACCAACAAGATAGCGTTCTACAATGAGGTGACTAGTTTGGTGGTCCAAAGGAGAGCAGTGGATATGGTTTGCCATGGCTTCAGTAAACCCTTCAATACTGTCTCCCATCGCATCATCATAGACAAAGTACAGGTTAGATGAGCAAATAGTGAGGTTAACTGAAAACTGGCTGAACAACTAGGTCTAGAGCATTGTGATCAGTGGCACAAAGTCCAATTGCAAGCAAGTCAACAATGGTGTACCCCAGGGGTCAACAAGGGGGCCAATACTGTTCAACATCTTCATTAATGACCTCAACAACCGGGACAGAAAAGTTTGCAGGTGATAAAAAAAATGCAAGTGGTGGCTGATTTACCATGTGTTTTTGCTGCTTTACAGAGAGACCTCAATAGGCTGTATAAATGGGCAGAGAGGAATCTCATTAAATTCAACAACGGGAAATGCAAAGTCCTGCATCTGGGAAGGAATAACCCCAGGCAGCAGTACATGCTGGGGACCAGTAGGGAAGGGAGGAAGAAATCTTCTTGCTTCACCTACTTGGTTGACAAGATTTTCAGGGCCTGATAATGAGGGAAAGGGAATGAATATGTGACCTGCTCAATCACAGAGAATGGCTGCTTGCCTCATAAAATGGCTTTAGTTACATTAACCAAATAGCCAGGGGTGGGGAGCAGGGGGTGCCGGTCACAGGGCTGAGGGAGATGATCCTTTCCTTCTACTCAGCACTGGTGAGGCCACATCTGGAATGCCGTGTCTGCTTCTGGACTCCCCGATACAAGGGAGATACGGATTTATTGGAGACAGTCCAGCTAAGGGTGACAAGGATGATGAAGGGACTGGAGCATCTTGCATGTGAGGAAAAGCTGAACGAGCTGGGCCTGTTTAGTCCAGAGAAGAGATGACTCAAGGGAGGTGTAGTAACCATCATCCCTGTACCTAATGGGAATGAAAGAAGAGGGAGCCTGGCTCTCTGCAGTAGTGCCCACTGACAGGAGGGGCAAAGAGGCAATGGGCACAAATTAAAACATGTAAAATTCAGTATGAACACAGGAAAACACGGCGGGTGGGAGGGGTGAGGAGGTGTTGCTGTGAGTGTGGTCAAACACTGGAGCAGGTTAAATATCTTCATCCTTGGATATTTGAAAGTGGTATGGATGTGGGCCTGGGCAAACAGCTGCAGGTGGCCCTGTTTGAGCAGTGGAGTTGGTCGAGATGAACTGTCCCCTTCATATCTACGTTGTTTCTAACATTGTTATTACTCTTTTTAGCTCTGTTTCCTGGGGCCTTTAACTGTTGCACAAAAATTTCAGATGAAATTCCCAAAGGAACTCTCCGACAAGTGGAGGGGTTTGAAATGCAGAAAGCGGATGGCCTGTGTCGCCTAGAAGCTGTTATGTAAGAGATGTTTTGGGTCCTTTGCTGTGAAAGGGGTACTGTCAAGTTAACACCTATTAGGTGCTGTTTAAGCAAGTGGAATCTTAGCATGCCAACACAAATTGAATGAAAAACAAAATTGGGAGTGCTTTAAGAACTGTCCTTCCTTGTGCTATTTAAACTTCTGACTGCGAAAATTTAATTTCCTTTTCAGAAATAATATTGATTGTTCTTCAGCCTACACTAATTTTGACACTTGCTTCATTATCAGAACTGAAGAGTGAGTCATGCACCTTAAGACTTCTCTGTTTTTTTCTAATTATTGATCCTCTATGAACCTTGCCTAAACTCAGTAAATCAGCTTTACTTTTGTACATAAGCTATTTCTGGTTGTATTTTTTTTCTTTCTGCTACAATATCACGCTGGGTTAAATTGAAAAATTTCAAAGAAATCTCGGACTTTTTTATTTCTAGACATTTGCATAATGATCATGAAAATAATGATAATAAAGTGGTCTACTTATTTATTGGCCATAGAAATGTACTGTTTTGCACTGTGGTTCTTTTCAGAGCCACTGAAGTAGTAAAGTTTTTTTACATTTTGGAAGACAAATGTAACCTTAGATCCTAAGTTTTACATATCTGAAACTAGACAATAGTGAATAGACATAGTAAAAGATATAATTTAAAATTAACCAATTCTAGCTTCTTCCTAGGAGTCTTCCTAGGAGAGTGATAAGTATGATTGTTTTAAAAACCTGGAGTGGTTAAATTTTTTCTTTGAAACTGACAACCAATTTTTGCTTTGACAGCCTCCACATAAAAGGCAGAAAGTTTTGTGTGAGCCCACAGATTAGAAAAGTTAAAAAGTGGATAAAGAAGATCAAGCACAAGATTCCCAGAAGAAAACCTCATAGTAGAAATCAGAGAAGGATCAAAATTGTTAAGAAGAAAAGAAACAATAGCACAAGGAATCAAGACCCATGATGAAGGTACACGTTCGACCCTGCAAAAAAGATACCAGACTTCATCAGCAATGGATCATTGTAGCATCAAAAAGATTTTCCAAATATCTATGTGCTAGAGAAAGCAGTAGCAGAAAAAATCACCAATAGATGCTGGTCAGATTACCAGACAAATGATAACGTGTCTAGTAGCAAGTGCTCGCTGTACCTCCTAGATCCATTGTTAGACTGAAATCCTCCTCTCTCCCACTCTGCTTTCATGTGACCCTGCCCTGTGATTTCTATTCTAACTTACCAGTATGCACTTCCTTTTTATTCTCCCTTTTCTCAGTGATTATAGTCTGCAATCATCATTGTGCTGTTGCCTGCTTTGTTTCTGTTCTTTCAGTCATTTTTTTTCTTCATACATCATTTTATAGACACCTTGCCAGATCCTAGTTCAGTTTAAGTTGGCCAAAACCATGTATCTTTTACCTATTCCAAACATCTCTGCTCCCAGCTGTTATCATCATGAAATAACATTTCAGTAGTAATAACTGAGCCTGTTCACTGGGCTCAAAGTGTGGCATCCCAGGCTATCCAATAAAGATAATCTCTATTTCCTTTGTTCGCTCAATTCCCTATTGAAATCCTTCAGCTGGGTCCTTCCTACCCACATTGCTGAAGTTTTTGTAATTATCACTGAGGACTGCACGTGTCTGTCAAGGCTTTTCTTTGCAGCCAAACAAAGACGCTGGTCTGGCTACCCGCAGCCGCCGCACCGCACTGCCTTCTCCCGGGTGTCACAGACTCCAGCTCCCTCCCTCCCTCCCTCCTTCCTTCCTTGGAAACTCAAAACTAATTTTGTACTTCCATCTCAGTCAAATGCACTTTTCCTCAGAGGCAGACAAGTGGAAAGCAGCAAATGAGGGAGAAGTCCTAAAAAGAGTAAGTGCCATAGAATGCTCACTTAAAATTCTACCTAGTGAGCCAAAAATACTTCATAGAGCAGCATAATTGTCGTCTTCCTCCTGTTCTGCTGCTAATTGCTGCGTGTTTTCATTCACTGCATTTGACTTAAATTAGCTCCCCAGAGTTGGCTCTTGCATTTGTTTTGTAATTGTAACGTTCAACTACATACTGCAAACCCGTGAGAAAGCATGGCAGGTGAGAGCAGACTGAACCAGCTCTCACACACTCCCTAGATAAAATAAAGATGAACAACCGTAGGAAGGTCACCAGAGAATAGGCAGCAAACTCCCACAGATGCTTGTCTGACGAAAGAAACCGTCTCCTTCCAAAACAGATAAGAGAAAACAAGAAACACAATTATCTTCTCTGATGAGACAACAGCCTCCTAACAGGGATGAGGCAACTCATCTCACTCTTCTTCCACTTTCTAGGGAATACTGTGTACACCCCGTACACTACACTCACGGCTCTGTCCTCTGCCTGCTGAAGCAGCAGGCAGGAAGCCTTCTGCCAGGAGTAGGAGCTGGGGTTGCTCTGACTCTGAGTGTGCAGAGAAGCTCTTCCTCCCCAAGGCCGTGTTGAGCAGGCTGGGGATGCTGATGCAAGCTGCAATAGCACACGTGTTCCCACAATTTCACTCATGCTCTGATGCTGCACTGCCTGGATATCACAGGGATAAAAACGATGGGTGTTAGAATCCAATCCTCCCAGACCCAGGTCAGCAGAGCACCAGGGATGCTAAATTGTTGACATGTATTACACAACAGTACCAATATCTCACTGTTTCTGGCATTTCTATTTATTTTCTCCTTCACGCTCTGCTCTGGATTCAGAATCCTACCTTCATGCTTCCCTCTTGAGCCACAGATTTCTAGGTGGGTTTAATATGAAGTCTCAGTTCCTCATAGCTTCTCCATCAATACAACCAGAGGCCTTTTGAGTGTAGAATGTTCCTTAAATATTGACTAAAGCATGGAGTGTACCCTAATTTCCACGCCTGTTCTATTGGAGAGATTCAGCATTTCACAGGATTAGAGTGTGCAACTAACTTTCCAGGCTGATGCAGAACCATTAAACATTGCCATTTGGTCAAGGCAAGTCAGGAAAGTTTGGGACATTGGAGAAAGAAGGGAGCCAAGTCCAGCTGACAGTATGGATGAGANTAGGTTATAGGTTATTAAGTTATTAGCTCCACACAGTCCTACTTTGCAGACATGTCTTCTTCTGGTTCTACGCCTGGTTTGGAGAGAAGTAACTGCTTCCTGGTGGAGACCTCTTTTGTCAGCTTTCCTGGCCGCCATATCTTAGATTCTTAGCTGCTCAACAATTACTGTTTTGTATTCAAAAGTTTAACACTGCTGCAGTGCATCCTCTTACCTACACTGCATAAAAGCAGCAAGGTGTTATTTAAATGCTTTTTT
>VZTM01026493.1:36356-77067 GCA_013400555.1 Jacana jacana
AAGAGAGAGAGGAGAAAAGGAGCAAACAAAAAAGTCTCGCTGGGACAGAGTCGCTGGGCTCCCCCGGCTTATTGCCTGTGGCTTCAGGGAGCGGAGGGAAGCGGGAGCTGGGGAAGGGGCTTGGGAAAAAGTGACTCCCCCTACTCCCCCCCCCCCCCCCCCCCAAAAAAAATAAAAATCTGCTCTCTTTGTTACAAGTAGGAACAAGACAGAGACAGACACTTAGGTCACTAAATTTAAAAATTAAAGTAATTTTTAAAAGTCCTGTCTCGTTTTAAGGCAGAGGTTCCTTGGTAAAGGATAAATTTGGAACTTCAGTCCTCAACCAGCGACACTGAGGAAAAAAAATCCAGTCTTTCTAGCCTGGTTGTGTGAAATGGAGACTCTGTGTGTAAGCAGAATAATGAACATTAGGACAAATTTCTCAAACACTTGTAAGCGTGTGTTTGACTTCAGTGAAATAACTTGGGATTAACCTACATCTCTTTGGCTCTAGGGCTGAAATTTGCATTTTCAGATTAAAATGCTGCTTAATATAAAATGTTGTGAAACTTCTAATGATGTTTACCCTACACTCAGACCAAAATCTTCCTGGGGGAAAAGGCTTGCCTTCTTCAGATGACTTTGTACAATACCTGAAATTTACCTTTTTTTTTTATAGACTTACAGAAAATGAAAGAGGTTCCTCAAAGTGGATGCAAATAAATCAGCTGATTTCTCGTTTTCTGTTTTGTTTTCTTTTTTTCTTAAAGATCTACCACAATGCCTGGGTCTCTTCCAGTGAATGCTGAACACTGTTGGCCCAAAGATGTGGGAATTGTTGCACTGGAAATATATTTTCCTTCCCAGTATGTTGACCAGACGGAGCTGGAGAAGTATGATGGTGTGGATGCTGGGAAATACACCATCGGGCTGGGCCAGTCAAGGATGGGGTTCTGCTCCGACCGGGAGGATATCAATTCTCTCTGCTTGACTGTGGTTCAGAAGCTCATGGAGAGGAACAGCCTTTCCTATGACTGTATTGGGAGACTAGAAGTCGGAACGGAGACAATAATTGATAAATCAAAATCTGTAAAGACTGTCCTGATGCAGCTTTTTGAAGAATCTGGTAATACAGATGTAGAAGGAATCGATACCACCAATGCGTGCTATGGAGGCACTGCTGCTCTCTTTAATGCCATTAATTGGATTGAGTCCAGTTCTTGGGATGGTAAGTTCAGGGTATCTTCTTGAAAAGTTACTTCATGCTCTGATTTTGAGTGCACTTATAAACAACAGTGTTCGTGTTTAACCATGTAAAGCCCAGAGGGTAAACAGTTTCTCTCTTCTGAAGTCTGTCTTTTAAATGCTCTGGGGATTTGCTAATACTTCATTTACAGTGTCAAAAATAACTACCTGCCGAATGATTGCTGGTCTCTTCCTGTAAAAATTCAGTGGCTGCCAGGAAATGGAAATGGGGGGGTGAAAGTTAGGAGTGAAGAGCCCCTTAGGCCTGGGGTCATGTCCTTTGTTACCAAAGCCTAAAAATCACTGATGGTTATTAAAATGTGCTGGATTGTTGGCCATTTTTTCATGCTTATTTCTGTGTGTTTTTCATAGGACGCTATGCACTTGTTGTTGCTGGAGACATAGCTGTGTATGCCACCGGAAATGCCAGGCCAACAGGTGGAGCCGGTGCTGTTGCTATGCTGGTTGGTCCGAATGCTCCGCTAGTTTTTGAGAGAGGTTAGTCCTGTGAGAAAACAAATGGATGTTTGGCCAGATAACTGGACCCATTCGTAAGAACCTGTCCCCTGTTTCTTCTGTGTTGCTGGAGGGCTGATTTAACTCCCCCCAGTGTCAGAAATTGCGCTTTGTCCCCTCTTGCTCTGGGCTAACTTGGCCAAGTCCCATTGCAGGAGGCAGAAAGGAACAAGTAGGGATTCCCATGTCTGTTGATTTCCTTGAAGATTCTTCAGTAAAGTTATCAAAGAGTGGACTAGAGTTGAGTAACGCTTCCAAGGCAGAGCAGTGGGAATCACTTATTACTTGTGTTTGTGATGCTCAGTCCTATCATACTTAACATGGAATTGAGAATTGTGAGAAACGCTGCCTTGAAAGCCTGAAGTGCTGCAAAAACCTGCTTGACTGGGGCCAAATATTGCTTGTTTCCTCATATGTGTTAAGTGATGCATTCAGATTGACTCAAAGCAGCTGAATAAAGTAATTTTGAACTTTTGTCAATTTTTCTTCATCAGGGCTGCGTGGGACCCACATGCAGCATGCATATGACTTTTATAAACCAGATATGGTCTCCGAATATCCTGTTGTTGATGGCAAGCTCTCCATACAGTGCTACCTCAGTGCATTAGATCGCTGCTATACTGTCTATCGCAACAAAATCCACGCCCAGTGGCAAAAGGGTATGTAGCCTCACCTGGTGGCACTGCAGGATCTGGCAAATGCTGGAATGTGTAGCTACACAGACAATGAGTTTTCAGGTTCTAGCACCCAGCCTGAAGATCAGTATATGGTTCCCTTTCTTTGTGTTTGTGTGTTCTGAGGCAGTTGAAAGGTTTGCTCTCTCCCACAAGAAGGGTCTTATTTCTGTTCTTGTCTGGCTAGGTACCTGATAGTCAGAAAGGAGTAGTCTCTGCAGGGCTCTGCTGGTGTTGTGTATAATACCTTGCTTAAAAAGTCTGTCATACCCCAGCTTCCACCCAGGCTCTCAAGGTGTGCAGTTTTATGCTTAAATGTTCTGTAACCATACTGCTTGATTTATTTATTCTTAGCCCACATGTTTAGCAGTTGCTCTGCTCAAGAAGATATTAGATAGTTAAGTGAAGTAGGTTGTTTATTATGTCAAAATGCTGGGTAGCAATGTGGAGATCCTGCCCTTCCAGAAGAAGGGCAAGCGTTGTTAGTTGGTGGAAAAGATCAGTAAGAAACTAATTTTTAAATAGAAGTAGCAGTAGTGCTTTTAATGAACTTGACAGCAGTAGTTAGTCTTAGGGCTCTCTGGCATGCCCCCCCCCACCCCCCCCCCCGGTTTTATTTTCATAGCTGAGTACTAAACATAAGTTGTAACACGACATTTCTGCCACTTGCAGAGGGGACAGACAGACGTTTCACCTTGAATGACTTTGGATTCATGATCTTTCATTCTCCCTACTGTAAGCTGGTACAGAAGTCTGTGGCTAGGCTCCTGCTGAACGACTTCCTCAGTGACCCCAACCCAGAAACAGCAAACGGTGTTTTCAGTGGTCTGGAAGCTTTCAGGTGAGAATGGCTTCTGTTCTCCTTATTCATAGAACCTCACTTTGTTACACATCAAAGGCGTGGTTTTACTTTCTGCTATTTTAGTAACTGTTTCTGCACTTTCTCTTTTTTTTTTTTTTTCAATAGGGATGTAAAACTTGAAGAAACATATTTTGACAGAGATGTGGAAAAAGCTTTTATGAAAGCCAGTGCAGAGCTCTTCAATCAGAAAACCAAAGCTTCATTACTTGTGTCCAATCAGAATGGAAATATGTACACCCCTTCAGTCTATGGTTGCCTTGCTTCTCTTCTAGCCCAGTAAGCATAAAATTGGAAAAAAGTCATACCTTTTTATGACCTCACATATAAAATGCTTTTTGTTTCAGAAAGCCTTTTACAAAAAGTGCCCTCTAGCAGACCTTTTCCTACTGGAGTGCCTTAAGCAGAAAGACTGTGGTTATAAAATGGAGCACATGCAGTCGGTTGGGGTGGCCAGCAGATTCAAGCTCTCTGTGTCAGAAGCTGACCTGCAGCTGCTGTGTACTGACTTCCAAAGTGGGAAATTAATTGCAGGAAGCTGTTTTTTTCTCAGCTTCAGCCTTCTCTCCCACCAATGCCCTTCCACTCCTCCTGATAAAAAAAGACCTCCTGCAGTGGGAAAAGGAATCGGAATGCCTTATCTCTTTCACTGTGATAATCAAATCCATGTTAAATTACACTTGTTTAACCGTTATTATTTTGTTTGCAATGACAGACTTTGACAAAAAATTTTACAACATCGTGTTAAGTTTAAGCCATTCCTCTCGGATTCTTTTTCTGTTTTTAAATAATTTCATTCCGGCTTTGCTTTCCAAGATGTAGTTTGTTCTAGCCTTTAGGTCCCTTAAGAATGAAAACTGGCTGCCTTCTGGGTGATCGTATTCTGGGCCTTTATTTGCTCCGTTTTGCTTAGGCAGCTTTGGAACTTGTAACAGCAGTGCTTGACACTTGTTTTTAAAAGTCATCACTGAGGTGTGTAGAACACTAAGTGTGTGTTGTAGCCAGTATAATTTGCTGGCTGCAGTTTCTCAGCTGGCTGTGCTGTTTAGCTGTATAAACCGTGTAATTCTCCTGCTAACCTGCTGTTGCTTGCTTTGCAGATACCCCCCAGAGCAGCTCGCCGGGCAGAGGATCAGTGTGTTCTCATATGGCTCTGGGTTTGCTGCTACGCTGTACTCCATCAGAGTTACACAGGATGCCATTCCTGGTGAGTGGAAGGAAGGAGTGTTAATTAACCCCCTTGCACTGCCCACCTCAGACCACCTTGTTACGCTACCCGCTGCTGTAAGTAAACTTGCAGGGCACTGCCTCCCGGCAGCAATGGCAAACTGAAACCGTGACAGCTCCAGGGAACGTTGGAGCACCTCCTTGGGCGAATAAACAATATTCTTCAAACTCTGTTACTGTTTTGAGTAGTTGGGAATACTTATGACTGTAAGTTGTGCTTCTGTAATGTGCAATACTTCGAATAGGCTTGAAGTGTTGAGGCGGTAGCTGTGGTCCGCAGCAGTGGTGCCACCTCACACGGTGTTTCATACTGCAGGTTCTGCACTGGACAAAATAACCGCCAGCCTCTCTGATCTCAAAACAAGACTCGACTCAAGAAAATGCATTGCACCTGATGTCTTTGCTGAAAACATGAAGATCAGACAGGAAACACATCACCTGGGTAAGATCTTCATAAATAGAAATCATTCCTAGTCTTACAGCAAAATGCTTGTCCCTTCATTCACCTGATTCTTAAATGATTTTGGGAGTGGAATGAGGGTAGTGTCCAACCTTTTCTGCTCCTGAATAGCTTGTGTTCCTTGGCCCAGCGTGCCTGAAATGAAAATGCAGACTTGTTATTTCTGGCTCGCTACGTCCAAACAGGCAAAGGCCCTGTGTTGTGCCAGACCCTTGCCTGGCACCAGCTGAGAGCGTGTTTCTGGCTCTTTTTCTTGCAGCCAACTATATTCCACAGTGCTCGGTAGAAGATCTCTTCGAGGGAACGTGGTACCTCGTGCGTGTGGATGAAAAGCACAGGAGAACTTACGCACGACGCCCGCTCCTGGGCGACGGGCCACTGGAGGCAGGAGTTGAGGTTGTCCACCCGGGCGTTGTTCATGAGGTGAACACTCAGCACTCTTTTAAAGCTTGATATAAATGGTGGAGCGGTTTATGTGCTTGTCTCAGCATGTGCACGTATGTTAAACGAGGAAGTGGTTTAACAGGCTACTTCCAATGCTGTGTTGACATGTGTAACGTACAAGCCAGAAGTAAAAAAATTGAACGTGGGATTTTTTTTTTTTTAAAAAAAGTACATTTCATCGTAAGGAGAACGAAGCTGCACAAGAACAAAAGAGGAAAAAAAACTGGCTCTTTTCACATAATCAGTTTGCATGAAGCATGACCGCTTTGATTGACTTAAGACCAAGCTGTCCAGTGTAGCATGAATGTTGTTTGAGAGTTGGACTAGCCGTGAAGTATGCATGTCTGTGAACTAGAAAAACTGTGTTTAATGTTTTTTTTCCCTTCTTCTTAGCACATCCCAAGCCCTGCTAAGAAAGTGCCAAGAATCCCTGCAGCAACAGAATCTGAAGGCGTTACTGTCGCCATTTCCAATGGGGAGCACTAAGATACCTCTGTGAGGTGGGGGATGAAACGAGGTGTGAGGGTAGGCTGAGAGAGAGAGAGAGAAAAAGGATTGCAGTAGCGCTGAAGTTTCAGTGTACAGTAGTACTTCACTGGAGCACAGAAAAAAAACCTGTTCAAGCTCCTGGAAAAGATTTGTTGTAGTGCGGTGTGCTGATGTAGTATTGTCAGAACACTAAAACCATGAGTATATTGGAGATAGAGGGAGTTGCTAGGGGTTGTGTGGATTCCTTAACCTGTCTGAATTTTTTTTAACTGCTGAGTTGTAGCTGTAGTCTATTTACAAGGTCTTTGTACATGGAAAAGGAAAACCAAACAAACCTCCTGCTTGCTCTTTCCATGTAAAATGACTTGAAACCTACACTGTTAACTTCTACTTGTATTTAAGCCTGTGGCAAAATAGTCCAAGCTTTTAACATGAGGGTTCTCAGTGCCTTGACGGTGAGCAGTCAGCCTTCTGAATGCCGCACTACTCCTTCTCTTTCCCTTTATCACCTTCCCTGTCTCCTCCCAGCCTGCCTCCCATCAGCCCTGCTTCGGGAGAGGTGTAGAACCAAGTGATGCCCATTGCTAGAGCCGAGCCTCTCTGCCCTGTCACAGGGACTGTATCAAGAACAGCGAGACTGACAGGTGGTTTTCTTCCCACAAACTCTGTGACCCACTGTGCTATTGCTGCATAACCCCTCCCGGCTGCCCTAGTCCGGTTTACACCTGCGTTGTAAATCGCCACAGCCTGGGAGGAAAGAGGAAAAAGAAGGGAAGTAGCGATTCTTTTCATCTAAAGCAGTGGGTTCATTGATCTGGCACCTTTCAGTAGAAGGACCTAAGGCAGCAGGGTGTCGAAACAGAACTTGCAGATATTCCGGAGCTGTTTAGCTGCCAGCAGAGGAAGGGAGGAAGATCACTCTGTCCGGGGCTCGCCTCTCGCTGTTCTCTATGTAATGCGTTTCTGAAAGGCTATTTCTGACTTTGAATTTGGCTTTGTACTTTGAAGTCCATCTCACTATTGGTAATGTTGTAGGAATGGGGTCTTTTATTCCTTTCCTTTGTTGTTGTTTTTTGTTTTTCCTAACACGCAAGCTGGAAGCTATCCATTTACAAGTGGTGGATATTCAGTTCTAATGGGGATTCCACTCTGGGAGACTTTTGAGGCCCAGACTGGAAATGAACTAAGACATGAGCCTTGCACGCTTGTAATATATATTTAAATTGAGCTAATGTACAGAATGAAGTTTTGTTGAATTTATTTCTTTGCTAATTCTACAAAGCTACATTATCTAATATAAAGTAGCAAAAAAAATTATTTGTCTGTTAAATTACAGATTTTTTTGGTGTGTAATGAAGTGTTTGTATTATCTGTCACTCACCAGGATTTGGTAACTTGCTGTATTTGTACAGTCAAGCCTTGGTAAAATAGTTGTTTGCTATAAACTGATGAATACTAATCTGTTTGTTCTGCTGAAAACGATGGAGCGATGATGCATGACAATAGCCTTTGCGAGTATTCCGGTTCGGGTTGCCCTCCTGAGACTTACCTTGGCACCAGAGACACAAATGGCCATGGAACAAAGTCCATTGCTGGCAGTGGACGAGCCAAGAAGGGAGCTACTGGCACAAAGTTAACCACAGGGACCTCGCGGCCCGTGAGGTTGATCCTTTATTGAAATAAAGTTTGAGATATTTGAAACTTGTTGCAGTAGTGCTGGCTTGTTGGGTTCTCAGGATGCCTCCTCCCCCAAACCCCCCCCAAAAGGAAAGATGGAGGACACTGGCCCTCTGAAAACTTGAAGTTGTGGGTTCACAAGATTTGTGGGCCTTCTGCATCTTTCTTCCTAACACTCCCTTACAACAGTGGAAAGAAAGGGTTGCTTAGGCTGGTGCAGAGCCGGCTGTGGTTCTGGGCTGTGTTTCAAGGTAACAGTCACTCTCATAAGAAAACCGTCTGTAGTGGAGAGTTACACTTCACCTCTATTGCTGTCTTCTGAAAGACGGTGTGTGTTATCCCCCTCAGCGTGTCGGTGAGGGAGGATTGGTTCTTGCTCTGCGTTTACCTGAGCCTCACTGAGGTTTCCTATGGGTGACTTTTCAGAGTCATTCTGTTGCTCGTTTACATTAATTACTCCTCTTAAAGTCAACTGATTTCACCACTCCCTGTAACAGGTAAGGGATCCTGCCCTTATATTTGAAGGCACCAGCTGTGCCTCCCTAAACCCTCTATTAGTCTTCATGCTTTAACTAAAATCATAGGAGCTCAACCCTTAGCCTAGAAAGGTCTGCGATGCCTGTTTGGAGCAGGACAGCTACTGCCCTCTTCCACGGTTTGCCTCGGAGCTGATGGTGTTGAAGATGAAAGTATAAAATAAGCAATTGGAGCTGAAAACCAGAGAACTGACACCTTGGTTCAGATGCCAGAACAACTGGGAGCTGCCAGGCTATCCAGCTTCTACCTTGCGATGGTCAAGAGTGTCAGAGTCAGCTTTGTGCCAGCCTTTGTTGCCGAAGGGGCATGGCAGGGGTTAGTACAAGCCTGTAATGTTCAAACATGCAAGTGGACTTTGTCAGTGGCTGCATTCAGCTTACTGATACCTTGTGCTAAAGCAAGAATTAAAGCTATGCGAGTCTTGGAGCACCCTTAAATCTCTATTGGAGTGCCAGCAGCTCTAGACTGTCAGAATCTTATTTTGCCCAGGGAAGCTGTGGATGCCCCATCCCTGGAGGTGTTCGAGGCCAGGCAGGACAAGGCTTTGAGCAACCTGCTCTAGTGGGAGGTGTTCCTGCCCATGGCAGGGCTGATCTTTAAGGTCCCTTCCAACCTGAACCATTCTATGATTCTCAGGTGGAATGGAAGGTGTCAGAAGGTCAGAACAGCAGCCCAGCCGGCTGCACACTGGGAATGGCAGCTGCACACACAGGGCTAAAGCAGCATCTAGGAGCTCTGGGCAACAACAGCATTGCTGTTTCTTTAAATAAAAATTATGTACATTTTATCATGTTTAATTAGTTTGGAAAAGAAGTTTTTTAAGGAGAATTTAGAGTTGCTTAGATTATGGTCTGGTTTCTTTTTAAATTTAGTCCTGGCTTGCAGTGGTAAGCTTGTGCCAAGCTGCAAGGCACAGCTTTTCCAAGAAGTCACGTCAGCTGCTACATGCCTGTACTGAGAGTCTCCCAAGTGTGTTAAATGCAGTGTTTGATCTTTACAGAAAGATCACCTCCACTCATGATCCCTTCCCTGTTTCAGCCTGCCTTGTCTCCGGGGGAAGGGACAAACAGATGCTCTGTATTTGAGCGCTTCACTGTGACTAGAGCAATACAAAGGAGATGAGGCATCTTTAGTTTATTCAGAAATTACAAAAAACGTGACACCAGGGCTCGTGAAGAGTGAATAAACCCCTTTGTTAAACGTGCCGAGCCTAGAGCCTGCAGTGCGACTCACAAAATAGAGCACAGCTTGGACGTGTGCTTCATCCCGCTGTAGGAACTGATTCCTCTCCTCACGTCCTGTTCTTTGGGGTCTGGATGGGACATGATCGGAACGCACTCCAGTGCCCTTTTCTTCTGTACTTTGTGCAAAATAATTCTGTAGACTCCTGTTATGGAGCTGCGAGAGTCTCTTCCCCGGTTGTTTTGAATGTGTTCATCTGTGATCCCCAGATCCTCCAGGATATTCTTCACTTCCATTTCTTCCTCTTTGAGTGAACTGGTGTCCGACAGGTACTTCGGATCCAGTTTAAATGGCTGCAGGGGTTTGGGGTACTGAATTCCTTGCATCCACTCGCTGTTCATGATGAGTTTGACGGAGTATCGTTCGGTTGGGACTGGCTGAAGGATTCCTTGTATCAGTTTCTGGCAAGCTTCTGACAGGGAGGCAGGCAAAGTGTATGTCCCCTCAAGAATGCACTTTTTTAGTTTGGCCACTGTATCTGCCCGAAAGGGCATGATACCCGTCGTCATGAAGTACAGCAGGATCCCCAGCGCCCAGATGTCTACGTAGATGCCAACGTAGTTCTCGTCTCGGAAGAGTTCGGGGGCGGCGTAAGGGGGAGAGCCACAGAAAGTATTTAAGGTTTCATCTCTTTTACTCACTGTGCTGAATCCAAAGTCTCCCACCTTAACGCAGGTATTACTGGTGTAGAAGACGTTTTCTGCTTTCAAGTCCCGGTGAATGATGTTGTGCTCATGCTGTAGAACAAGGAGGAAATCTGCTATTAGCTCGAGTGACTAGCTGGTATCACTGACTAGTAACCACAGGGCAAGAAGGGAGCTATCCTGGAGCAAGTCAGAAATAAGCATCGCTATGACACTGAAGACTTAATGTATTTAAAGAACTTTAACTTAATTCTCTACTGCTACAAAAACAACAGGGTAGGTGCAGGAGATGGGAAGAAGGATGATGGCTTTTATAAGAACAGTCTCATGCTAACTAATATAAATTATTTTAATGGAACAGATTTGTGCTGGCATCATGGCTAATCCTACACAACTAAGTGTCCTCAGGTATAAAATCTGTACTATTTCAGAGTTCAGAACACTTGCTTTTGCAATGACTACAGTTCTGTCACGGTGTAAGTAACAAAAACTAACTTATTTTTAACTAATTAATTTGTTGTATCTATTGTAAGATTGTGCACTTAAAGCAGGGAAATGTTGAGGTCAGCACCAGGTGAACATATTGCTACAGTTCCGGTGTGTGATCTGATGCCTTGTGAGGAAGTGGTGGTGGCAGAAGAAACAGACTATAAGCTTGTGCCTTGTGGTGTTTGACACTGTTGCAAGACGCCACGTTCAGTGGTGTCCTCTAGTTTCAGAAATCTAAACCAGACACATAACACTGTAACTTGTACTTTCTTCCCTTGGAAATGGAAAGGGAAGGACCTTCCAAGGGCTGAAACTGAGTTTTCTCTGCTTAATGGCGATACAGCTGTCTTCATTAGGTAAGGGTTTAACTTCATCTTTGAATTGAGTAGGAGGTGTGGATGTGTTTGAGTGCTCCCTGCCCTACCCTTTCAAGTAACGAGGGACACGGATCTGGGGGCAGTGAGGAAACCCTTTAAACGGTCATCAGTGACAAGCAGGGATCTTCTGTCCTCATGCGGACTGGCAGCAGAGAGATGTGATTTAAGCAGCCTGGATCTGATGGCTTAGCAAAAGTGAAGTGTTCTGCAGGCATCTATGTGTACCAAGTGAAGAGGTTGGCCACTTTGGTAGTTGGGGTTTAATGCTAAGAAACAGATGGGATCTTGCAACATTAAGTACCAGGAGCTGCCCAGTACGTGTCCTGTGGAGAAGGTGTTGAAGCTAATCCATCAGTTACAGGATGTAGGCTCATTGTGTCGAAATACATACAAAGGAAAGCTGTTCATGTGTGCCAGGAGCAGCCTGTAACGCCGTTCCTCTGTGTCTGGCCTGGGAACATCCTTGCCTTTGCCTTCACCTGAGGCTGTTACTTGCAGGAGAATATAAGCCACCGGAGGGCACTCTGAGCCAACTTTAACAAATACTACTTTTGCATCTCAAACTTGTACAACAGTCTTCCTGTGTGTTTTTGTGCTGGTGTTTGAAGTAGCTGTAGTTACTGTGCAAGGTTCAGAGGAGATGGTACTGGAGGAGTCAATTGCTCCTTTTCTGCCTTTTTAAGATGCTTTAGGCTCTACAGAAATAGCATCATCCTAAACCCAGTTGCAATACTGAAAACTTGGCAAGGGGAACTGAATTCCTGAGTGTTAACTTCACAGATTTGTGCCAAAGGGAAGACAGGGAATTAACCACCTTAAGCGCCAGTCTCCCACACTCACTAATAAGCAAGCTGGATGTTTGCAACACCTAACCAGCCTCTGCTCTGGAACGCTTTGTTCCATCAGAAGAGCAATTGATCCTACGTTTTTAAATAGCTGGAGGGAAGAAATAAGTTTTGTTGGTTGGTGCCTACAGCAACTTAGAGCAGAGAGGAGAGGGCTATTGCTAAAGGGGTGGTTCCACCCACCAGGTGTTACCTGTGCAATCTCCTCACAAAAGCTGTCAACAGAGAGGCAGTAATTTGAGGTGGAAGTGAAAACTCTCTGATACCTTTAAGACAACGTTTCTCTAGCAGTTTTGTTGTTCAGAAATGTGAGCCTGGAATCTTGGCAACTAGTTCAAAACCAAAAGATACATCCAGAAAACCTGCTAGAGTAGTGAGGGGCAACATGCTGGTGGAAGGAGAGGAACTTACCATGTGCTTCACCGCAGATACAATCTGGGAGAAGATTATTTTACACTCCGTTTCTAGCAACTTCCCTTCTGTGCTGACTTTAGTGAAGAGCTCCCCACCTCCTGCATACTCCATCACCAGGTGCAGTTTTGAGAGTGTCTCCACCACTTCATACAGTCTGATGATATTGGGGTGGTGCAGTTTTTCCATGCTGGATATCTCACGAGACAGCAAACGTTGAGTCTTCCGGTCTAGCTTCGTCTTGTCCAAAATCTTAATAGCAACTTTCTCTGAAAAGAAGAACACTCGTCCCTGTTGTTAATGCAGTAGGTACAAGCAGTAATACTATTTGCTTACAACGATGCTTGGTTATAGAAGTGCAACAGAATTTCACGTCTGATGGGTATAAGCCAAGCTGCAGGGGTCTCCTACGCCCTGCAGTCTTTCACGCACACCCTTTCCACTGCCCCCTTTCCATCCAGAGCGTACTGCTGACTGCTGGGGCAGTGGAAGGCTGGCAGAGCATGGCAAGGGAGGGCTGAACAATCATCTGCTGTCTCAGGTGTGCTCCGCTGCTGTCAGGCTAACTCCTGTCTGACGGCCGCGGCTGCAGCGCCTGCTTTCGGCGTCTAAGGCTGGTGACGAGCGCCTGCGCTCTCTCCTCTGTCGCTAGCTCAGTGCTCCGCAGAGGAGCGAGGCACCCGGCCTGGTACTTGTGGACTAATGGAGGTGCCACATTTAGGCGCTTTGTTTCAGAGCAGACAGACAGACTTGGGGGTAATTTAGGGGCTCTGGCTATGGCCCTGCAAGTTGGTAACGGAAAGGTGTTGCTAAGCTGGTGCGACTTACGGAACGCTTCCCTAACTTCTTATCCCATAACCCCGCACGTTCTCGGTCACCACCTCAGCGCTGTAGAGGTTTGGCTTTCTCAGGATAGCTGTGCCCGTTTTTCCAACACGTTCATGTATGAGTAGCTCTTGGTACTGCACAGAATACAGGAAAAGGACATTTTTATGCCTATACGCCACAGTGGGCCATGAATCCACATCACACACAGACTTTACTCTGAGGAAGGTAGAAAAGCAGTGAAGCAGAGTCAGCTGCAGGAACCCTGAAAGAGAGCAAATCCAGCTGCCTCCAGATGTCCCGGTAATCCCAAACTGCCGTTAAGTTCTACACGCTTCCGTAGCCACGGCCACAAAACACAGACAGACATTTGCAGCAGCAGCAGCAGCACATCGCCAGGGTAGCTCAGAGCAGTATGAACAGGTCAATCACAATTGCCCTTATGCTTCTGTATCAATTGGTAGGTTATGGCTTTTGTCTTCACTCTGTTGAATACAGCTGGTATTTGAAGGATGTAGGCTGGTTAAAATGCATTTACAGTGGCTTTGTATAACGTGTCAGGACAGCAAAATTAGACTGGATTATGGCAATAAAAACAACTGTTTATTTCTGGGAAGAAGGTTGTGTGGTTTTTTCCCAAGAATATCTTAGTCAGGCTTTCAAGATTTCTTAGCATTTAATTACTTTTATTGAATCTTTCAGGAAAAAACATCAACCTGCTTTCCAGCACATGGGAGTAAATATGGGGGGGAAAAAACAGTATTGTTTACTTGTTGCTTTAAGAGAAGAGTGACAAGACTATTATGTTTGTGTGTTCTGGTATAAAAGCACCGAAAATGTTTTTACTTAATATTATGAATTTATTAATTCAAGTTTAGTTTTTCAGCATACCCCAAGGAAGTGTTGAGCATACATATGCAGGTATCTGTACAGATCAAGAAAACTCCACGTTTGGTGTATTTACCTTTCTTAGTAACATATATGCATAAACCAGTCTCCCTACTGAAGTGCTGCAGATATTCCAAGAAAATTTCTTGTGAAAGGTGCTGAATCATCCCCTGATAGGCCTCTTTTCAGGAGGAGCCCAAGCTGGGTACAGGGCAGGCTTCCCCCCACTGCTTCTCTCTGAGCTGTTCCATGCTTTCCACTGAGCCCCTTAGGAAGGGAGGTGCACACTCCTGCATGGGGCTGCGGTGGCACCATGAGTCAGGAAGAAATGTAGCTTTTGAGCAGTAACAGCACAGGACACTCGTCCTGGCAGAGCTCTGACTGCTGACCTAGGGGTGAAATACTTTATTTCCGCTTATATATGAGGAAAAACTTCTTCACAGTGAGGGTGGCTGGGCAGCCTGTTCCAGCGTTCGAGGAGGTTGTGGAGTCTCCTCTGGAGACACTCAAAACCCGCTTGGATGCCTTCCTGTGTGACCTGATCTAGGTGTTCCTGCTCCAGCTGGGGGACTGGACTAGATGATCTTTCAAGGTCCCTTCCAATCCCTGATACTCTGTCGTTCTGTGAAAGAACCTTTCTCAGGTTGGTAGCATGCTGATCACCTAAACCAAAAGGAAAGAGCACCAGGTCCCAGCAGGTAACATTTGCACCAGTAAATGCTTAGATACTACAGGCATAACAATTCTTGTAATCTTAACTATGTGATGGCATCATTACATATTGACATGGAAAATTAGGGGCATTTGGGCTTTAGAAAAAACACTTCTAGGTTAAATTCCTTCCCTTTCCTTTTTGCTGGAATCTGCTGTTCCTCCTGGTCAGTTTTGCTGCAGAGTTTTACAAGGAAGAGGGCAAAAGAAAAAAGGTTTAGAACTGAAGGGCCCGACCCTGTTCAGAAACTACCCTAAATCAGGACAGAGCTCCTTTAAACCTACACCGTTGCAGTTGCATATGCATGATATGCAAAGGAAACCAGCCCACCTAAAGTGTAAAAAAGCTGACACCCTCCTTTTTTCAACTAATTCCCTCTGCTTCCAGAAAACACTTGCTTTACAAATACTGTGTTACCCCTGCACAGCAGCAGTGCTGAACAGAAAGGCGTTTTTAGCAGGCAGCTTATTTACCAAAGTACTAAAACTGGCTATAGGCAGTGTGTGCCGAGGTTGGCAAAGAGATAGCTGAAATCTTGGGAAGAGGAGTTAAGAAAAAGTTGAGAAATAATTTCAGGAAGAAGTGATATATGCTCTGATGGTGAAAGGAAACAAAATACAAGCAGAACTAAGTTCAAAATGCCTTAAAAGACTCCCAGCAAACTAAGTGCCTGGACATTCCTGCCTTTGTAATTCATGTTTCACACTAGATTGGCTTTGTACCAGCTGTAAATTTTGGATGCTTTTGATTGCATCTATTCAGCTGTGCTCTCTCACTGCATTTGTCAGCTGGAAGGTATGTAAAATAAGGGTTACAGAGAGCTTAGGAAACTAACAGTCCTCAGCAAGCAACTCCGCAGGTCTCAGGAGAAAACCTCTGCCAAAATTCAAGTTAATAAAGTAGGCAATGCTCCTGAATAACCCAATACATGTCACAGCACCAGAGATTTTCCTGCACCCTCTCAGCAACCAAGGCAGCTCTTGTGAGAGGAGCAACATTCTTCATCCAGTATGATCCTGCAGGTTTTTCCTTCCTCCCTCTGGACTTTTTTAACATATCCTGCTGCAACAGATCACAAGGGCTAGAGAAGAGCACACACGTAATTGTTACAAAAGCTCACTTTGGTAAAGGAACAAAACTGTTTGCTTTTTTAATATAGGGTGACATGTAAGGACACAGACCGTACTTAGAACTTAACACTATGACAATAGCTGAGCATTTGAACAGCTCCCTGACACATAAACTTTCCCTGCCACCAGGACCCAAACATCATTACTAAGGAAGCCCTTGCATCTTATAATCAGAGAAAAAAAAAGACTCCTATTGATTAGCACTGTGCAGAAACATCATTACCAACACAACAAAGTGCACCTGGGAAAAACAGAATCCTCTGTGTGGGTGGTGTTAGGGGTGTGTGTGTGTGTGTGCACGTGCCTATGTGTGTGCACACGTGTGTGCATGTTCCTGTTCTGACCACATACAGTATTTTATGAGTACAATAAGTTCACAGGCAGAGGTGAGTCAGAAGATGTTTATGCTTCACCCTTCCTTCCTCATGACAGTTGCAAACTTAGTATCAAGAAATTAACTCCTTGCATAGTGAACTTTTTAACCAAAAAAAAAAAAAAGCTACTAACCAGAGAAAAATAATCTGAGAGTTTTCTAGTGGAAAAAAAAAAAAAGGATCTTTACAAGGAAAAAAAATATTATTTTGGTATTAGTCCCAGGTTACTGTATCCACTGAAGTTCAAATTTTTTCAATCATCAGCTCTATTCAAATAGAATAAAGCAACCTGTCTCCTAAGTAAGTTCAATAGGTAAAAGGTTCACCCAGATCAAACGTATAACTTCCTTTCACTAACGTTCTTCCTGTTCTCAGTACAGAATCAGCATTTCCTCCAACAGTATGCACAAGACAGTTTTCTCTGGAAAGAAACCTAATCACAGAACAGAAAAGGAAATAACTTGCTGTGGGCCAGAGAACAGAGATGCTTCTCTGAAACAAACAAAAGCAAAAAATCCAGACTCAGATAAAGCAGCTCTTAGGCGTAGGCAGGCTTAAATTTGGAAAAAAAATAATAAATATCATCAGTTCCCCACTTTGATTCCCAGTGCAACAACTGCTGCACGTGAAGGATAAATGTGAGCTTCCACACCTCTGCAGATGGGGCAGAAAGAGGTGGTTACAGAAAATAACAGATAATACGGCATGAAGGCTTTGGGATGCATCTCATTCTCCCACCTATAAGATGATGGAGGGAAGAAGAGTCAATCAAACTGAAAAGGAAAGACTATGAGAAAAACCCAAGACAGTAGTGTACAAAGATGTGGGGAAAATCAGTCATCCCCAAGGGAAAATGAGGACAGTTTTGGTTGCTGTCAGACAGTCAGAGGCATAAGAAGAAACAGGACAGATGACAACAAGTTCTTAGTTATACCTATCACTGAAGTGTTTGCTGCAGTTACCTAGCCTTCCTAGTTCTTCCTAGAAGCAGCATACAGGGTGCTCTTCTGTACTTAAAAAAAGATAAATAATTGGCAATTCAACACAAACCCTGCTTTGGCTGTACCAGAGCTCCTTTCCCTGCACCTGCTCAGCCCACACCTATAGCCTTGTCCCAGCTTTTTACAGTAATGAGCCGCCTGCAAATGAGCCTGTAAAACAGCCATAAAATTTCTCACCAAAATTGCTGCCACCAAGTAGAAGCTTTGTCAGTTCCAGTAAAATTTGGGCTGAAACCAAGGAAGCCTGGCTAGCCCTGTCTGGGGGCAGGAGCAGGGCTCGCCAAGCTGCCCCGGGTTCCACCACCTACAGCCCTGCAGTCAGTGAGCTGGGGCACAGGAGAGGGCAGAGGGAGAGGACAAGCTGCAGGAGGGGAGGAACACCACTATTCTTCAGCGTGTGGAGTGTCTGAGCCATGGGATGAGATGTGTTAATTCCATGAAGTGCAGAGATGAACTTTTCTTGTAATAGCTGCCGTCTGGTTTCTTTAAAGTCTAATCCAAACCTCAGGATTTATCTGTGACCCTGCCTATAGATTCACTCAACAACAACAACAAAAAAGACACCTATACATGTATGTAAGGTTCAGACATCATCTTTCTTCCCAAAGAGGTCCATTTGCATACATACAGAACTGGGATGTTCAGCACGCAGGAGACACACGCAGCCGTTTCCTACCTTTGGTTAGGGAATGAATTCCAAGCTTCACTTGGGAGAAATTCCCACTTCCTATTTCTCCTCTGACTCGATAGAAGCCAATTCTCTTTCCCAGGGTTAATTCTTTCACCACTTTTTCATTCTGGGACATATCCTGCATCAGTTTCTCAAATGGGGTCAGCCTGTGCTGCCCGCCCTCTTCTTCTCCTGCACAGCACTCTGTGTGCCCATCGTCTTCTCTGCTGTCCTCACGATGCCACCGCGAATAGCGATGTTTTCCAAGACTTCCTCCATCCACATACCCTGTTGTCATAGTCCATAGGGTGATCACTTCCCCATTTAACAAGATGTCCCAATAGGGATTCTTAATTAAATAACGCTGTATGAATACACAATCCTGCACATAGTGGACGCTGCGACAAATTTTGGAAAAAAAGCAGCTTATTGAAAGTCCAGGGTTTAGTTTTGAAATTACTTCAAAGACAAATCTGGCATATCTACATGTTGGAGTTCTGTTGAAAATCAGAGATAAAACTGGAAGCTGTTTACTTCTATCTCTCACGAACAGATTTAGTATGTCAGGATCTTCAGCTACAAGGTAAAAGAGGCTTTGCAATTAAAACTGTAAACTTTGTGCAAGAAAGTGGCTGGTTGCTCACTGTCTATGCAGTACATTTGACACATGCAAAATATTTGACACAAATTTTCAGGCTTTAGCTTGCTGTTTTGAAAACTATCTTCACAGATAAAGCTCAAACAAATAGCTGATTAACTACTCTGAATAAATCCAGATGCTTCCAGTTCATTTTGAATAGCTGACCTTAAGAGCGTAGTTCTTGATTCTGGTACGAGTCCAGGAGATGAAAGTAGGGTTTTGATTCATTCTTCAGCTGGTGAGCTTGTCACCGAGCCTTGGAAACGTCACTGTCACTCGAAGCCTTGCTGTAAAAAGTTTGTTGCTCCCCAGTTTCCTCCTCATGGCAGGTTTAAGAAAGCACTTGATCCTGGAAGATGACAGGAAAAACACAATCTGTGCACCAGGAAAAAGAAACGCTGCGTCTCAGTATCCCTGCAGTCACATGGGAGGACAATACAGGATTAAGTAACTGCAATGTCACGTTAACCCTCCTTTATTTAGATGAGCTTTCTTTAACGCCTTGAGCCTTCTCACAATTTTGCCAGACGCATGGTGTTCCTAAGAAGACAGATGAAGAAAGTCATTAAAACCTTTACATAACAGCCGTACGCTTCACTAAATGACAGCACATAACATTTCACCAATCCAGCTCTGTTTGGCAGCACAAAGAAGTCCTTATTCTAAACACAGAAGCAATCACTTACCTCTAAAGCAGTACACAATTTTTTTCCTCTTTACTTTTCTTATTTCACCTTGAAAAATTAGCAACTGTGCTAAGCAAGCAGCTGCGCCTGGGGGTGGTGAGCCGGCCAGGAAAGTTATGAGACAGCACAGGCGGTGGCAATGCTCACCTCCCCTGCTTTCAGCCTGCAGCACCACCTGACTGACAGTGCAGGAGACACCTCGCTGCCGCCCTGTACAGATTCACCAGAGCGTGGGGGAGAGAATTACACCAGTAACTCCAGGCCTGCAGCTTAGAGAAGGTAGACAGTCACCTAAGGTGCCACACTAGAGGAGGGCATGTGACACTGCCAGGTGGAGCTGCCCTCTAAACCCCAATCTCCTGTGTGAGCAAGAGGAGGAGAGGCCAGAGGCACCACACCTAAGAGCAAAGAAAAGGCAGCTGGGGACAATTTTGTCAGATGGGAATCAGAGTGGCACAGAAGCACTCACCGGCTTCTACAGAGGGGCCAAGACAACAGACCCAGCCTCTGCTCTGGGAAGCTGCTCCTTACCCTCTGATGCTTGTGAGTGATTTTGCAAGTCACTTCACCTCTGGGCCTGGGGAGAGGCAGGGAGCCTGGCTTCTCCTCACCTTCAGGCTACAGGAGGCTCTGCCACTTCTCCCTGTCGTTTCTCCGAACAGGGGATGCTTCTTACTGTGCCTGCTGCCAGCATAGGGCTGATAGAGTCTGTAGCTGGAACGGAGGGAAATAGAGATGTTCCATGAGGTCTTTGAACTCCTGTAACTCTTTCTGGTTTACGCCTTTTTGAAGAAAAGGGCTGTTCTCACAGTTGACAACAATAATGATAATGATAATGATGATAATAATAATAATAATAATAATCATCATCATATGTTATTCTCTGGATCTAAGTAGAGCAAAAATACTGCAAATGTGCAACAACTATTAGCCAAACCCTGAAACTGTTAGTAGGGGAGAGACTGAGTGGCAGGTGAACAAAGTCTTCAGTATTCTCCCTCACTTCACTTCAGTATTCAGCCTCACTTAGCACCAAATGTTCTCTCTATTATTTGATAGCAAGGAAGAAAAATCTACGTGGAAGGACACCCCCTCCCCAAGCAGACCAAACACCCACCCAAACCCAAGCCGTACATTCTCTATTTGTTCTCCTGCTCCATTTGGGAAAAGGATGATCTCTTCAGGTCTGCATGAATTCTGACCCAGAGCTGTTTTCTGTTTTAACCTGTTTCACATCACAATTGTAAGAGTATTCTAGGATAACAAGAAACGTGTTATATGAAACTCAACTGTATTTCCCAGTTTTAACAGCGGACAGTGCTATGGCAGAGCAGGGCTTTTGGAAGCCACTTGCCTGCTGTGCACCCACCACAGTGATTCAGATATTACAGAGGCCAAACTCTGTTCCCATTCTGCTGCCTGGTGTTGAGGAAAACCACGGGTACTCAGGTTGTCCACGTGAAAGGTGTGGGAAACTCTGTGAGCAATGTCAGAGATGCCATGTACAAGACACAAGTTATTATTTAATTTAGTATCTTTGGATGGATAGTGACATCCTTGTCACCTTATCCAAGAATCACAGAATGGTTCAGGTTGGAAGGGAACCTAAAGACCATCTAGTTCCAACACTCCTGCCATGGGCAGGGACACCCCCCACTAGCCCCACTCAAAGCCCCATCCAGCCTGGTCTTAAACACCTCCAGGGATGGGACATCCATAACTTCTCTGGGCAGCCTCTTCCAGTGCCTCACCAGCCTAACAGTAAAGAGGATCTTCCTAATATCTAACCTAAATTACCCCTCTTTCAGTTTAAAACCGTGACCCCTCATCCTATACAAGCCCCTCCTGAACACATTCGGAAAAGGCAGAGAAGGCAGCCAGCCCGGTCTGTCTGAGCATTCAGTACCACAGAGACAAACAGACCACATGGGAATGCCAGGACCTTCTGGGGACAGGGGTGTCAAGAGAACGGCAAAACTGCATTAAGGCATCAGCACATGGCTCCTCCAGAATTTGCCCTTGCTGAGTTTCTCCTGAGGCTCAACATGCTCTTTTTTAGAGCACAGCCTGCCATTAATCTCTCTTTCAGGCTTCCCACTAATTGTCAACCCTGCAATCTCCTGGCACTCGGCCAACTGGCTAGGTTTCCCTTGCCTTTTAAGATGAGCTATTTCAGTATTCCTGGTGTTAGCAGAATATATACCATCTATTTACAGCCTATGTTCCTTCCCGTAATCTAAACCAGTAGAATCCACCCTGATCATACAAAAGGGCACTGACTGTAAAAGAAAATAATTCTAAGAGAGAAGAAAGAAACAAGGAAAACAGAAATCCAAATACAATTAAGGATAATGATTAGTATTTTTCTTTTCTCCAGTCTGGCTGGCTGGTGACCTGAAAAACCTCAGGAGAATATATCTGCCCAAATTATTTCTTTAAAAAACAAAATTAAGAAGAGAAAGAAAAAGCACTATGAAAAGGAACACAAGGCAGAGTGAATAGATGTTTCAATCCTTTAAGACCTGTGCTGGCTCAACACTGCACTTGCTTAACCTTGTTTTTCAAATATTTCAAGGTACTGACATTCTGGTCCTATTCTAGGAAGTGCTAAATACCCTCAGGCTTCAGCTGCAGGCTCAGTTTAAACCCTGCATCCCAGATATAAGGATATTTAGAATCAAAGGAAAAAGGATGAAACCAAAACCAAAAAAGAGATCACTTGATATATGGACTTTGGTTGCTAAACCCCATCTTGGCAGGTATATACAAGTGACCTGATTTTAAGAAACTTTGAATGGAGCATGTGGAAACATAGAAGCAGCTTGACCAGGACTCCAAGCACTGTGTTTTCCAAATTGGTCACTTTTATTAAGCCTGTCTCTTGGAGAAGCAAAAAGCCACTCAGCTTTCTGTGCTTAAACTGCTGTAGTTCCTATTCCAGTGAACAAGAAAGAAGTCACACTGGATGCTCTCCTACCACTCAAATTGAGTAAGAGGGTTTGTTGTAAGGATGCCACTGGATACTGCAACACATTCACTAGGGTTCCCTTTTCCACTCCTCTGCTGTCTAGCCAGGGGAGAGCAGGATTTTTGAGGTATTTCTGCAGTGTGAGGGTCTGTTTACAAAGGGCTGCAGTGTCAGGACGAGGGGCAATGGCTTCAAGCTGGAGAAGAGCAGATTTAGATTGGATATTGGGTAGTAGGTTCTTTACCATGAAGGTGGTGGACCACTGGAACAGGTTGGCCAGGGAGGTGGCTGAGGCCTCTTCCCTGGAGATATTCAAGGTGAGGCTTGACAAGGCCCTGGGCAGCTTGGTCTAGATGGGCGTGTCCCTACTGACTGTGACCTGAGAGGTCCCTTCCGGCCTGGAACATTGATTCTATGATTCATTACGGCAGAACAAGGGGGGCAGAAGCACCTCCTGTGACCTGCTGGCCATACTTCTTTTGATGCAGCCCAGGATATGGTAGGTTTTCTGGGCTGCAAGGTACAGCACAGTTGCAGGCTGTTTGTTCCCAGCTCAGGTAGCAGGAAATATGACCAGTGCATTGGCTGTGGAGAGCCTCCAGAAACAACTTCCTCTCTCTGCCCTGGCCCACGAGCCACCCATTTCAGCATGTCCCTGAATTACTACTGTAAGTTGGAATAGCATTCAGTTTAACAATTACTGTCTGATGAAAACCAGGTAAGATCAACATCATTCTTAACCTTGTCAATATCCTTGCCTACAGCAGGGCATTGTTTTTCCACACATGGGCTATTAACATCAGCAGCTGTCCTGGCCGTGGCCAAGGCAGTGTGGAACAACACTGCACACACCTGTATAACCCTGCAAGCCCGAGTGTTGTGCCAGACAGAAATAAGAGTTGCTCAGGCCAGTGAAATGGGAGACAGGCCCTGTACAACAGACTATGCATAATCACTACTTATTTTTTCTGTTAACTGTAAGCCTATTTGTTGAATACAAGATGCATACCACAACGTTGTAAGAGAACGACTGTAACATGCCTTGTAACGAGTTACAGCACTCGCTCCTTCCACTGCCTCATTTAGCACATTTTAGACTGTGACAAGGCACAATGTACCAACACAGAAGTGACTACATCTGGGTCACACTGTAACAGCAGATCTTCTGATGGTCTGACACAGCACCTAGAGGGCTTGTCACCGCCGCCTCTGCCACAGACCTCCCAGTGCTGTCACACAACAATGTGTGGACACAGGGTCACTCCAGTCACTGGTGGCAAGCTGTGCCAGCACATCAACTAGAGCAAAGTCAAAGCACTCTGCTGGCTTCTGTGCACATCTTAAGACCAGATACAACACTACCTTCAAGACAACAAAGTGAAATAGAAGGCTAACAAAAAATCACATTAAGGATCATGGACTCTGTATTTTTCCTGCCACACATCACTTTGTGAAAGAGAACACAAACACCTTCTGTGGCTTCCGTGCAAAACCCCACTTGACAGCTGCAGCACCAAGAGGGGAAGTAGGAGGAGATAACGAATTGCTGTATTGTACTGACTCCTTCACCTGAACAAAAGGCCTATTCTATGTGCTGCTGCCAAACCAAGAAAACAAGAAATCCCAGTATAAAAACAAAACAAAACAAAACCCACCAAAACACCCGACCCGGGAACACACTAACTCTAGCCCATGATTTATTCTACAATTGTAACTAAGAGGAGAAGACCATGGACTTTGCAACCTATTAAGAAGTTTAATAAGCCTCCATACTGAAGCAGAATACAAGTGGGTGCTTGATTAAGTGTCATCCCATCCCTTCCCCCACCCCCCATCAGAAAGACTGAAATCCACATCTTTTGGGTTAAATCACATATTCGTTCTGGGATGGACCCATAAAGACAAATCCAGATATTCACCTGATGGAACCTGAGCTCTCACTCAAGGACATTACCTGACCAGCACACTCCCAGAGCTGTGGACCAGAGACAGGCCAGGAGCATGGAGAACACTCTCAGCAGAGGCAACCATGGTGGAGTATTACAGATCTAAGCAGGATCCTATGTTCATTTAGTCTAAGTTCCCTCTTACCAAGACCAGAAACAAGAAATAGAAGAAAACCCCACAGGTGTGCCCTAATCTGTGATCCACCCCAAGAAAATCTCACCGTGACTTCTACTAGGTAGTCACTGGCTGTATCCATAGAGTGCTGCGACCCATCCCACAGAGAGCCACCTAGTATGTGGACCACCAGGCTGGGCTGTCATAAGCACACTGACCTGCCAGGCAATACCTCTACCGGGATCTGCATGACAGTAGCCGCTCAGAGGAGACCTGCAGGGCTGCTGGCAGGCTACTCTGGTTCACCTTTCCACCTCCCCAGGAGGTATCTGCTGACGGGCTGGAATAAGCTGTTGGACGATAACATCAAGGAAGGCAGGCTGCACAGAGACCCCAGTGTCGAAAGGAAACCCCCCAGTCCCCACCAACACAGATTGAGCACAGCCCAGCTGTTGGAGTCTGACATCAAACCCCCAGTCTGTAGATTGTATGGGGTATACTGAAAAGAAAATAAATGCACAACAATCAGCATCACACAAACTATACCAAGCTAATACAGTAAGACCTGTGAAGTAGAAACCAAAACATGGAGAGGGGGAAAGTCCCTTTCATCCTTTTGCAGCATTGCATGACAGAAACAGCTAGAGAACCAGTCTTTGAATTGCACAGAAACCTGCATTAAAAGCAAAGACAAAAAACTAATTTATTAGTAGAACCCATTGATTTCCTAGGCCTTTGAAATACATGGGATGCATTAATTTGAAGTCTCAGTGCATTTTGAAATAGAATTTACCCTCTCAAAACTTCAACCTGGCCAGTCTCTTTTATTTCGTCCCACGAGGTATAACGCAAATCAGCCACTTTGCCATGCAATTGTTCTTCCGAAGTAAAACACCTATTCTGAGGCAACAGAATTGCAACAAAGACTTTTAAATAACCTTTTGTAAACAGCAGGACAAAATTTGCATCTAATTAACTTCACTAAAAATTAATTTGACCGATAGGCTTTCAGTTAAAATAAATTACCTGGAAAAAGCAAGCTATAGTACAAGAATCAAGAAGCAAGGGATACTTTGAGTCCCACTGAAATCAGTGAGGAAATCAGCCTGTACTTATTTAAAGAAAATAACTGTCTATTTAGGCAGTTATGCATTGCAAAGCAGATGGCCTGCAGTAAAACCACACTGCTGCTATTTGCAGGACAGAAAAACCTAAAATGTGTTTCCATACAAAGGAAAACAGAAAATGTTCTGGTTTATACTGCCTTTCACAGTTTTCTTTTACTATTCCCCACTTACTTATTAGATAGGCCCTAGCAATTACAAATAACTCTGGTTACCTCTTGAAAGGTAATCAAGTCTAGTTGCATCGATATACATGCACTCCTCAAAAGTACTGAGCAGTAAAAGGTTAAGTATTCATAATCTAAACTTTAAATGGATCTGGGCAGAAGATAAGCAGTTGCTGTTATTTTCCAAGGAAGTATCTGGAATGACATAAACCCTGCATTGCACTTTGAAATGTACTTTGTACTGCCTGGAGTCGCCTGTTTGTCAGAATAACGCCCGAGACATTCAAGATTTATCCTGAACCAGCTTTAACAAGCCACTGCATTACCGTAATTATATTACTGAGCAGGACTGAAAGCAGGCTTCAGTGTAGATGTATAATACCCATGTAAAAGCCGTAGGAGCCATGGAGAATCCGAGCAATGCCATAAAGGCTGTCTGCTTGTTTTTAAAAATGCTGAAGATTGAAGATTTTTTATCCCCCAAAAGTGTCAATGCAACTGCTCTACTCTTACCAATTTTACATGTCCCAATGTGACTGCAGTACCGAGAACTTTTAGAACACTTAGAGGAAAAAATCTAGATAGGAAGACACATATCTGTATATGGATCTAATTGATAATTAGATTGGAAATCTCAAGAACCCATCAGAAAATAACAATGAAACAGAAAACAGGCACAGCTCTATTTCTCTAGCAATATATGAGCATGCTGCCTGCTCAGACCAACATGGTCCTCTCTCCAGTCAGACCACCCGCTCCTCACACCAGCTCCTGCCTCCGAACCTGTATTTGGGTACCATATACTGAGAAACCTCTGCACCGGGCAGTGTCCTGATACCGGGCCTGCCACTTGTATGTCCTCATCTACCAGGCCATCCAAGAGAATAAGCACAAGCTTGCCAGAACCACTGAAGTTTCAACCTACCTCTGGAAACCGCTTAATGCATAGTAAGTCTTCAAGACTCAGCAAGCAGCTTAGCAGGAAGCAATCTGATCTTACTTGACAGATCCTACAGGTCGTAAGTTACTAATCTCTGCATATCAAAGAAATGTTGCCCATTAGAGTCTTCCCTCCCACTGCTAATACTTGAGGGCAGGCACAGAGAAATACCCCCTTTGCTGGGAAACCACAGCAGAGGAACACCTCAGAGCAATACACAGCTTGCTACAGATCCACTGAAAGTCAGGGTTGTGCTAAAAAGTTGCTAGATCCCAAATCCCTAAAACCATCCTGCTTTTCATATCACATTTGAAAAGCAAAAGCTTTCCTGACTTGAATGAATGCTATTGTTAATAAATTTGGCTGGTATTTAATTTCTTTAGCTAATCTTACTGAGATTTGTTGACTATCTGTCCTGGAACACAGACTATTATTTTTGTCAAACTGAAGACTTACATAAACCATAGAATCATAGAATCATTTAGGTTGGAAGAGACCCCTGGGATCAACCATGTTCCATTAGAAAGAACAGGGCAAATCTGAGTATCCAGCAGCATTAGAAAACCAGGCAGTGTTCTTTCCATTTAATTTTTCTAATTAAATCCACTGGAAAAGGAACTGTTGTTCCAAAGATTTTTTGAACTGCTAAATATATGTCATATGGCATTTGATCTGCCATACATAAGACTGTAAAATTTACCACACAGAAGACTACAAAACATCTCAAAAGCTAACACAGATGACACTCGCTAACATTTTAACCAAATAACACATTCAATGCTCAAGTTTGGGGATCAGATTTTGACAAATTTGCAAAATGGCAATCAAGCATAAGTCCAATGCTATGGTGTTTCCCAGATACAAATTGCATTCCATGGTTTCAGGAAGTGGAGGTTCACTAATGAAGCAGAGAAACAAGGTATGCAGAAGTAGAGCATAAACCAATTTTAGAACATCTTTAAACCATAATCTTCCCAGCAAACACCCACTGCCCCTGATGCAGACAGTTACAAGGCATCTATACTTTCACAACCATCATTCACATCACACAGAATCACAAAATCACAGAATATCAGGAATTGGAAGGGACCTTGAAAGATCCTCTAGTCCAATCCCCCTGCTGGAGCAGGAACACCTAGAGCAGGTCACACAGGAACACGTCCAGGCGAGTTTTGAATGTCTCCAGAGAAGGAGACTCCACAACCTCCCTGGGCAGCCCCTTCCAGTGTTCAGTCACTCTCACTGTGAAGAAATTTTTCCTCATATTTAACTGGAATCTCCTATGTTCCAGCTTGCACCCATTACCCCTTGTCCTATCATTGGATGTCTCTGAGAAGAGCCTGGCTCCATCCTCCTGACACTCACCCTTAACATATTGATAAACGTTAATAAGGTCACCCCTCAGTCTCCTCCAAGCTAAAGAGACCCAACTCCCTCAGCCTTTCCTCATATGGGAGATGCTCTACTCCCTTCATCATCTTGGTAGCCCTGCCCTGGACTCTCTCCAGCAGCTCCCTGTCCTTCTTGAACTGAGGGGCCCAGAACTGGACACAATATTCCAGATGGGGTCTCACCAGGGTAGAGTAGAGGGGGAGGAGAACCTCTCGTGACCTACTAACCACCCCCCTTCTAATACACCCCAGGATGCCATTGGCCTTCTTGGCCATGAGGGCATAGTGCTGGCTCATGGTCATCCTGCTGTCCACCAGGATCTCCAGGTCCCTTTCCCCTGCGCTGCTCTCCAACAGGTCATTTCCCAATCATGCAAAAGTCTATGGGTAAGATACTCCAGTTCCTCACCTTCCCTCAATTTGGAGAAATCTGCAGAAGAATTTCAGATACGAATCCAGAAATGCATCTGAGAATAGATGCACGCAGAGGAGTTTATAAGAGTTTATAAGCTATTCCTATCAGACTAAAATTCTGAAATAGCAATCTATTTTTAAACAGATGACAGTATAATGCTTCTAGCCTTTCATTCACTGGCTGATCTATCCCGCATTCGCTCAGTGTTCCAGCCCTTCCTAGCAGCCTTCTATCAGCACAAGAAAAGGCAGCTGTCTGAGGGCAGTGGAACTCAATGAAGGGGAAGAAACTCTAGTTTCACTTTACTCTGTAAAGCGGGGAAAAAAAAAACAAAAAACAATAGGAAAACAATCAATGGAACTAGCTCATAATTAGTGTTCAAAAAAAAAAAATAAAGAAAAGAGAAAGAACATGTAGAGGGTCAAAATATTATGAATCTGTACTATAATGGTGGTAATTGCTTCAGCACAACTGGGGTTTTTTTGCCATTTATCATTATAATTAAACAAGAAAATCTGTTGGGTGGGAGTTTTGTCAAGACACTTAAGAATGAAACTGCTGTTTAAGTGGCATGCATGTTAAATTATATACTCACAGGAAAACATACTGAAACAAAAAAACCTGGCTTTAAAACCATGATGATGCTTTTGTATTATACTAAAGGCAAAACATCGCAGCGTCACTTGCAGTTTAAGTGACTGCACATTTAAAAACCAAAACAGTTATAAGACCTGCTAAGGTTTCTAGCGTGGAGGAAAATGGGAGCAAGAGATACAGAAGAGCCTGTTCAGATTTTCCAAACTTAGCAGGCTAACACCATGAGGCCAGCAAGATGAACCCAGATGAGAAATGCTTAACAGCGCCCTGAAATCTGAATGAAGTACAGCTGGCAGAACAGAAGGTCACATTCTCTCAGGTTGAGCTCTGTGACTTGGCCAGGTGCTGGACAGGATGACAGCCTGGGCATGGCCAGAGCCTTTTATGGCAGCAAAAAACCAGGTTCCCATGTGATGGATGCATCACCCCTGAGCTCAAAGGCATAACGGCAATTCTTTTCCTGAGGGCATCCTTCCACCACCCTGATTATAAAAAAAAATACATGGTGGAGAACTGTAAATTCAAGACCAAAATCTTTCATTCTTCACAACATTCTATAAATAACAATATGTTGTTTTAGCACTACAGAGTCATAGCAGAAAACAGGTCTGGAAATGAAAACATGCAAAGACTGCAGTATCTGCAGTAACAGATAGCTGTGTTTACAGTTAAGAGGGACTTTGACTTGTTTGATCTCCAGTCAGAGTCCGAAACCTCTCAGGTAGCTGATTCATGATCAGTGCCTGAAGTTGTGTATTGGAAGCAATTCTTGGAACCTGCTCAGAGTAGACACGACACTGTCTTTAATTCTGCCTGACGACATACCACGTGTGAATAGAGTCAACACTGCCTTCAGGTAGAACAGCCTGCTTTACTGGTACTAAGCTTTGCAGCCTCTAATGTAAAGATTAACAAATTCTTTTGACCCCTCCAAAGCTTGGTCTCTGACTGCATCTTCATCATTTACTCTCCTGTCTTTCCATGGCAGCACCATTTCTCAGTGCCACAACACTGAGAGAGAAAAAAAAAGAAAATGCATGTCTCTTGCACCCCCCTCATAAAATTAACTCTTAAATCCAGCTAGTCTCAACACTTAGTCTGGTGACAACATGCAGAGCTCAACTGGTAAGAGATTGTTCTCATAACCTCTAAATTATATGGATAGCATGAAGGAACAGTTTCTCATCACTGTCTACTGGATGAACTTCATGCTTTTTTGTCTCTTGGTTTTCGATCTGGGGTTACTACTAATCACTCAAAAGGTCAAGATGCAGTCATTTACCACAGTGATCATGGTAGTACTCAACACGAAACCCAGAGAATTGTTATTCTAAAAGCCTGGTCCCATCTCAAAGCCAGCATCAACCCTATATTCTGCACCCCCTGCACTCCCCATATAGAATTCCAGAATTTTTCATAGACACGATACAGAACTGAACATGTACAACATTTGTGGGCATTTTAAACCAAAAGGAAAGCAAAAAGAAAACCTCTTCTTCCATACTGTGCTCTCTTCCTGTTCATGAAAATAAAATTAGATGTGCACATAGATTAATGTATTGTTCACTCTAGGCACAGTTCCTGCTTCCTGCCCCTCATGATGATAACTCCTGATACTGCTTTAAGGTGTTTTTCATATTTTTCCATTATAAAAAAATGCACAAAACTACTTCTTGGATGCACAGTTCACTTTGAAGAAGTAAACAGGTTAAGCCAACAGCTTTAGTGAACTGCTACTGTATGCTTAAGATGNCTGCCCCCCGGTCAACCTCCATTTATATACTGAGCACGATGCCCATGGTCTAGAGTATTCCTCTGGCCAGCTTGTCCTGCCTATGCTCCCTCACAGCTTCTATGAGAAGCTGAAAAAGTCCTTGACTAATATAAGTATCACTGAGCAGCAACTAAAACAATATGTGTTATCAACATTATTCTCATACTAAATCCAAAACACAGCAGCCACTGGGAAGAAAATTACTATTTGCTAATTCTGAAATTCTTGTATTACAACACTAAGTTTAAGATAGAATTCTGAACTTTCTTTGAAAAGTTCTGCAACACTATTGAAGCAGATTAAAAACACTTATAGTGGGACTTCTAATATGGCTTGGTGAAGCTGAGTTCTCCTCCTTCAGCCCATGTGAGAATTATTCCAGTTCTGACAAAGTTTTCTCTCAGTTATTATTTCTGAGTAACTTAGATATTTTTATTCTAATTTCTGACCTACTAACTCAAGAAAGACAGAAAAAATAATGTAAACAGAGGCATTTTTTTCATCCTTCCTCAAATTATTTCACCAGATGCCCTAGTGTTTGCACTCTCAGATTCAGATAAAATACAAACATGTTTTTAGCATGTCCATATCCCTTCTGCACTGAAACACATTTCAGTCAATCCCTCTATTAGCAGGATTTGTTACACATAGGAAAGTTATTGTAGCAGGTGTAAAACTTGCCTACAAATACATACATAATCACAGACCAAATCAGCTTTAAAATTCAGGAGGCCTTGGCTGCCAGTGCCTGTTCACGGCACTGAAAACCCTTACATACACCATGTTGTATTTACTGTTGTGATGACTAGCAGAGACTGAAACCAAATGTGAACTCCTAGTGCTAAAGCTGAAAAATTGGGGGATTCTTCTCAAAGCACATCTGAAAGATAAAATTCCTGTGGAACTCTATTGCCACTAATTGTCATTTCAGTATCTGCCAGCTGAAGCTCAGGGCCCTGGTGGAAAAGACTCCAGTATGAGCAAGGAACTCTCATTTTCATGCCATACCAGTCATACACCATTTTGTGTAGACCACCAGTCACAACACCACAACACTTGCTGAGTGTGCAAGACTTCAAAGTCCAGGCACATTCACTCAACATGTTCTCCAAAAGCAGCTCTGACTTTAAACCTTTCTCAGCATTTCTCTTCACATTTGCAGATAATTGTACTTGTCTAGAAGGTGACCTGAACGGTAACATCAAATCCAAAGAAAGCCCTTCTCATTGAGTGGACACACGGGTCAAAGAAACCCAGACTCCTTCAGTGGAAAAAGTGAAACAAAAGTGGGGTCAAATGCACGTGTTTGTCCTCCAAGGCTACTCCTCCTACTCAACTATTTCCCCCTGTATTTCCCTTTCTTTCTCCCTACAGCCCTTAGTTCAACATTTCAATTTTATATCCTTCTGATCTCAAATTCAACTACCTATGACACAAACACATACGTATGCAGACAGCCGCCCCAGGCTCGCACGTGCAGTATCCAAGGAAGAGCACTAATCCCCGGAGAACTGCGGATGGCTGGAATTCCGCTTCCCGCATTGGCTCTCACCACCCCTGAAGCACCCGCTGCGGTTACCACAGGCTTTTCACCCCTGACAGACCACCACTACTTTTTCCTCACTTGCCTGAAGCGAGCAAAGCATGGACCACAGGTCAATGGAAACAGCTTCTCCCATTCACTCCCAGATGTTGTAGAGCCAGCAGCTGCAGCACTTTCCAATTAAATATCGCTGTCACTGTGGGTCATCCCAGTTCAACACAGCACATCCAGAGTCATTCAATGTACTCATCCAGCCGTGCAAATGCTCTTATTACTATAAAGTTCTCAGATCACACTGAACAGAGGAAAAAGGACAAAGAAGAAAACGAGGAAACTGCCAAGACAGGCTTTTCTCTGAAGAAAACAATTCCTGAAACAATGCGTGTCTTAAGGAAGCTACTTTCTTATTGTGAGTTAGTGATGCATTTGCTCTACTTCTAAGTTTAACTGATCCCAGTAACTATTTCCTATGAACAGCATAAAAATCAACATCCCAAACCAGTTTTGTTTTCTTGTTGGTTTTCTCTCTGTAAATGTCCTGTATTGGTTCATATGTCAGTTACGTGGAGCTAACTAAACCAATCCATTTTCTTTAAAGAACCTGAAGTTATTCCACATCTGGACTAAAACAGCTTTCATATGTTTTTAAACAAAACAAACAACACCAACAGTACCCAGGTCAAAAGAGCTATCATGATGTAGCCCCATGACCTGAGCACCTACTCAGACTTCAGGGGTGTATTTGAACCCCTGTCCTAAACCCTGAAGAAGGGTTTTGGACCCAGTCTTTCACTACGCAGGAGAATGCTGTCACTGCTCAACTGTCCTACAGCATGCCTTGAAAACTGTAAGCACCATTAAAGCAAGTTCCTAGAGGGGTGGGAGGAGGACAGCTTCACTAACTGTGATGCAGACCTGTGCAGCAATTTATACATACAATTTACATACCAGATTATCACCCCCATCATGTGAAGAGAAGTAAAAGAATAGTTTCTTGGCATCAGGTTTATGGGAATAGCTCTATGTAAGATACCCAAATGAGGTAATGTGATGTTTAGCAAGAGCTAAGCCTCAGCTAGAATTTTTATATATTTGTTCTGATCATTGAGTACAGAAGTTTTAGCAACTCTGATCTATATTCCTATACATATTCAGTATATTTCGCTTGATGACCGGATTTTCATGTGAAATGTAAGACTAGCTTCTAGGTATCTCCTAGTTTCAGGCTTTCACTTTGTTGCCAAACATATCCTCAGGAGGCTGACAAATCCTGGGTCACCAGAGACCAAGAGCAGCAAAGAGGATGATATAATCCGCATCTGGGAAAAAGGCCAAACCCGGCTCTTACTGATGCTCCAGCACTTTGATTCTAAAAGGAAAACTGCAACTATTTTTTTCTCCTTAGCAAGATGTCAGTTGTTTCAAGTGGCATCAAGGAGCTAAAATGGGTCTGGGACAGAAAAAAAAGCAGGAGGGATTAAAAAACCCAAAGCAAATTTGAGGAAAAATAAGCAAGAATGCTTTGAGATAAAATAATTTAAAAACACCTTAATTGCTGATGCAAGCTGTCATTGTTAATTACAAGTGAGGTGCTGTCAAGGAAACCTTCCCCCCCACACCCCCCAGATGGAGCTGTTTACATTTCAGATTAAGTTAAAAATCATTCATTGATACGCTGCAGAAGAGCTGGCACTTTGCATTAGCAGTACTTCAGAAAGGCTTTCCTTTGATGCTTTTTCAAAAGTCTGATCCTGCTAGAATGTCCCCCACCTCAGGAGAGCCCTCCATGTGCACCCCCAGTCTCTAGATGACACCTGCAAACATGCAGTGATAAATCCTGGTGATGCATGCGATTACAAGTCCCTCTCCCCTCGCTGCAGCAGCACAGATGAAGGAATCCTGCACTGGATTTGACTCCTTCCAAGCAGAAGGATACAACACACAGAGCTACAAAAGGCTGCAATATCCCTGCTCAGGGCAGTGGTGGAGCTGGACAAGGCACCCACATGTAAACAAGCTATGGATGAGGACACCAGGGGCAAGCTGTCAGTAAATGCCTTGCAGCTTTTTCCACGCAGCTCTTCAGGCAGGTGAAAAGCATGACAAACTCAGTGGCTGATCGTTCCTGGAAAACTCAGACCCCTGTGCCCTTCTGGCACGCTCCTGGGTAGCTCAAAGAGCCTCCTTTGTGCACTGCTGAGAGCACACACTAGTGCTCAAAGAGATTTATGGCCTCCCTCAGCCTAAGGTTGTGCTTTTCAAGTGGGGACAGAATTGCAGAGCAGAGGCCTAAGCAGGAAGCAAGCACAGCAGACAACACTGTCGCTGAAGCTTTAGCTCCTTATCCAGACAACCTGCATACGTTATTTGCACCTTTATTCTCTTGATAATGATGGTGTTTACGAAGGTGATACCAAGGAGAAGCCACGGAAATGGAAAATATGAAACAGCAGCTGATACAGCGTTCACAAATCAAGATTGATACCTTCTAGACCAGTAGAACCTTTGAAATGCTATTTTCATGACTCTTCTCGAAACTACACTTTAGTAAGACGTATCAGAAATTCACGCCAGGGCTACAGGCAGAGGATTAAAACCATTGTTTGAGAAGTGTTTTCTCCTTCCACATCATTCTTAGAAAAGCCTAAGATATTGTAACTCTAGAAACCAGAATTTAAGGGAAAACATTGTACAACATCATTGCTTTCCAGCTCCCCTTCCCTCTGCCACTTAAGCTGGGTAAAGCAATCACTTAGAGCAGCACACGACGGGATATTTCCAAAAGTCAAATACCAATTATATAGAAGAAAAACACGTATGCAAACACAAATATGTAAAGAATACCACCACTTCAAAATTACAGAATGTAACTAAATTCTCAATAAATACTGTTCTCCAAGAGAAGCACCACTTTAGCTGATAAATAGTTGCCTGAAGAACAGGTTTCTCCCAGTATGTTCCAATGAACCAACCCTGTAACTATATGCAGGCTTCTGGGCTGTGACATTTCACAGCCCACCAGCATCCAAAAGGAAACAACAGTGATAAAAAAGCAACAGCCTGGCTTTTTTTTTTTTTACTTATAAAATACTAAAATGATGAAACTATACAGCTAAATCCTATTGTGGACCTGCTCACCGGTGCTGGGAGAGCAAACACAGGCCTGGCTACCACAGGAAGTGGCCCCCAGCCTCATGGAGCCAGGCAGCTGCCGGGGTGGGGGGTCTAAGGGAACATCCAGCCATAATCCTCACCTGAGAGCAGACCAGGCACCACTCCCAGCCCGGGGTGCAGCTGTAGAACTAAGAGGTGATTCTACCATATGGTGCAGGAGACCTGGGAGCAAAATGATGGACAATCTGCTTGTGAAAAAAATGTCCAATTTTGGCATGATGACAGCAGCAAGAGCAGGTTACACATGAAAACCTGACAGCAGGTTTTTTTGCACTCTACAAATCTAAACCAGGTACTTGATCAACGTTTTCTTATGCTTAAATTAAAAACATGTTTTTTAAAAAAATTACATTTAATAATGAAGTAATTGTTGACAAATTACTAAAACTGACATGGGTGTGAGATCAGTCCATCCACAAGCTTTGTGGGTGAAACAAACACAGGGTGGGCAAATGCAGTGGGAAGAGCTGCCTCAGGAGACTGGAGGAGAGCAGCCCAAGGCCACCGGTGCACACGGCAGCAGACACCCAAGGGAAGGTGGAAGAGCAGGGGAAGAGAGAGGATTTTTAGGGTTTATCACCACCCTGGGGCAACAAGTATATTAACTGTTTCATAATGTTCATTCCAGCTCCTCTTACCAGCTCTTCTTCCACTAGATTTGGAAAAGCAAGGCTTTCCTGTTAAATGTGAATGAAAACGAGCCACTGGGACTTAAACGCTAATTACTCATTTTAAATGTTAACTTTTTTGAAGTTGGTAAGTGACCATCTCTCCTTTAGAGCAATTACGCCTCGCTTGGCCAAAGAAGTGGAACTGTATTTAGGAGCACAGCCCCAGGCTCAGCTCTCAGGGTAATTTTTGTACCTTCTGAATATCGGACAAGGCTTGGCCACGAGCTGGCAGAGACTCTTTCAAGCTGACTTCCACAAAACCACGTTTCTAAATGAGGATTCTGTGCAACCTTTAACCAATAAAAAAAAACAAAAAACAACTTAAACAACTGTTGTATATGAAAATGGAACTGAAAATGGAAAGCACTGATGGATTCCTCCTCTGCAGCTCAGTTTCACGCTGTTCTTCTCAGAATTAACTCAATTCACAGTGGCCTAGCAGGGCAGAGAAGGCAACTGCCAAGGGCAGTCACTTCCTGCAGGACTCAAAAAAGCTGATTCCTTCAACCCTGCTGTACAGAAAACAGCATCATATATGGGCCTATTGTGGAGGAGAGAGTTGTCATGTTAAACAAATGCAGCATCTCAAGGAGACCACCTTGCACACATGAACTGGGCCCGATTACATTGACTTCATGAAAGCTTTCACAAAGCCTGTCTCAGAAAACTGTAGGAAAAAATATGGAAGAAATAACACAGTAACTGCAAAGTAATAAAAGGAGGATTTATAACTGAGGATCAGTTCAAACAAGGAACAGTTCTCCCAAATTGCTCAATGCCAGACAAGTTTTCAAGCACAATCCAATCGCCTCACAGGAAATTAACATTTTCTAACTTCCTTCCAGATTAAACACTTTTTCATTTGGCAACAAAAGCTTTAAAGGTCTTGTATCTAGTATCAACACTCATTGCTGCACAGTGTAATAACAGATTATCTTAATAAGGGACTTAAGAGTCCTTAAACATCTGGTTCAATCTCAAAACCATAAATGACATAATAACTTAGGCTGAAAATGATGACCTATTGTAAACACCTGAAAAGTGCTGGGCCTGGGACACTGAGCCAAGTCAGACACTGCTATTACAGCAGCAAATTGCTCCACGCTTTAACGCTGTGCCTTTCCTGGAAGATTGGAGGAGCATCAGGTTAGACTCCAGGCGCTGTTCTGAGAGAAGGGAAAGGCGAGCATTTAAACCAGCTGTTATCTAGCAGCTCAATACTGACAATCTGATTTCGAAACTGGATTAAGCTGTAGCGATTAACACACCACTGTCCAGATTTATGGTTGTGACAACCAGCAGAAAATTCTCTCTGAGCAGATCCATCTCCATTCAGTATTAACAACATTTATCACTAGCAAAGACACCCTAACAGTGATTTTATTGCAGATATTGAGATGGGTATAATATCTATTTTTTTCTGCATCTTCAAATACCAATTCACAACCAGAAAGAAAGTGGGGCTCAGTTTATGAATGAATGCTGGAAGCCATGAAACATCCTTGCATGTTTTCTGAAACTTACTTCTTAGAAAACATTAGTGTTTTCCAATTAATCTTCCAGGGTACTGAGTGTGCAAATGCATATTTATTTTATAAACATAATAAAGTTACTATTATGCTATGTTTCCCACATTAGGCAATGTCCTCTCATATTTCAAGCAAGACACATGCCAATCCCTATTTTGGAGTCATCTTCTCATTAACTTGTTTTCCTTGTTATGAGGAAGAGAGTTTTTGACTTTACGGTCCATATAAAAGTCAGGAAAGAAAACCAGGAAGCTGCACAGTGTTTTCAGTTCCACTACTGCCTGAAGAATTATTTACTCTGTGTAACAGTAGTAAAGTACAGAAATGGAAAAACAGAAGGGAAAATAAAAGCCATTTACCTACTTCACAGGGACAGTCAGAGGCTGGCCTAAGTCATATTTGCCAAGTGCCCTAAAAGAGAGCTGTTCCTGCAAGAAGGACTGCTTTTTTCCAGACACACAGTAGAGCCATCCTGAAGATTTTCTCGGTGTTAGTCAAGAGCTCCAAAGGTTGCAGTTTATTCTCTGCCTCACAGTGAAAATCAGGAAGAGAACACTACTGACTTCCAGGGCTCTGGAAGAATACCAGAGGTGAAGACTGGCCATGTGAAGGTTGTGTGGTGTCCCCAGCTGTAAGAAAGTAAGTCCATCACTTGCCAGTTACAGTTCAGTATGTGTTATGTTCCCCACTCCAGTGTAACTTCCCCTCCAAAAAAAAGGCAAAAAAAGAAAAAAANGGAACTGAGCGTGTAAGACTGCTGGGGGATCCAGGCTGCCAACCTGATGGCTGAGATGCAAACGATGGAATCTCACTGCTGATGAACATGGAATCTGTCCACTTTTTCTATTTTATTACCAACAGGGAATTCCTCATCATGTAAAGGAGTCTTGGCAATACACAGGCAGCAACTAGGACTATGTAGTTACTGGCCCACTCCTTGTGCCTTCCCTGCCCTGGTAGGATGGGAAAAGAGGGAGGGAAGGGAGAGGGGAAAAAACCTCATGAACTGAGATAAAGACAGTTTCATAGAACANGAGCAAAAGCCTCAAATCCCCCTTGCAAAGAGCACCTTTTGAACATGCATCTTACAAACATCTCTGTCACTTGTGCTTTCCCCAGGCAAAGCACGACAGCTGCTATGATGGCATATCTGCTTGGGTCAGCACTCTGTATCTGGTGAAGTGGGAACCTGCAACACCTCCATTCCAAAAAGCATCTCATGTCCCGAGCTGGGAAGTCCAGAAAATCCTCCCATGAAGTTCAACCTACATGATCCAAAGAAAAATCCTTTTCAGAAAAAGGGTAATTGATCAGTATATTGTAATGGTGCTAGAATCACAGAGTCACAGGATGATAGTGGTTGGAAGGGACATTTGGAGATCATCTAGTCCAACCCTGGCTGCCAAAGCAGGTTCACCTACAGCCGGTTGCACAGAATCGCATCCAGGCAGATTCTGAGTATCTCTAGAGGAGACTCCACAGCATCTCTGGGCAGCCTCTTCCAGTGCTCTGTTACCCTGAATGTAAAGAAGTTTTTTCTCATGTTGAGGTGGAATCTCCTGTATTCCAGTGTGTGCCCACTGCCCCTTGTCCTGTTGCCGGGCCTCACTGAGAAGAGCCTGACCCCATCCTCTTGACACCTACCTTTTAGATACTTATAAGCATTTATGAGATCCCCTCACCATTTGCTCTTCTCCAGGTCTCTCAGCCTTTCCTCATAAGAGTGCTCCAGTCCCCTGATCATCTTTGTAGCCCTCTGCTGGATATCTTCAGTAGTTACTTGACTTTCTTGAACAGGGGAAAGGAGCCCAGAACTGAACACAGCACTCCATATCAGGTCTCACTAGGACAGAGTAGAGGAGGAGGATGTCCTCCCTCAACCTGCTGGCAACATTAACACACCCCTTGAGACCACCGGCCTTCTTGGTGACAAGGGAACATTGCTGCCTCATGGGCAACTTGTCCACCAGGACTCCCAAGTCTCTCTCTGCAGAGCTGCTTTCCAGCAGGTCAGCCCCCGAACCTGCACTGGCGCAGGGGGTTACTCCTCCCTATGTGCCCTACACTTGCCTTTGTGGAACTTCATTAGGTTCCTGCCTGCCCAAACCTCCAGCCTGTACAGGTCTGTCTGTATCATGGCACGTATCCCTCCCAGCCACCCCTCCCAGTTTTGTATCATCAACAAACTTGTTGAGGGTACATTCCATCCCTTCATCTAGGTCATTGATGAATATATTGAAGAGGACTGGACCCAGTACTGACCCCTGTAGAGCATCACTAGCTACAGGCTTCCAACTGAACTCTGTGCCATTGATCACAAACCTCTGAGCTCAGAACAACCAATTCTTTTCCAGGTGACTTAACTGACTTCAAAATAGAATCACTAGATCGGAATGTGTTCTAATTCATTATTTATATTTGCAGTGATGCAGGCCCTGTATTAGTTTACCAAATTGTTTTGAGTATCTTCATAGGACAAAGCTAAGGATCCCACAACTGTACGATGTATTTTTAAATACCCCAGAAGCTGCAATTTTTAAACCAACACTCAAAAGATCCCAAGGAAGTAACTAAGAATAGTAAAACTGGCATATTCAGGTATCTCAGCTCCTAATTCCCAAACAGACCAACTGCCTAGAACTAACTAAAAGCCTGACATCTGTTTGTAGTACAGGATGGTATTTAGAACAGAAGCATCAGCTGAACCAAAGGCACCAGAAGATGGATGATAATAATTAAACTATCAAACAAAATAAACTAAACCAAAATTATTTGCTCATTTACAGCCATGGGATTGTTCAGCCCCTGGAACAGCTTTAGATCTGAGAAAATATTTAAAAAGATGTTCAGTGCAAGAAAGAATACTATTTATGTAATGTAACGCCCATGTTAATAGTTAATTCAGGTTTTTACACACACAAACACCCATCTCTCCCTGAAAATGAGAACCAGTTTGCAGTTTTTCTCTTGAGCTGTGGCCTGTAAGCAAGTTGTAACACACGGGCACTCATGATGTCAACAAAAGTATTTGGTGCGAATCAACCAAAATGTCCATGTACGTCCATGGCACAAATTTCTTGTGCCATTTCTTGTTAGGTGTTTGACAGTAACGTGCCAGGCCCTCTAAAGCCATGCAAACAGATTACACTATATAAGGAACGATATCCCAGCCCAGAAAACACTGAAGCACGTCCTGGCTCTCTTCTATGGAATTAGGTACCTGAACGCCGCCTCTGCCTGGCCTCGCCGCTCCTTCCCGCCTCAGCGACGCCGCCGTCCCTGCCGCCCGCCCGCCATTTGCTCCGGTCAGGCG
>VZTM01026494.1:0-39686 GCA_013400555.1 Jacana jacana
TGCCTGGGCCAAAGCTGAACAAGTGTATCTGCATCAGTCCCTTCTTTTCTTTTATAAGCTTAGGTTTTATTTCCTTAAAATCCTTTTTCAGGGCACATAGTTAAAATGAATGCAGCAATTGTCCCATTACCATTGTTTTGTCCTATTTAATTTTCAAGCCTAAGATATATAATTATATGTTTATTTTAATTATATATGGTCACCCAGTTAGATTTTGACATTTAAGTTGTAAAAGGTTCAGCTGCAGTAGTCTGAAATGTGAAAAATTAATAATTTCTTATTACTGGATAATACAGATGTCATGTTTAAATAATTGGAAATAACTGGCCTCGGAACTGCTGTTAATCTCCAAGTGAACCACGCAGAATCTGAAAGGAAAACTCAAATACAGCATGTAGATACATTGTATGTTGTAAGGCTCAAGTTTATTGAAAGGCCAGATATTTATTTTTACTCTGCAGTTCTCTTCACTCTAATGAGAATTAGACTTCTAATGTATGTAATTGTATGGTGTCTTGGTTTGCATCAAATATGGTGGCTTCTGCTATTATATTTTAACTCAGGTGAAAGCTTTAGAGCTTTTGTACTTTTTTTCCCTTGGCAATTAAGGAATGAAGCCTGTTATCCTTTCTGTGCTCCTGTGTTGTCCATGAGCCTTTGAGTGCTCTGAGACACTCAGCTTCATGGCAGCATTAGAGACAGCTTTGGGTTTTGTGCAACTGATACGAGATGTCTTGAAGCATGGAAATAAGCAGAAAAGCTTTAGCTGTTTGTGGGCAGCATTACAAAACTGGTTGGGCAAATGATTCACATAGGTGAGAGAGCTCTTAAACTCCCAATCTCCAGGTTTCACAGAAAGATAAACTGCAAAGCAGAGAAGTGGGACCTTTAATGAAGCCTATGTAAATAAGGTGCCCCACATGAGCATACACCAAATTAGGTTCTTGTGGTTGATGCCGCTGCTTTAAGTATTGGAAAGCTGTTTGTCTTTTGTAACTGGGTTGTTTTCACTCTTCCCTTTCCTTGAAAAACTTTGTCTTCTGTGGCTTTTTCAGATACTAAAATTTTGGCACAGTATGTCACAGTCCCTTTCAGTCTTGTGATAAAACCTCCATATCTCATTTTATCTTGAATTCTATGGTCCCCAAGAACAGTCATGTAGAGAGAAAGTACTGTACTATCTTAATGAGCCATGACAGGCCTGGAAGCAAGACCAACTGCTGAAAAGTACACCAGGTGGTGTTAAAGGGGTTTGTTCCACTCAGTAATTGCTAAGACTATTAATGTTGTAGGGAGGAGCTGGGAAAAGGCGGTCCAGTCATTAACTTTCTGAGAATTTAGCTACACTGGGCTCTTGTTTCCATGCAAGATATTTTTATTTCTTCTGGATATTTTTTCCGGGGACTCGGTTTGGTGTAAGTGATCCCTTTGGTAGTCCTCAGAACGTAGTTTTCTCAATGGTGAAAGGAAATTAGACCTCTTAGAGGCGAGAATGTGAAAAAAAGCATATAGCCTCAGTGTTAAGAACGCATAGGTTTTGTTATGGTTTTCTTTGCTATTAATTCTTGCAGAAATTGCCGTGAGAGATTTCATCAGTAGAAATCTTGGCATACATACACAGAGTACTAAAATGTATACTTTTTTTTAGGCTTACACAATCATAGCAGTAGTGAATGAATACCCTTCTTGTCTTTTCTCAGTTTGCTAGTTCATTATTGCAAACACACTTGGAGAGCAGGTGCAGCACAAGATAATTTCTTGGAAGTCATTAGTGCACCATGTTCTTTACTGCCCAAAGGGCGTTGCTGGGGGAAAAGCTTGGTTTTGCCATAACCTGCATGCATATCGTCTTATCTAAAAGAATAACAAGAATTACCCTTTTTCCTAGAAGTAATTACTCAGCTAACCTGATGTTAAACTGGAAGAGAAATGGAAATAGGGTTGGTTTTATTTCGATTAAAGTGTAATACATATTGCTTGTAAGATAGCCCTGAGTGCACCAGTATACTGCCTTCTGCTAGCTAATTCTGCATGCCTTTTCCAGAACAAAACACAGTTCCTTTACTACATCCTAATATACACTTTGTGTAATGAAATACTTTCCAAAGTTCTCTCAGAAGTAAAAGTTTGTCTGCTCAAGGGAGTCTATGTGATTTTCCCTTACATGTATGAATTCTCCATCCACTTATATCTAGAACAACACTGACAAAAATAGATTTCCTGGTTTTCAGCATCCCTTTTTTTATTTTTTCTGTATATTTATATACTCAACAAACACAAATAGGACTGTGATTTTTGTTTTAAAGCATGTAGCAGAGCTTTGGCTCAGGATTGGTAGCAATAGTATATTTCCTAAGCTAGCTGTTTCAGCTGCATCAGTGATTCCTGTCGCCATCCCTAATCCAGCTGTAAGATTCTGGGGCTTCCAGGGGTGTTACTGAGCTAAACCAAATCAGGGAGGTTTTACTTTCTGTTAAAGTCAAAAGGACCGTGAGTTCCTTAGGGTGCTTTTTCCTCTTTTATAAACATGCACTGTAAATAGTGATCCATATAAATCAGCTCTGTGAGCACTACATATTTCATTAAATACAGTCAAGTTGTGGGTTAATAGAAGTTCCGAGTGAAAATATTATGTTATCTCATTGCATATATTGTATACTTAATGTAGTGTGAACAATAGTAGCTTTGAGCCATTGTAAATCTCATCCAGACATCGTCAGCATAGTTCAAAATACAAGAAGGGAAATCTCAAAGGCTAGATGTGCTCATGTGGCCACTGTGCATATGAGAGTCATTCTTTTATTGTTTTTAAAATAAGAGTGTAGCTTTGCAGGGTGTAGCTAAGGCAAAGTCTAACTTCAGACTATTTTCTGGATGTGACCAGAAATTACTTTGTTGAAAGTCAGGTCTGTTTGCTTTAATTATAGAAATAACATCTGAAGCAAGTAATTGCTTCCCTACAGTCCTGGAGGACAACAAGTAGGAGTTGGGTAAGAAAATAGGACAAATGAGTCAAGTAATTTGCAATCCCTATAATCTTTGTTGTTATACTGTATGGGAATTTTCAATATATCTTTTTTGTTTTCCTCTTGTCACAGTTTTTAGTTTTGAGGTTTTCATTTCATTTGAGTTTTTAGGCAAAATAAAAACCACCACCTGGAAGTCTATGGAATTTCTGGGAAAACTCCATAGTGAAAGGATTTGGGAGTTTGTTGGTTTGTCTAGTGGTATCTTGTCTGCAGTGCAAGTGACTATATATAACAAGAGTTAAAAACGTGACAATTTAACAGAACTGTTAATTTAGAAATCCTAAAAGATTGCTAAAGCACCCTAAAAGTATCTTTCTTTAAGGTGTAATGCTGTTATTGCTATTGAGTCGCTTCTCCCCAGTCCAATATATGGTATTATAGTTTATTCAGATTATAGTGTAGAGAACTACCTTTCCACTTTCTACTAAGAGCTAGCACACCCAGGATTGTAGGGAAGACTGAAATATTATTTTACACAGTGTCATATTTGATGTTCCTTAAATCCCTTTGTTAGATCCCTTCCTCAAGCACTAAAAAGTTATGGCTATAACTCTTCATAAACCTATTGTTCATTTTCAGTCCACTTGCATTTTACAGCTTTAGAACTGATGTCAAGAAAACATTGAAAGCTAAGAATCACGCTATTTCCACTAGTTAATCTGGGAATCAAGCTTCACATAAGAGGCTAAACTATACGATCACATTGGTATTCTCTGTAAGATCTAAGAATCAACTACTTTGATAATTTCCTATAATTTCATGAATAAAGATTTAAGGCAACCAAAACTGTTGTGAAAAGATGACAACTGCAAGTTGCTATCTACAGCCAAGGATTTCTTGAGTTACTAGAAAGTTATTGGAGTAATGATCAAAAATATTATTTGTAATTTGTAAACGCTTAGAAAATAGCAGTGTTAAGTAACAGATAACCTAACAGACAAACCAACCAGATGACCCTGTATGCCAAGTTGTTGATTGGGTGATACAGTAGATGTGATGTGTTTTGATCTGAGGAAGATTTCTGTCATTGTCTCCCAGACCTGTCTCATTAACAAAGTCGGGATTATATTCTTGATTGATCCCTCCAGAGGGACCTTGACAGACTTGAGAAGTGGGCCTCTGTGAAACTCAAGAAGTTCAACCAGGCCAAGTGGAAGGTCCTGCATATGGTTTGAGGCAATCCCAAGCACAAATGCAGGCTGGGCAGAGAATGGATTGAGAAAAACCGTGAGGAGAAGAGCTTGGGGTTGTTGGTAGATGAGAAGCTCAACAGAACCTGGCAATGTGCTCTCACAGCCCCAAAAGCCAACTGTATCCTGGGCTGCATCAAAAGAAACGTTGCCAGCAAGTCAAGGGAGGTGATTCTGCCCCTCTTTTCTACTCTCAGGAGACCCCTGGAGTACTGCTTCCACAGCTGTGGACCTCCCAACATAAGAAGGACAGAGGCCAGTTGGAGAATGTTCAGAGGGAGACCATGAATTATGTCCTCCTATGAGAACAGGCTGAGAGAGTTGGGGTTGTTCAGACTGGAGAAGAAAAGGCTCTGGGGACGCCTTACAGCAGCTTTCCAGTACCTAAAGGGGGCCTGCAGGAAAGATGAGCAGGGACTCTTTATCAGGGAGTGTCATGACAGGACAAGGGGTGACAGTTTTAAACTGAAAGAGGGGAGATTTAGACTAAATGTAAGGAAGAAATTCTTTACTGTGAGGGTGGTGAGACACTAGAAAAGGATGCCCAGGGAAGTTTTGGATGCTTGATCCCTGGAGGTGTTCAAGGCCAGGTTGGATGGGGCTTTTGAGTAACATGGTCTTGGGGAAGGTGGAAATCAGATGATCTTTAAAGCCACCTCCACCCCAAACCATTCTATAATTCTGCTATAAAGTGAACAAGCCAATAGCTGGAAAAGAATAATTAGTAGTTCATTGTCTAAATGGAAAGCTGTGTTACATAATTCTCTTGGAGATCTCTCTGAAGTCTGCTACTGTTCAAAATGTTCATTAATGAAGTAGCTGATGAACCAAACGGTACGTATTGCCAAAATGTCAATGTGACTGATCAGGCAGTTTGGAGAGCAGGGTGAGAAATCAAAATGATCTTGATAAAGAGAAGAGGGTTTCTAGGGACGCTGTAGAATATTGTTCCCTGGAGACTTTTATAGACAAAATGTACCACAATATCACAAACACCTTAAATATAGCTGAATGTGTTTTGGGCATAGTCTAGAGTCTCGAGAGGGTGTTATCTGGCAGTTCTTGTGATTCTTCAGGACAGATCATACACTTCCCTTAGTCTGTAAGAACCAAAAATGTGTCTTGTTACAAAAAAATAATAATTGTATATGGATGAGCTTGTTCCACGTATTATGTGGGTTCAGTTCTCTCTATTAATACTGACTTTGGCTTGCAGATTCACTTTCTAAAGAGAAATTTTGCTTTTGTAGGGAATCCATTTTAAGTATTGTTCATGCAAAGGAAAACTTTGTTTTAATTATTGAAAGAGGTAAACATCTTTGAGTTTGTTCATTCAAGGTAGCTGCAAAATTCGTGCTGCCTTTCAAGCTTTCAGTAGGCACGAAATCTGAAAGGGTTCAGTCTGGTTAGGTTATAAAGAATCCCAACGGTATCTTATGATGTTTGGAGAAAGCCTTTATGAAGTCAGCTAGCCACATTTTCTTCAAAAATAGTAATAATGCAGCTATTAATCATAGTACTTTGCAGTTTGGTTCCTTTCATTGAAAGATCTTACATGTCAAAGTCTTTCTTTTGATAAAAATGGAGAAACACAGTTGTTCCTCAAAGGAGTAAATTGTAAACAAAAACATGAAGTGACTCCTTCAGCTATGGCCACAGAACTTCAGTGATATCATGAATTAAAATCAGAAGATACTAGGTTTGTTGGTTTTTAAATATCTTAAGGCTGCAGACAAAAAGGTTTAACAGGAAATGTTGTGTATATAAGATACAGACTGCTTAGTTATTTTTCTCTTCTAGCATGTTCTCATGTGGATCCTTTATACATTCTCATTTTTTCTTTATTGTATGTCTGTACCTAAAGTGGACTATGCTTATCTTACCACTTTGGTGCTGTAATTGGGCAGAAGCAATCTGTTCCTTTTCGCTAAGCTGATCTTCAGATTTGTCTTGCTTGCTAGTTTCCCATTGCTAGTGAGGGTTTGGTATGGAGGTTGAAAAACTATATGAATTTAGCAAGATTCTAATTTAAAGCAAAAACAAGTACATTTTTGCCTTGCCTTGAAAAATATGAAGCTGGCTTTGGACTACAATTTCATAGACTTTCTGACAAATGTGGCATGAACAAATTGGCAAACCCACAATGTCCAAAATACAGTGGTACAGTGTGCTCTCTAATACCCAGCCCTAGAAATCTCAGCAAAGGTTGCAAATTAAACAAAGTCAAAATTAATCAACTTTACAATGCAAAATACTATTATTAAACCTTTCATTTACTACAAAGAAACAGTTGTGAAAGAGGCACTGGAGCAAGCTCGTTTGTGCAGTAAAGGAAAGTCAACAGCAAGGTGTCGAACAGAAAAATGAAACCCTGCAGGTGAACCTGCCTTCAGAGCCAAAAGAACCCAGCACTTTGCACAGAAATGCAAGTAAACTGTTGGAGAATGGACAGGGTGTTTGGTGCTGAGCTGCAGAGTGTGTCAACGTTGTATTTGGCCCAAACAGAGCAGAGCTGTAGACAGGAGTCAGTGTTAATTAAGTAAGCTACATACTCATGCGCAGCCCCTTCAAGCAACCTCTCACCAACGTTTCACTCCAGTGGTCTTGGCTGCTGTGGTTTTTGCCTCCTTTACAAGATATATGGCATGGGAATAGCTCTTCCTCCATTTGGGAAGTTGAAAAGTGCAGTCAGGGATGCCCAGAGGAAACCCTAGCTAACCCTAACAGCACATTTCTCTATACTTCTTGTGTCCTCCTTTTGGGGAGACAGTGCTCCAGATGACTTTGTGATGGGTATAGATGCATTTCCATTGTCTCAAGTACATTATTTATACAAATGCTGAATTAAATTTATTGTTCCATTTTATGGACAAATAAGCTTTCAATGAAACTTAAATATAATGAAGAGCAAGAAATTCTTCTTTTCTTATCTGTTTCTGAAACGGAACTTGTAGACCTTTAATGAAAATAGTTTGAGGGATGAAAATTACACTGGGCAATGATCTGCTTTTCATCTCAGTGATAGAAATAACAAAAAATCTTTATATTCATATATAGGAGATGCATTATCTTTTAATAGATCTCCGTTGTGGTTTCATTTTCTGTTTTTGTAACTGATAAAATAGCAATATGGAATTCATATGTGAAAAATGTCATAAGATACGCTTTATTCACACCTATGAGTCCTAATGAATTGCATGTTTTATAGCTTACACCTAGCTGGAGCCCAATTGCTTTTTCCTGGTGCAGAAACTCGTGTGGATGCAACACTTGTGTTTTCCTTGACCTATCTACAGTATGCTTAATTTTAATAAGAATAGTTATTTTTCTGCAGATTCTGATAAACTCTATGACTTTCTTAGCAGATAAGATTCTCAACTCCTCTTACAGAGTTGCTCTTCTCCCCATTCCCACTGTCAAGCCATTTTTGAAGCAGTTGTACCTAAATTAGCAGAATTTCTGTGTCATAAATTTGTCAGGAGATGCCTGCTTGTGCAAGATGGAAAATTTGACTCCTCATGTCCAACAGCCACAGGTATTCAGTTAAAATCTCACCTCTATTTGATGTACTGATATGGCTGATCTGGAAGTTTGATTGTGGAGGACAAAATCTTCTTCATTTGCTTGATTTCCAAGGAAATCCTACAAGTCTTGGAAAAAATCTTTTTAAAATATCAACTGAAGGAGCAAAAAAAACCCCAATGTATTCCTCTTTGCAATTCATGCACTGTGTTTACATGTTTTTCTGGTTTGTCTTAGCTATTTGTTTTGCTTTGAGGTAAGATTTACTAAAGTCTAGTGAAAATATTTCATTACCTAACTTCTCAATCCTTCCAGTTGAACTCAGTGGCAGTCTGCTGGGACTTGGAATTACACACGTACACCTTTAATGAACAATAGGAGTTTGCTAATCAAAATAGGGTACAATAACTTCTCTCCATATGACCTTAAAATACTTTTAGGAATAAATTGCTTTTTAAATTATGCAAACTTCTATAATTTCAATTTTTGCTGTTGCATTCAGTTCTGTGTATGCTTCATGTTATAGAGCATTTTCCATTTGCAAGTGTTAAAACAGATATAAATGTCACGTTAATTCTTAAAATATTCCTCTGGAAAAAAAAAAAAAAAAGAGAAGATCAGCATTTATCTTATTTAGTGATAAGGAAAACTCAGCACAGAAAAATTTTAATGGCATGGAAAGTCATCTGGATTGCTTGTAGAAGAGTGACTGCCATCAACACTCAAGTTATTTAACTTATTAGCACTCCAATATAAGATTTCATTTGCTAGGAAGAGAGAAAGTGAGATTTTTATTGCCATGGATACAGTCTATATTCCACTGTGAATTAATAAAGGGCAGTTATTAAAATATAGTTTAAAGGGCAATATTAAAATTAGTTTTCTTGTTCATGGCAGGCAGTTCTTTTGAATTAGGATGGAGACGAGGAGGTACACGGCTTGATTCTTTCCCATCTTCTCTGTTCCTCAAGTCTTCACTTTCTCTTCCCTGTTTGGTTGGTCTTCAGAACCTTGTTCTCTGCTTACCAGTGACCATTTAGGTTTGACTCCAATAAATATTTTTCAAGAATTCTACTATACAGACAATGTATATGCTGGATAAGACAGGAGCTCATTTCTAGCTCTGAGAACCCTGTTGATCACTTCTTTGTTAGTTCTAAGGAGAGCAGCATTGCATTGTTAGAACCCAGGATTCTATTGCCATTTCCTGAAGTGCAATAGATTATCCCACTGGACCTCCAAGTACCTCTTCAGCAAGGCATGGGTCTTCCATATATTCTGTGTCACAATGGCCTCTCATGAGTCATATCCTAGGACAGCTAATGGGGTGTTAGATACCATTATTTGTGCAACAGAATCCCAGAACAGGCACCAAGAACAGCTGAATCATCACAATTCTCATCAGTGTTGGTTAGTGATAAGACTATAGTCTGGTCAGACAGCTTCTGAGCACTGAGGTTGTCTTGAACTGATGCTGTGTGTATTAATTTCCCCATATTTTAAATCATAAACATATTATGTGCTGCAAGACTTCATAGTTTTAGTTGGAACTTCCATCATCTCTTTTGGGCCCTCTAAGGAGCAGTGTTCTCAATCAAGGTCCTCTGCTGCTTATTCAGGAACATGGTGCTTCCCAGGCTCATTGGGATTAGGAGTCAGCATTCTCATGATATTTCAGATCACATACTTTCCTAAGAGCTTTGGAATGATCAGTTCCAAAACACTTGCAGTTGAGCCGGTTCCATGCCATAGGTTAGTCATAATCACTAAGGCTGAAAGGGTTATTTAATAGAGTTGTTTCTTTTTCATATTGTGGAAGAATAATTTATTCCTAAAACATTGCTAGATTGCTAGTAGCTGACATAACTTTCACCTTCTACTTTAAAGATGCTAAAATATGTGTGGTAGGTCTTTCCATGACTGAACTCTTACTTTAAATATATATATATATACATGTATGTTTTCTTCTTATGTAATGTAAGTACTATTTTATTTAACAGTGTCATTCTAACAGTTCTCCTGGTTTTGCTAGATATTTTGCTGTCCTTGATTGTCTTTTCAGTGAAAATTCACAGAATTACAGTAGGCACATGCACAAATGTTTTCCCACTCTGTTTCGCAGTTAAAATAAACTCATGTATGTTTTTTGTCTTTCGAACTGTGTAAACACAATTAAGAAAAAGTTAGCCCTGAATGTGCTTTTCTGTTGTTTCTGAGCTTTGTAGTTGTCCTTGAAAGTTTTTGGGAGTGAGTTCTGGTTGTGTTGGCCGGTTGCCGAAATAGTCTTTCTCCTGCTTACACAAGGCTGGCTGGTCCATTATTCCAGAACCACCTTCTAAACCTGCAAATCTTGGTTAGTATTAGCTAAGGAGAAAAATGATGAATTTAACAAAATACTTGGAAAGCCAGCTTTGTGCAGTAAATGAATTGTGCTGGTGAATAAATGGGCTGTTTTGCATTTTACATGATGCAGTGCAACATCAACTGACTCTTTGATTTCTTTTCTTTATTATCTTGTTCCTTACAACGTGATTTCATATGCATGTAGAAAAGGTACAAAAGAGAGAGGCTGCAATCACACAATTAAGGCTTCTGAGGTTAAAAAGCAGCCTGATTGAGAGAAGGATGATGAAGCTCTGTTGATGCTTCTAGTAACTCATGCCATGGGCTGATCTGTATTCAGACCCTCCAGGTAGAGCTGACCCAGCAGTTCTCTGTGCTGTGCACCTGTGAGCCACAGGGGTATGGCCCAGTCCATGGTCAAACTTACTTTGGAAAAGCCTCTGGTTTTACAAATACACTGTCATTTTGTTACTGCTCTTTGAATTTATTCCTGTTTGTCTTTTCTTTTTTAAACACAAGATGATCCAGAATGGCAAGACTGAAATGTAGTCGTTCTAAATAGCATTCATACATTTTTCTATGTGTGTGAATTGATCTTAGCCAAGTCACTTTATATAAAGTTTCCAAACTCCAAAATGAATGTAAACTACTTTTTCTCATATATTTTTCTCATAACTCAGTGAAGGTTTTCTTTAAGCCTGTAAGTATGTAAAAGTATTTGAGATGCCAGAGCACTATAGTACTGTTTCTATTTTTGTGTCTTCTGCAGCAAGTCAAGGAAAACAAAATCATTTGGAGAATCTAAAATACAATAGAATCCTTTCTCTCTGAATATTATCATTAATTAGCCATGTTCTCTACACAGTTATTTAGACCTTGTTGAAATATTTGAATATGAAAATAAACAGAAGAGTTCCTCTTGATGTTACGATTCAGTAAAATTCCCTTTAAGAAGCATTTTAAACTTCACATGCAATTTCTGATTTTACCTTATTGTATGAATGAAGCACTGCCCTGCTGTGTACAGGTAAAGGCTGAAAATACGTTCTTGAGAACATGAGGAGTTGTGTTCCAGTCGCTCAGCAGCTTGAGGTAGTCTCATCTGCTCCTGCACCCTCCCTCCCAGTTCTTCCTTTACCCTGTGTCTGGGACTCTGGAAACTCCACTGAACTAATTCAGCATGCTAACCTGGCAAAAAAATGTTCACAATTTTCCTGAAGTTACTTTTCTGCTGGTTTAGAGCACTGAAACAGAAATCCATGGTTAGGTAAGTCTCAGACAACACAAGCCACGGTTTGAAACTTGTGTCTTGCGTCCTGGGAAAGAAAAGTCTGTGACAGCAAGCTGTTAGGTTGGTTTGAACTGCAACTTCAGTTACAAAACATGCCTTTGCATGGAGTAAATAAATGCCTGCTGGTCTTCGTTCTTATCTTGTGTAATCTGATGAGATGCTTGCAGTAAGATCTTGGTACTTAGTAATCTTTTCCTGTTTCATAGTCCCTTCCCTCTACTGCTTTCTCCTCTTCACCAAAAGGTCTGTCCTGCTCTTGACCCTGCCTTTGGCCAGCTGCCTCCCTTATCAGCAGAGCATTGGAGATGGAGTGGTGTTTTCTGTGAAGCATCTGAACTGCAACAGTTTGGTGCCTCTGTCATTCTGTGTCTGTCAGTCATGCCTTGTTCTGAGTTGAGTGGGTTGATTAGACTGATTAAAGTAGGTGTCTGGATTGAGAGGGTTAAAGAGCATCCATCTGTTCTGGATTTACTGCTGCTTCAGTGGAGGCAGGAAGGACAAGAATTAGTGAGTGGCTTAGTCCTTTCTCACTGCTGGCAGCTGACAGGAGCACTGATGAGGTGATAATGAACTAAAAAGTCTGCCCTGTTGGCTGGGTGGGAAAGGGACCCAGACAGTGGGCAAGTCTCACCCTGGTTCTTGCCAAGATTTTCACGTTTTAATGGAATCCATCTAAAGCAAAATTAACAGGTATACTTTCCCGGATGAATTTCAGTAATATAACTTATCACTGGTGGATACGAAAGAAATATATATCACGTTATTTGCAGCATGGCAGCTCTGTAGGGTTTGGGCATCAGACAGCCCAATCAAATAGGAGCAATGGCAGAAACAGTAATGTTTATCAAATGCAAAATTAAATGTAATTTCTTATAAAACAGCATCTGAATTTCTGCAGAAGGTAACACTCTTCCATTTCAGTTCTAACTTTTCATGGCATTTATCAACATTTCTTGACCCTAACAATCAATCCTTGAGTATTCAAATCAGGATTTGCAGATTCATCCTAAAGGCATTGTTTTGTGTTTTCCCACTTTGCTTTAGGTGCTGCAAAACATTATTTTTCTTACTTCTTTAAGCCTCTGTCTTTCGTCAGAGCATATTCCAGATTCCCTGTAACCTCACAATATTTTACTTTTGACACAAGTCCAGCTGATGCCAAGCATGAGTGTTCATTATGTGTATATGCTAACACAGTATGACTATACCAGCGTATCGAGGTGTAAGAAGCACTTTAAGCCAGTCAGCTAGCTGAGGAATACAATGTAGGCACTCAATGGGCTTCTTAAATTAACATATGGTGTTCTTCTCAACTTACTTGTTGCTGACAGACTTAATAAAGGTTCAAGATTTTACAGGCCTTTAATTTGTAAAGAGTCTACAGAGAGTATGAATATGAAATCTCTTAGTAAGAGTTTGTCTTTTCCTTAGAAAACAATGGTGAGTTTTGCAAGCTGGATTAGAAGCTGTTTATTCCGTAGTCAGTGTTTGGAAGGCAACTTCATTCATAGAGGGTAAACCTCTCTGACCTTTTGCAGAACATTGAGGGGGTTGCATACAGGGAAGATCATGACCCCAGAGTCTCCGGTGGCTGTTGATTGAAACCTTGTGTTTCAAGAAATAAATGTTTAAAAACACTTCCTTATAAGACCTGGGTTGCATACACAGACTTTTTTTTATAGCATTTTAACTATTTTGGTAAAAGGTGTTTCTTCCCCTACCCCCCTTCTGGTCCTAACAGAAAGGGCTAACTCAGCACAATCATTAGTACGACCCTTAGACTGAATGCAATTTTGTCATTATAAATACAACTTAAATTGATATAGCTTCTTTTCCTAACCCTGTAGGCCCAAACTGTCTCTGCAGAAGTATGTCTATATGACTGTAACAATGTCTGCATTCATAGGGTTGCATATGTCAATTGCAGTGATACATTTTTTAGGTACAACCAGTCCAAAAAGGAAAAATTAGTAACTTCAACCTTGAGAAAAGACAAACACTCTAATGGGTGGGACTCAATGTGAGGGATGTTGGGAAACACGTAAAGACCTTATATAAACTTCACTTGCTTGATTAATTGTTGGCAGTCATATAGATTGGAGCAAGTATTTTCATCCAGTTTTTTAATGTCTCTGTATGCCCCTTCATTCACAGAAAGAAATTCAGGAACTTGAGAAATTCTTACTTCATCAGCCAGGTTCTCATAGGCTTTTAGCAATGTTAGGAAGACATGGGGATGCAAACAGTCCTGCCTATACAGTCAGAGCAACCACATTAGGATTAGATCTGTCCTTTCTTAATTGGTGAACTATCCTGCTTTGTTAGCTGTACCAGTGCACATCATATGGGATACAATCAGGGCTCTAACAACTTCCATTGCTACCAAAGGAATGTCTCTTTTTACGATGCCTCATTTGTAACATGAATGTTGTGATTCAGAAGAGGAAGGAATTCTTTTTAACTTGATATACTTGGAAGAGGTAGCAAGGAGTTAGCTTCACAGGCTGTTATTTATGACAAGCAAAAACCAGTCCCTTTTATGCATGTTATGGTTGTAGTTCATAGATTTCAAATGAATTAAAATTAGTATACCTAATTTCTCATTGTTTTATCTTGGACGGGCAGGGTATTTTTTCCAACGCATTTTGAACATTTAGGATAAAAGATGTGATTGAAAACTGCCCACTAATGAATCTTAAAATGTACTCTGTCCACTTGCGACTCTTTCTCCCTCAAACAAAGCCAGCAGTGGTGTTGAGCGGAGTTGCTAATAATCTTCTAACCATTCTAACTTTTAAATGTTCCTCCTCTTCTAATAGAATGGATGGAAGGTTATCAAATGTCAAATTCTTGAATCTGTCACAGGACAGGGCTTTTTTTGTTTGCTTGTTTTGATCAGTTTTGTCAAAATTTCTCCCAAAATACTTTAGAGTAATGGGTTCAAATGTGCTTTGTCTAAACAGAATTAAAATTTTCTGCTCTATTCTGCAGTTACATAGTAAGGATATATTACTGCTGGTTTATTTTGTATTATGATCATTCACTCTTTAGTGATATGTGCCTATTATTCATGGCTAAAATATAAACCATTTTGATATGGGAAGCACAAAAGAAATTTTTACCATAGAAAAACAGCTATTCAGGGCAAGAGGAAATGGCCTCAAGTTGCAGCAGGGGAAGTTTAGGATCAATATTAAGAAAAAGTTTTCACAGAAAGGGTTACCAAACATTGGAACAGGCTGCTCAGGGAATTGGTTGAATCACCATCCCTGAAGGTATTTAAAAGATGAGTAGATGTGGTGCTGAGGGATGTGGTTTAGTGGTGGTTTTAGCACATCTTAAAATTCTCTTCCAACCTAGACAACTCTATGATTCTATGCAGACTTTAGAATGATACTGATGTGCTCTTGATCACATTATCTTTATGACTCTTGGTATTCTCCTTCCCCTCTCTTTGTGCAAGGTCTATGGGGAAGCAGACTCTGGAAACTGGAGCCACTGCATAAAAAGACAAAATTCATCTCCAGATTTCTTCTATGTGAGACTTGGGCATAAAGACAATCATATCTCTTTCTGTTTTCAATGTTTTGTGGGTTTATAGCCTCTGAGTATGTCTTTTAACTCTTGGGAGAATTAGGAGAGCTATACGTTATAACAAAAAATTAAGTAGAAAAACAGATGTATCTTGATTAGAAGTATTTCTTAGTGCTCTAGGTAGCAACTTACATTGATGAATATTGCTGAACTTTCACAGCCCATTCATATTTAGCTTCCCATATTTTTTCTCTCAAGGAAACCGGAGTGCACTTTTTTTAAACTTGATTATGGGTTAGAAAATACCAAGTAATTATCTACCCAGAAATCATTTTTCATTCACTCCTATTTTTTCTTTCCCCCCTCCTCCTTTTATTTTGTTGACTATACTTGCTAGTCAGGGTGTGTCAGAGGGGCTGATTCTGCCCAATAACCATTATAACCTTTATAATTCACCCTCGTTTCTTACTACTGTTTAATGAATGTTTCTCTCCTTGTGAAAGATCCTCCTCAGAAACCAAGGTGGCTGCTTGTACACAGGAAGTATGTGAATAGTGCAAGGGCATGTTCCATGGCATTGTGTAGCACTAAAGAGAAGCACTTCAGCCTAGGAAATATTTCCTTTTGAATAAGGCTGCATAGAAACTTTTTTGGCTTCTTCCAGGGTTTTATTTACATTGCTGCCATTGTGATTAAGTTTCTTGGTATCGCTGATTATAGTGATGGCGTAGAGCCAAAATTGCTATTGCTTTTGGCTGAGCAGGATAAAAGACAGCATGAAAATGTTTTTGGCAAAAAAAAAAAAAAAGACAAGAAAAAGAAAAAGAGAGTACTTATTAAGGCTGAGAAGTTGATTGTTATATCTTTTGTATTATATTAGAAATGAAACTAATTTTTAAACACCGTAATTTTTAGTATATTTTGTGGCAGAGGTTCTGGGTGAGGCAGCATTTAAAGAATAACATTTCCTTGATGAAATACATAGAGTGGGTAAAAAGTAAACTGGCTAAGTGCACTTCCCTACTGTGGTTCATTGCTTCTTAGGAGTTTCATTTAGGATAGCAGGTGCCCTTGTTCTTTCCTACTGGCTCGGCTGCATCTTGCTTTATCCAACACAGCTTGCTTTCTGTGTCAGGGTTCATGGTGACAGTTCTTAACGTTTCTTCACATTCCATGATATCCATGACTGCAGTCAACCTCATTTAATAAAAACTGTTCGTTCCCTCCTCTAACCTGAGAGGTTAAGCATGTCCACTTCTGAGCCTCAAGTCATAGCTAGAACTTCACCTAAAGCTTTAAAAGCCACCTCTAGAATGTGAATGTGCAGGCTTGCTTTCAACGACTCTTTTCCTTCTCATGTTAAAAGTATGTTTCTAAGCTAGTGTTTGAACGTAAAAATGTGTCTCTGGTGGGTTGAGTTTGGCTAAGGGCCAAACTCCCAATCACTTGCTCAATCCCCCTCCTCGACACAAGAGGAGGAGAAGATAGGATGAGAAGACTTGTGTGTCATGATAAAGACCAGGAGATTGTTTACTGCTTACTGTCACTGGCAAAACAAACTCAACTTAGGGAAAATTAATTTATTGCCAATCAAAATAGATTTGGGTAGTGAGAAATAAACAATTAAACACCACCTTTTCTCCCCCATTTCTCATGCTCAGCTTCACTCCATCACTCCAAACTCTTCTACCCACCTCTCTGAGTGGTGCAGGAAGGGATGGGATGGATATCGTCAGTATGTATTTTCTTCCTGCTGCTCCTTTTCTCTCATACTTTCCCCCTATTCTGGCATGGGCTCTCATCATCGGGCTGTAATCCTTCAGGAAAAAATCTGCTCCAGCATGGGCTCCATAAGGATGGCAGTGGATGTCTTCTCCAGCATGAACTGTCCATAGACTGCAGCAGATATGGGCTTTGGCACCTAGACCACCACTTCCCCCTCCTCCTTCTCTGAACTTGATGTTTTCTCTGCTGTTTCTCACTCTCTCTCCCCCCACCACTACCCCCTTCCTCTGTCTGTGTGGTGGGTTTTGCCCTTTCTAAAATTTGTTTTCCCAGAGGTGCCACCAGCTTGGCTCAGGGACTGAGCTATGCCCTGCAGTGGGTCCATTGGAGCCATCAGGAACTGGCTGTGTCCAGCACAGGGCAGCCCTGGTTTCCTCTGACAGAGGCTTCTGCAATCTCCCCACTGCCAACACCGTGGACATCCAATAGAGTGTCAAGTGATTTTTAAGATTTTATTTATAGGGGAAGTTGTGACAGCATAACAATGCTCATTAATGCAGTACTGTGCCACTTGCTGAGTGAAAAATATTTTCTTCATAGAAAGAAGGAATTTATTACATTGGGGTTTATCTCTTGCACAAATGTAGCCAAGACTGCTTATGAAGGACTGAGCTGAAGGTGAGCATTGTTTTCAGCTTAGATGATCTTTCTCATGGGCTGATGCTGCACTTCATTGTGATAGAATTGGACTTTAATTGGTGAAACTAGAGATCAATTTAAAACATGTAAAAGCACCTCTTTGTGCAGCTGGTTGTGAGGCTTTGTAGCCACAGAGTGCTACAGAGATGGTGTCAACAGGACCAAACAAAGCTTAGGCAGCTTCATGGACAATAGGTCCATAAGTGGATATTAGAATGGGATTAGACAGGGATATGCTGTGTAATATCCTTAATGTTATAATTTTCAACATTGGTAGAAGATGAGGTGAATAGACCAGTAGGCTACATTATAGATTTTATTAGAACTGAATAAGTGTAACCAAGAGAAAAGCATGACAGTGAGGTCTGAAAGATTGTAATTACAAAAATATTCTGGAGAACACTGAGGGATTTTTAATGATCGTGTTAAAACAAAACAAACAACAAAACAAAACCCACCACAAACGAAGCCATCATTGTAAGTGTTTCTCTTTTTGGTACTCAGATTAACTAATACCAATACAAAGAATGTCAAAAAGATCCAAAGAGGTAAATAGCAAATGGGAAGGGAACCAGAGATACAGGCAATGAGGGAAGATCAGGCTGTTTAAAGAGCAGGAACTGAGTATTAGTCAGAGCAATAGTTTTAGGCTGCAAAAGAAAAGTTTGTGTTATATAATGTGAAGTTGAACAAATAGAAAGAGACCAAATTCATGGGAAAGTGGAGTAGATCCCTGTAGGTACTGAAATTAAGGAAACAACGTTGAGCCCAAATGAATTTGGAATAGGTGGCATGGTTCAAGGAAGATACTGAGGAAATTATAGGGTTTTGCAAGCAGGAAGATTTCTGTTTCTCCCATAGGTAAGTGTGGTATAACACTAAAAATAAAGATTTTTAGTGTCTCATGCCTTTAATCCTGTTTATGCTTCTGTATGTTATCAAGTGCCAAAGTCAATCAGTGGTTAGTTGGAGTTGAGATCGTTTCAATGACCCTGACCATTAGTAAAATCATCAAGACGTGATTGGAGGAAGCAGATCTGGAGTTTCTTCAGAAGTGCCTAAAACAGTTTTTAAGCAGTTTGATCACAGTGTTTCTTTTTAACAAAAAAAACTATTTTTGCTTTAGGTTTCCTCATAATGGAAATATCTATCTGATTCTCTTTTGCTACAATTGCAATCACTGTTTTCATTCCTCCTTATTGTAACTGTATCTTGCTTTACTTCAGATTTTTCCATTAATTTCAGGAAACAAGAGCCTACATGGTAATGCTTGTGAGTGAAGCCTGGTCCTTGGCATCCTGATGTTTGAACTTCATGGATTAGAATTGTTGACTCACAGCAATCAGGTTTGCTCTTGTTGTGTCTGACAGGGAACAGAAGGGACTAAGCCAAAACCAGAGCCCCCAGGGTAAGGGCATTAGGCCTGTCTTTTCCAAAGTGAATGGTTTCCCTTCTAAACAGACTCTGGAAAGAAGCTTAGTAATTCCTTAGGGAGGCAAGTTATAAAACTTGAGATGCAGATATTTAAATCCTATGAGCCAGCCAGCAGTACTGGAATTGGCCGTCAGAACTTGTAAAAATCTCAACCAATCTCTTTTATTGTCTTGTGGCTGCAACAATGAGGCATCTCAGCTTTTGCAGGGTGAACTTTCCCCACCATGTCCTGTTTGCTACTGTTAATGCGTATACAAACAGTGGTGTGATTTTATCTAAAAGAAACATCTTAAGGGTGGAAAAGGTTATCACAGAGGTCCTTTCATCTGCTGAAGTGTAAGAACATGAGAATTTAAATCCGTGATACTGGAAGGGCTACAGAATTGACTGGAACCCAGTCCTGGATTTCTTATTACTTAAAATTAGTGGTGCTGCAGGCAGTATTTCAGATTCTTGTGTGCAATATTTTGAGCTGTGTAATTTTCACTGGAAATGGTCAAACATATTGAGGAATCACCATTTGCATGCCAGTTAAGAGTTCTGAAGTGTTACCTCCCCATTGGTATATGAATCTAGATTATTCAGAGAACTTCATACGAAAAATTCTCCTACCTGTTGTTCCTCTTATGTGCGATGCTACCACATCTTGCAGTATAATGCGACTCTAACTAGAAATATACTTCCTAATCATGAACAAACTTAGAGAGAGTAGTTCTGAAAGGTAAACATCTCCATCTTGTGCATCAAGCCTCGGAAAATCTTTTCCAATTCGAACTATAGGCTTCAGTCTGGTTCTAGTTAGAATTCTGTTGTCTTAGACAGCAGACCGATGTCATTTCTGGAAGTCTTCTGAATAGCCATAGTGGGTTGAAGAGGAAATTGTACTGCACTTAAGAGTGATTATATGGTATGATTGTCTGTGATGGCAATGGATTGAGCTTGGTGAACTTACTAAAATAGGAATAGACAGAAAAATCGATGTGGGTGGCAGCCATTTAGATAAGACATTAATTCAGACATTCATGTGGTCCTCCTTTTTATGCACTAACCTGTGATTTAGACAGAGGATACCCATAGAAAGCTGCATGAAGTGTCTGTTATTTGTTTCTGTTGAGACACACAAAAAATATGAATACTGTAGCTTCTTAGCTTGCAATATAAAGCATGGATCTATTTAACACTTTTTCTAGATATACAAATATAAATTTGATGCTGGAACATTGCTATGTTAAACCTGTAATCCTCAGGTCCTGGGCCAGTTCAGGAGTCAGTTGTAGACTTTCCATTTCAGACATACTGATATTATAATTGATTATGAAACTGCAAATTATGTTGCCCTGGTAACTTTGGTTAATTTTGGAACTTTATAAAAGGAGACAGAACGATAAATTTCCACTGGGGTGGTTGCCCCTTGATTCAAAAAGGGAAATGTTTGCAAGCAAGTTATCTCAAAGTAAACCAGTCTAGAATGGAAATCAGCATGTAAGACTTGCTAGAATCTCTCTAATACAATTCTGTATTTATAACTGTATCTGTTTTTTCTGTTGAGTTGTATTTCCAGTACAGACTCTCCTGTCCTGTTGCAAAAAAATGTTCTTTGGCATTTATAAAATCCACTACAGTGGCTGATAACTTGACTACTCTTCAGTTATTTCATCTTTGTAGTGGCATTGACTCCAGCTTTTATCAGTGCTTGGTTTGCTACACTCACCAATGTGGTATTTCAGAGGCCATTCATGATCCTTCTGGAGCTGGGTGAAACAACTTTTGTTTATGCAATTGGGATCACTGTGGTTTGAAGCAAAGTGGGGAAGCTGACAGGCTTAATCCTTAAGAATCAGTCAATAAAACAATATTTGATCTAGAAAACAACCCTGAACAACAGAATATTTCCAGTGGCAATTCCTTAGATCTACTGCATGCAAAGGACTAACTTTCAAACTTTGAAAAGGAGACTTTGCAGAGTCTAGCTGTGCTTCTACCATTCCTAAATGCAAAACTTTTACACATTCTATTTACTTGGTATGAGATTGTTTAAAATCATAAAGATCATATGTGCACCACCAACAGTATAAAAAAATAACATACTATTTAAAATAGCTTAATATGAAATGAGGAGCCTTATTTGAGTATTGCTAGTAAAGATCCCCAGTTTTGTATTTTTTTCTGCATAGAAAAAGAAAAAGCATCCTAGAATATATGATATAGCTTGGTTACTCCAATAGCTGTCCTGCAGTGTGGGTTTGAACTTTCTGAGGCTGAAAATTTCACAGTTCTAAAAAACAGATTACTGTAGATAAGGTGGTCACTACCATGTTTTCCTTCTGTCATCATTCAGTTGTCACTTGTATGCTCTACAAGAGGGTGATGCAGTCAGTTGTGTGCAAATGCCTGGCTTAGACATGTATCCTTCAGGAATACTTGTAGGCTATGCATCCTCCCATGGCAATAGTTTTAATTCGTAAAACTAGGGGTGAAACAAGTTCTGTCTTTCTCTCCTGTTAATTAAAGTGTTCATTGCTTTTGTAGCCTGACATTAATTCCACTGTGAGATGCATGACTTTCCTCATTAGCTGTGAAGGAAACGTGCACATAATTCTGGGTGGTGAATTCTATTTGTGGAAGAGGTGCCTGGTTTGAGGCAATGCTGAGAGTGACAGCATAAATAAATGTCTTATTAAGTAGCCAGAGAGCTTGGTGAAAGCCTTTGGCATGATCACGGAATCACAGATTGTCAGAGTTGGAAGGGACCTCTAGAGATCATCTAGTCCAACTCCCCTGATAAAGCAGGATTGCCTAGAACATATTACTCAGGGCTGCATCCAGGTGGATCTTGAAGGTCTCCAGAGAAGTAGACTCCATAACCTCCCTGGGCAGCCTGTTCCAGTGCTCTGTAACCCTCACCGGAAAGAATTTTTTCCTCATATTTGAATGGAACTTCCTATGTTCCACCTTGTGTCCGTTGCCCCTTGTCCTGTCACTGGGAACCACTGAAAAGAGTCCAGCTCCACCCTCCTTCAACCCACTCTTCAGATACTTATAAGCATTAATAAGGTCTCCCCTCAGCCTTCTCTTCTCCAGGCTAAAGAGTTCCAGCACTCTCAGCCTTTCCTCAGAAGGGAGATGCTCCAACCCCTTAATCATCTCAGTTGCCCTACACTGGACTCTCTCCAGTAGTTGCCCATCNGTTTGGTATCATCAGCAAACTTGCTGAAGATACACTCGATCCCTTCATCCAGGTCATTGATGATATGTTGAACAAGACTGAACTGAGTATTGAGCCCTGGGGGACAACACTTGTTACAAGCCTCCAACTTGACCCTGCTCCATCAATAACAACCTTCTTAGTCCTGTCATGCAACTCAATCCACCTCACTGCCCCCTGATCTAGCCCACACTTCCTTAATTTCCTGATAAGGATGTTAGGGGAGACTGTGTCAAAAGCCTTGCTGAAGTCAAGGTAGATGACATCTGCTGCTCTCCCATCATCCAGCCATCCAGTTATAACATCATAGAATGTCTGCTTTACAGGTCCATTTCCAGAGTGCTGTATGATGACCACTAGCTTGAAAAAAATCTGGCAATAATATCAGCTTAGTATTTCTCGAGGTGTTGTTAAAATTAAATGAGTTAATTACTAATAAATCTCAGAAATTGCTAAATCAGTCCATTGAATTGTTAGAATTTTTATTAAAATTACTGCAATGCCTAAGCATTGTTGTCTATTCAACATTCTTTCTAAATAATCATAAAACCCTGTTACTTATTGCCTGTCCTATTTGAGCTACCCTTGTAATTAACCATTGTCATTCCCTCTGTAGTCCTTAGATGTATCAGCTATTGCTAAAATAAGGAGGTGCACTCTAGTAGGAACATGCACTTCACTGGATTTTACAAGGCCTTTGCTTTTAATTAAAATTTTTAATGCACATTTTGAGTCTTCATAATTAACCTGTGTGAAATATAATAATAGTGATAATTAAACACATTTCTAGCTTGAGAAAAACAAAAAGATGTTAAATGCTTGCAGAGGGTTTTTGTAAAAATCCTGGTATGAAATCCTTATATGTCTGGGAAATGAGGAGGGGCAGAGCTCCGCTTTGCCACGTTTCAGCCAGGAGTGAATTTTGATGGCAAAATTCCAAACCCCTAAAAACCCTGAGACTTCAAGTAAGCGTTGACATTGATGTAATCCGAGCAGTACAAATGAAGTTGCTTTAATACTGTGGATGTTCAGGAGCAATGATTACTGATGGAAAATACAGAAGTGCAGATAATCTACAGGAAGAACCATTATGAATTTGCTTCACCAAGTCCTTCCTAAAGGGGTTCATAAAAGGCTTCTATGGTTGTCGATGACTTACATCTGCATTGCCTGTCTTAACCATGCTATAGAGGTAGGAAGTTGTAAGTCACAGCCTAAACATAAAACTAATGCCTTCTGCCACTTTAAGGGTCTGTGAAGAGTTTCTTTAATTGCAAAAGATGGCTGAAGCCTCTCTCTGCTATACGCTCCTAATTTCCTTCCTTTTTCCCTCGTGCCAACTCCGCCTGCTATCCCCCTCTCCCAGCCCTGATATTTCTGCATGTGGCTTCGTGCAAAGAAGTAGGGTGGGTTTTTTTATAGAGTTCACATACTCAGGTGTCTGGAACCTGCACAGGCTCAGCCTGTGTACAAATCCAGTAGATGATCTCATGATGTGGTTTGAATAGGCTCTGTGTGGTCAGCGCTGCTGCCAGCACCTGAGGGAACTGGGTCTGTCTTTTCACGTTACTGACACAGAGCAGGCAGGATTCAAAATAGGCTTGCTGTGAGGGTGGAGATTCTCCAAGCTCTTGTGCACAGGAGAAGCCTCAGAAACTGGCCAAGAGACCTCTCGGTGCAGGGTCTACTGAAAGGAAGTCATCTCTGCGGCATGGGAATTGTTTCACTGTATGATCAACTCTGCTCAAGGTGCAGCTGAGGCTGTTTCTTTACTGATAACACCTCTTTGGTGCTAGAACATATTCACATTTCATACAGTTGGGAATTGGGCATTATTGGTAATAACTCCTTCCTACTGCCCGTTTCCCATCCCTTCCAAGCACTGGAGTTCTTACCGAGAAATTAAATGCTCTCTGGAGTGTTTTAATGAAATCAAAGTTTTGTTTCAGAGTCATCAGTTTTATTCTGTCTCTCAACCATCATCCTGATACTCCTCCTCAGAAAACCCCAAACTAATCAACTTAGCGCTGGGCATTCTGAAGTGTTTGCTGAGAAAACAGCTCTGTTTTGACAGACAGCAATTATAGCACCTGGGCTATAGGCAGACTTTACAGCTCTTCTGGGGATCTCTTATGAATAGTCACCATGAGGCCAGCACAGCCATGTGCAAACAAGCTTTGTAACCAAATTGCACTGAAAAACCCCCTTCTTCTCTACTCGCACCCTCCCCTCCCAAAATGACTGAGCAGCGTGGACATTGCTCTTTTACCTATTCTGAATCTGAAAAAGTTCTTAGGCTTTGTAAGAAAATGCTGTTTAAAGTTAGGAAGAGTTACTGTCTTATACAGATGTGCTTGTTTGAGTCCTGTATATGTGTGGGTTGGATGTCATAAACATTCATTTTATGTTGTTGTATCTGAGTTTATTTTTTCATGATTATGAGAACTCCACACTCCATGAGGGCTTGGAGTGATTCAACTGCATGGAAAATTAAGGAGAGGATGTCAATTGATGTAAACACAGCTTTTGTCTATGTCCTTTGGGGAGGCAAATTGTCTGATCTTGTTTCTCACGGTTGAATTGCTCATTGGTCATAAATTTTGAGGGGTTTTTTGGGAGGAAGCAAGGCACCGTCTGAGGTCATACAGTCCTCTGCTACCCATTCCTGTCTGTCTTGGAGAACCTGGGATCTCTTCTTATCTGCCATTTATTTTCTTTCACTGCTTTGCTTTATGCCTACATCACTGCTTGATCTGAAAAGGTTTGATAGAAACTAAAAATTTTCCTGTAGGTAGCGTTCTTCCACTCTTTTCTCTAGTCTCTACTAGATGAAAAGGAAAAGAAAATGTCTACAATTAGGTAGCTTACTCAAGACTTCAAAAAATGGTAAAATGCTAATTTAAACAAAATAACATTGACTAGCCATGTTAATGAAAAGCTGCCATTAACTTGAATGTTGTAAAGTTGTTACAGTATGATAGCCTACTTGTTTTAAAACATTCTTTTTCCCAGAGAGTTTTTTGGGCCATTACTCTCAGCCGTATTTTCTACAGGCTGGAATAGGTTATATTTAGTGTGTGTGCTTTATTTCTGCTTCGAGAGCAGACTCCCTGCTCTATTTTTAAATTAACTACTTCAAAATCTTTTGCAGTGAGGTGTACAAGACCAAAAATGCAAATAACCGACTTTTCTGTGAAGAAGGTGTCTGTTCCAGTCAAGTTGTTATTGCTTTCCTCCCCTCAGAGTGACCTCTGCTATGAACATGCACTGGCCTCTCTCCGTGTCTTGATGGGGAAGAGGGGCTTTCATACATCCCTGAACACACTGTTCCCTTTGCAGCCAGACGAAAAGGCGCTGATCTCTCTGAGGAGCGCAGCGACGGCTCTGAAGCCACATGAAAGTTAGCGGTGTTAATCCCCTCGCTCTGGCTTGTGGTAGGCTTTGGTTACCACATTACACCGTGGGTAACGCTTTCATAGGATACGCTCTTCTGGAGGGAAGAGGAAAAGAAAGTTCCCTCAGTATTTGCTAGAACCTAAAAAAAAAACACCTGGAAAAAACAGAGAGTTTGGCACGTTACTGAGCTTTTCATGGCATCCCTGGCGTGTTGCTATTGTTGAGCTCTCAGGTCTAAACACCACGAATGGGATGTCTTGACTAAGGCAGGTGTGATAGCATTACATTTGTATTGAAGATTATATGGAGTCCTGCCACCAATTGGAGAGTTCAGAGGAGATAGTTCTCATTTCTACCATTGTTTTTGCTTACCAGTATCTTCCCTTTGTCCCTATCACACCAGTAAGTAAAAAAGCAAGATGTGTGAGGAAAAAAAAACCCAAAGCTTGTATTTCCTTTTGTTTATCTATTTTGTTTTGCACTGATGTTAAGAATAAAACATCAGCTGTCACAGTTCTTGAAAATAGGATTGGGGATTACACACTCTACATAAAACCTAAAAATCAAAGCTTCCTTTTTCACTCCACCCCTGAAGCCATTCAGAATGTCACAGTTAAGCGTTTTGCAGCAAATGATTAACTGGAAAATTCTTACGGATCTGCCAGTGCTAATTTCTTTTTTATTTGAAGATGATTTTGCTAAGCAACTTAAGGTGCTCTCCTGGCCTAGTCCCTGCATACATTGTGAAATGACATACAGGTTCTTTGGTCAAAGCTGTATATGTTCATTTAATAAAAGAATACTAATAAAACTGCACAAAGCATCCCCACAAGCAGATAGTGTTACAATTAGATTTCTCAACCTCTGCAAATTTCACTTTTAAATTTCAATCTTAAAATGTTTTTTTATTATTATTATTAGATATGATTTTATGCGTATTTTTAAGTAGATGGGTGAAATGCTGGGAGTTCAGGTATTTTTAATGAATATTTCAAGGCATTTAGAAGGCAGATGGAATCCAGTCCCTTAATATAGCTCTTACTGTATGAAGTCAATGGGAATTTTGTCTTTGATTTCAGAGAGAACACCATGAATATATGCTGTGGTGATGGAGTGGATGACCACGGCATTTTCTTAATGCCAGCAGTCGAATTATTAAAAACCTGTTAAATGATAAAATTTGCATTTTTAGAATGACTGGAAAAACAAAGTCAATAAGATCCATTCTTTTTTTTTTCTTCGGTTTGTTAAGACATTTGAGGTATTTGCATTGCTTCTAAAATATTATTTTAATGGTTTGTGATATCCTTTATTATGAATTTGGATCACACAGAAATTGAACAGAAATGGTTTTGCCTCTCTGCTTAGAAAGGCACTATGTCATTCCATATCTCTTTCTTTTCAATATAAGAAACTGCTGAAGATGTTATACATGAGTTGGGGGTGGCACGCCAAGATTTCTGGTATCTAAGAACACTAAGAGAAGTTGGCTGAAGGGAATGTTGGCTCCTTGAAAGTTTAATAAATATTGGAATTCTGGTGAAATTCTAGAAGTTATGGAAATGCTGAAGTTTTGAAAGTGTTGCAGAATAGCAGGCAGGATGACTAGCTTGCTATGAATTGATTAACTGTTACTGTTTGTGATCAACATAATGAATAAGTTAATGGAAGATTCTGATAATGTAAAGAATTACAGAATAGGCTTTTAATTAATAACAGTCACCTTAATTTATTTAAGATATGTCATGTCAAAAAACTGTGATATGGTTCTTCAATTATCTCCAAAATTTAGTTTAACAAAACCCAGCTAGTTTAGTTGAAATAACTTTTTGCACTGACTCTAACTAGACTTCTGTAAATGACCAGTTCTCAATATTATGTGTTAACGCTGTACAGACAATATACTTAAAGCGAGCATTATCTGTCAGCATTTGCCAATTACAACTACAACTTAAAAAGTGATACTTGTATTTGAGATCCATGAGTTTTGGTACTAGGCTTGATGCTAATAAGCATTTTATCAGTGAACTGGAAGTATAAAATGACAGTCAATGGAACCTGCAAGTGATAAAGAACATGGCATAGGGTTACCTAGTGGTGAGAACAGATATGTGGGGTAATTTCAATTGCTTCTTAATCTTAACTCATTTAAACAAAGTTCATCTGAACATTAGGCATATAAATGAAAACAATATGGAGATGGTTGTACACTATTTTGAGAGGAATGACTTGGAAAAGATGTAGCAATGTAATGGAAAAAAGCAGTGTGACATTGGCGGCAGCAGGACTTTGGCTATGTAGAAGTAGGATTAATGAGCATGAATAGAATGAGGATTTTACTTCTATTTTATAGAGTAGTTGATACAGTTGTCACAATATTCTGTGTAGTTCTAATATCTAGAAGATGACATTATAGTGATATTAAAACACTGTTTTTTCCAGTCAAGACAGTCAAAACAAGGTTCACTATCTAGAAACTAAGGATAGAAAAAATTAGGATTAGAAAGACACATGTCTTTCCAACAGAGAAAATTATTAGCTACAAGGACAAACTCACAAGGACAGCAGCCAGTTCTTTATGGCTTTAAGTCACAAGCAGATGTCCTTTTCCTCGCTCTCCAGAATAAGTTATTGGCTTCAATGGAAGCAACTGGATGCAATGCAAGTATTTGTTCTGTACAGGAAATCAGACTGGATAAAATCAATGAATAAGCCTTGATTCTGCCTACTGAAAGCTCTGAAACAGTCCACTAAAGTGAAGGAGATCCTTTAAGTGGGATAAAACAAAATACAATAAGCAGGTAGAAGTAGTTTTCCACACAGCTTTTTTCACTTGTAGGAAAAGTAATCATGAAACAAATAGCTTCAGGGTGGTTCAGTTTTGGACAAATCCGATGGGCTTAGCGTTACTTGCATCTGTTTTATCAGTCCTTCTCTTTTCCTCTTTCCTTATCTAGTTTGTTTTTAGCGTATGATGAATTCTCCCCTAGATTTCCACAAAATGTCCCCTCCTCTATCGCTCTCTCTTATGTTCTCGTCCTCTGAAAGTCTTTCTGGTGTGACCCAGTATATGTAAGCTTCTTATTCCTAGCTGTTTTCCATGAAGCAGCAGCAACTACCCCAAGGACATGTTACCTTGTTATGTCTATAGTTTTAGATTTCAAAGAACTTCGAAGGGTGAAGATAATCAGGATCTCTTCCACTATCTGCAAAGTGATTTTACAGGATGACTTGCTGTCAGCAAAGCCATAGGAAAGTCTTGCCTTTTACAAATAAATACTTGAAGGAAGCCTTCCTTTCCTTTTCTTATTCATGTTCCTCATTGTTGAATAATGCATACTGAAAAAATATGCCTGAGTGAAACTCTCGTTCTAGTAATCCGTTATGGATCTGAAGGAGGCAAAGCAGGTATTTATTCTGGCCTACCCACTTCATGTGAACATGGGAAGCCTCCATTTGAAGAGTGTCCTGTTGCTTACAAGGAGAACAGCAGTCAGCACATGCCTCACCTTTATCTGAGTGACAACTAGAATACAAGGCAGTCATGGCAGGTTGGTCTTGTACAGCCCAGAAGGCCTATGTGATTTAAGCATTTAGAAATAAGGCTCCCTAGTATATTTAAAGCAGGAAATACCCATTGCTTTGTTTCATGGCTTAAAATGGTTTTTCGGTTCTTTCTCCTGAAAACACAACCTGTGGCTTAAGAGCGAGCTTACTCTTAGCTGAGAGTGAGAGCTTTCAGGAGTCCAACAGTACCATCATCTCTGTCACCACCTCACTTTCTTTCGTGGTGCTGAACACAAAATTCAGATCACAGTCCTTGATCACAGTGAGAACATTCATATTACAACCTAAATTGCATGGCAGGTTCTTCAGTTTGCAAAAAAAAACAACAACCCCACAACCCCCTTGGTTGAGGATCTAAGAGAGAAACCAATGAGTTACCTTTCAATTCCTTTGTTGCCTTAACATTCGGGGTCAAATACTGACAGTACAGAGGAGACCTAAAAGCTAAAATGGAAAGAAAAACAGCAGATGGAGAATATTTATTTCTTGGGTGGGGAGCTACGGCTGAAGAATAGGATTATATCAGTACGTTGACTCCATGGTCTTGTCACCACAGTAATCTGTTGCAGAAGGGGGTGGTTTCTATAGGTTGTATTTAGTGTTAGACGCAGCGCAGGCGAGCGAGGAGAGGCAGCGGTGGGGCTGAGACCTATTGTTTCTGTAAGTGGTTGCAGGGCTGTCCAGGTGTCCTGATTTAAAGGCTGCTCCTTGAGACAGGAAATTGTATCTTGTTCTGAGGTTTACTGTAATAAAGTACATAGTCCTGGGGGAATGTGCTGCAGGGCCCATGAATCACTTTATGGGCTGGCTGTTCTGACCTCAGCCCTGTGATTTATTCAGGCCATACCGCAGCAGGAATGGCAAAAATGTAACCGGCGCATGGTCTTCCCAGCCTCCCCCCTCCCGCTCCAACCCAGATGGGCCTGTAACTGGGAGGCTGCCATAAATCCATAAAGGCAGGTTTGCTCTGAGCTGGCAGTTTCACTTGTCTTGCCCAAGAGCTCTCTGCCGTGTGTCTGCTTGGGATCTGGTGGTAGGAGAATCCTCTTGCTTCTCAGGTGTTTCCTTCGTGTTTTGTGGCCTTGTGGCCTCAAGTTTCTCATGTGAAGAAGTGAAAATCTCAGTGCAATCGTGGTACTCTTAGCAAAAATAAGGCAGCTTGAAGTGTGCAAGGTTTTGGTAATCCCCTTTTTCCTTTAAGGTAACAATAAGTAAAAAAAGAAAAAGAGACCTGACTGTGTTCGAGTCAGGATATCACTGTTTTACAGACATTTCCAGTTGTAGTCGTACAATCCTCCTCTTAAGTAAATAGTAGTATTTGCATTTACAGAGGTATTTAAATGATGTGCTCTTGGTCAAACCTCAAGTGACAGGCATGAAGAACAGATCTTGCCTCTCGGTTCCACTTAGCTGTGTTTCTATTTCAATTGACCTTGTTTGTTTACGTGTTTTGGAGTTAGCAGTTGTTAGTTTTTAAAATCTCGCACTTTTCTTTGTTGATGGTCTTTCCATCTCATTTCTTAAAATCGTTATTCTTCATGAAGCATCCTTATATTTTCCTGTAATTCATTGGTCCATACACTTCACGAAATGTTCAGATTTTTTTCCTGATGCTGTGCAAAATACTAATTTCTTAAGGATAGTTTCAGGATTAAAAATTATCCAGTATACTCATGTTCATCCTGCCTTTCAGTTGTTTTCTGCCCCTGCGCATTGTATCTCTGTACAACTAAGTGTAAATCTCCATTTATTGTTGCCATGAGTATGTCTGTCTTAATCTAATAATTTTAAATAGTTTAGACACTACTGGAACCTGGCAGAAAGAGACATTTTTTCCTCTAATAGTTTGTAAATAATACTGTTAGAATGAAAAAGCTTTAACCTGTGAAGCGGTCCTGTTCCTTGCACCATGCTGTAATTTCTGCCTTAGTCATCTCATCCTGAAGTCAGCCTTGGAAAATACACAAAATTTTTCCATAAAATAGATAAAATTTAAACATCTGGAAATTTAGCGAGATACTTTCTTTCAAAAAAAAAAAAAAAAAGCTTACTTACAGGCCTCAATGCCTAGATAGATGCCACATAATACTCCTTAGCAATGGTGCAACTAATTAAAGGGCAACTATGTCAAAACAAGCATGTTACTTACAAGGAAGTATGGGAACTTCCATTTATCTGTAGAGTAGACAGGTTTTCATGACAGCCAGTCTCTCTGTGTTATACAATTTGATTTAAGTTTGTTTCTTTTATTTCATATCCTTGAAATTGGAGTTGCTTTACTTTTTCTAAGATACTGGAGTTATATCTGTGAATTTGCATGTGATAATATTTCCTCAATAAGGTAATTTTCATGGGAGTTTTGTTTTAACTACAGGATAAACACAGCTTCACATTTCTTCAATTAAAAAGGTGTTAGTCTCTGGAATGTGCTCAAATGAGTTTTTTCCAATTCACAGATGTATAACTTGCTCTCTCACTTTTGGCATGTTGGTTAAGTTTCATGTGCTTGTGTCTCATAACAAAACATGGACAATAGCAGCTTACTTTGAGTGGTTTGAGCTTCATTAAGGTTTTTTTGATGAAACTCCTTTAAATCTGTACCTGGAAAAAAGCTTTATGTAACAGAATATATTGTTATGTTTAGCGGGGATCATATAATAAAAGGTTGTCAGCACTCTGTTTCCATGGTTTAGATCAAGCTTAACAGTGCTGGTTCTGGAGCAGAGTACTCACACTCATTCTCCTAAACTGTTTTTACAACATCCACTTTCTTCTCAATCTTTCCATAAAGAAAAGGGACTCGATAGAGATAAAAACAGAGGAGGTGGTAGGATGCTCCCTACTTACTGTAGAACGCCAGTTGCTTTAAGCATCTGGAAAGTTGTTTATCCTCAGGGCTCATCAGAATATATTCTAGTGCCAATTCAAACAAATCTTCTGCACTAAGAGACTGCAAGTAGCTACACCTACTTTCAGACCCAGCTCTGAAAAAGGAAATGAAATGAAACCTCTCAGGCCCCTTCTGCTGCAATTATGGAACTAAATATATCCAAATTTTATCCCTAGCTCCTGACACCTGCCCATTCCTGTCCTTAACCCTTTCAACAACCCTTTCAACTGTTTGCTTAGAAACCCTTTTTGGCACTGCTTAAGCAGTGGTCATTGAAGCTACCAGGAGCAGGAAGCAAAGTGGCACCCCAGTGCTGAAACTGCTTCTATCCTTTTTCCATTGATGCTGTGGTTCCTTATTCGGACACTTGGTGTTTCTTGTCCTCCCTTTTCAGTCCATCTCCTGGGCAGCAGCAGCAGCAGCAAACAGAGAAGACTGAAATCCAGCTAGTAAGCATTAAGGTCAGGGTGGAAGAGATGTCAGCATTAGTGCTGCTGTTGTTGCTACCACCAAACGCTAAGACATACTTTGCAGAGTTAATGAGAGCAGTCCCTCGTACTGTGCCTGATCTTACAGGAAATACATCTTTATAGAAATCAGATAGGGTTGTTCTGGAAGAGGGGCTTGGACTGTCATAGAAAGAACCCTCAAGAGAAAGAGGGAGGAGGAAGTTAGATGAGACACATCAATATTGATAGTAGCATACGCAATAAATAATGAAAGCAATCTGTAACTCTAGTAAGAAAATTTGTTGAAATACAGAGGAAAATTGAGATGTTTATAAAAGAACAATGAAATTAAATAACTCTACTTCTCTGATACATAACAAGAAACCAGATGTCACAGGGATAACGACAATTAATGTGAAATAGAATTAATATCAACAGCTGGAATATGGGTACAAGTTGTTCAGGAAAGCTAGAAATAGAAGTACAGGTGACATATGTTAATGACACTGGAGATTCTGATGAAATAAAAAGGTGATAGCATAAATGAAATAGCATTTCTTTGAATCAAAATAATGTAGGGACCATAAAAGGAGTTATAAAAATAGAGAGTGGATAGTAGCTTGTTATGGATTTTAGGTGTAGAGTAGATGTAAATAACAATGGAGAAATGTGGTTTCACAGGAGATGTCTATTTGTTGGATACAAATCAGAGAAACTGCTGAACTTCTTACCTCAATATTTCATAGATCACCAAGAAGTAATGTTGATTTGAGACTTCAGAATGGCAGTAAGTGCTGATGATACTAGGGAAGAAATCATCACTAAAACCAACTTCAGCTACAATGACCATGAACTGAGTACACTTATATTTAAACAAAAAGAAAATATGCTAAATCAGTGAAGTTTTCAGCTTCAAAACAATATAGTGAAAAATCAATAATATTACGTAGCAAGTGAGTTGGAAAGAAGGACTCAGGGATTTCAGTAGTAGCAAGGGGGGAATGTATTCAAATCAAAAGTCCAAAACTATGAGGCCTTTGCATCTCAACCAAAGGAAGGAAAGTTGTAAGGAGTGAAAGAAGTAGAACCACAATGCACTGAGGACAGGACTAGGATTAGCCATAGCATGCACACAGTCCTGAAATTAAATTAATGCCTTTGTCATGATTTCCAATGAGCAGAAAGATGAAATATAAAGAAAGGTAGGTTTGATGACCTATGAGAATAAATATATCAAGCGTGGAAACAAGACAGATGCAGAAAGAAGTGAGATGAATTGTACTAACCAGAAATAACAGTCATGATAGTCATTTAGGAATCTTTGATTCAAGACTAAAGGTTATAAAACATGACATCATTTTATCACATGTTCAGAAGCCACACTAAGACTGCAATATTTCTGTCATTGTTTGACTGATGTAGCAGAGATTTCTTTTTACCATCTTTCACCTGAGGTCTAATTCACAAAGACATAATTAGAGAACAATTGTTTTGACTCTAGTAATTGTGGTTGTTTGATATGTTGTAATCAGTGTGAATTCCATGATTCACTTCCCATTCTTAAGTTTTGGCAGCCCTGGCTTTCGCAACTATGGTTTGATGCTGTCAGGGTCTTGAAGAACTACAGTTCCTTTAGGCATAAGGAACCTGTGGTCAGATTCAAGGTCCTCATGTTTATTCAAGGCTAGGCTAAGTTTTAACTGGATCACCAGGCTTCTGGGAAACACAATCAGTGGTGCTGGCACCAGGGAGGGGGCAGGAACCTGAATATGGGAGAGCAGAACCATCCTTTTCAGCAACAGCCCCGTCTTGTGTCAGCTTAAGGCAATAGTGAATCCACATGCTAAGCTAAAGCTCAACCTGTACTTGACTGTGTCACTAGAGAAGAAACTAGAGCTGCTTCTCTTGTATGATAATTTTCCAAAATCTGGTGGATGTATTCTGGTAGCCTGCATTGCCTGGATGAAAACTGTACCATAAGTTTGTGCTCTGTTCGCACTGCTGTTAAACTGCAGATGAAGAAAGACTGCACAAGTGTCAGAACTTCCTTCTCAGGAAAGCCAGCTCTGTGGAGTTCAAGAGCCTTGTGAGTACTTCTGTCTCTCATCTAGCTGCTGCACCGAAGGCTGGTAAAACATGGAAAGTTGCCTTAAAAAAAAAAAAAATAATACTACCCTTTCTAGGGAAAAATATCCCATAACATCAGGTGCCAAGATTGAAGGTTCCTTCTTCAAGAAGGTGCCAAAGAGGTAAAATTAAGATGAAAAGTAAAAGACGGGCCAGAGCATTGATGGGAAAGGTAATATGAAATATTTATAGGGTTACTTCCGACTAAGTCAGATAAGTTAAGAGAAAGGAGTTTGAAAAGCATTGCTTATCAATCCTGGTAAGGAATGATGCTTCTGTGATTCTAGAGGTTTAGGAAGTTAGAGAAAATGTGAACAGGAAAGTCCAAATTTGTTATCAGTATAATTTCTGTTTTACTATTATTATTTTTTTAAACAAGGACAGCACAAGTGATAATGATTGCTTTATCTAAAGTAAACATTGATTTGTTATCACATCATTCATACAATGGAAAGTTAAAGGGGTATCTGTTTTGAGACCACACAACTCTATTCACAAACAATGTATATTTTTATCTCTTGCTTTCCAGTTGAGGTCACTTGTATGTAATGACATTGAAAAGAACAGTAAAAAGTTGTAAACTGAAGAGGCTTCGATTTGCTGATGGCAAACAACTTTTTAATTTTCTTCTCACTTGGTTTGCTTGAATTAGCAATTACTTTTTTTGATAGCTGTGAGAGTGTAAATGTGGGGTGAGAATGACTGCTGATGCACCATCCAGACAAAGCAAAGGTAACTTGCTGATTCAGGAAACAAGTACAGGAATGGAAGGAATGTGGTATTATCCCTTCTGACTGAGGGTGTAAGACTATGTTTGGGAAATTAATTTGCAGCCTGAGGTTCGATTATTCCCAGCTGTAATTAAAAGAGCAGGTAGTACATACTGCCAAGTTACATTTTTTCCCCACCTTCTTACAGCAAGAAGTTGCTACTGTTTCTTTTGGATAAATGTTTTGCTCACTTTGGGATACTTTGTGCTTTTCATATAGCTGCATCTTAAATACTGCAGAAACAGTAGCTGGTGCAGAATTTGGCAACTTGTGTATTAGGTAAAGTACCGGTCTATTAGCATCTTGAAATTATATTCTCTGGTCTGACTGCCAGTATTTTTCAAGGTTAAGAACCAAATTCTGATACCCAGAGCTCTGCGGTGTTCTCCTCCTCCCTGCAAGGTACTGCAGGTTCCGTAACCGCACTGACAGGATGGTGGGTCTTAATCGCCAGGGTCTCAGGATGTCAGAAACTGGAATTTACTCTCCACATGGTTCAGAGCAGTTGAATTTTCTTAATTTTCTGAAGATGTTCTATAACCAGCATAAAAAGCAGGAAAAAAATAATGAGTTTGGAACTGCCACTGTAGATGTGTTGACAGAGTCTGTGATGAAAAGGACAAAGTTGGCACTAGGAGAACCATCTCATTGGATCAGCTGTTTGTTGTGTTTTATTAGTAATTACTTTTTAAGAGCTTATCAAATGTGACCCACCCAAACACTGTCACTCTACCAAACTCATTAAATTACTAAATATCATCTCCTAACGCTTTTCTTTCCTAAGCTGTCGCCTAAATGTCTGTCTAGCTCTCATAATACCGCAGTACTGTATCTGAATCTCTTTGCCAACTAGTTCTTCATGTTGTTGTCACTTCACAGGAGGGGGGTTTTAATTCATATGCAAATAATACGGGTCTTGTTGTAATGGTGATTCACCGTGCTAAGTCTTACAAATGTCTGTGATAGAAAAGCATTAAAAGCTTTTATCAGCATTTTCTTTGAGTAAATGCCATGGACAAAAATCAGGTAACTGAAGCAAGTACTGCCCAAGTAGCAGCTTTTTGCTTCTGTAGTGATCGATGCAGTTACTGGTGGAGGGAATAAACCATTTAGGAAACAGCAGAAACTTTCCAGTTTGAAGCCTGGTATCTTAAAGGCATAACAGCCATAATTACAGTTGAACTTAATGTGCAAGTTTGAAAACTCTGGCAAGTCAGTCATCTGTCAGAGAGGAGCAGCAGTCTGCATTGAAGGAACTGGCTGGATTGCTATGAGCTTGTAGCTACCTGATATCTCCAAATTTTTGTCAGATCCTTAAATGCTGTAGTTCATTGCCTGCCAGAAGGAAAACAGTCTTGATCCCTATAATGAAACTAGAGCTGATGGAATTATCCCAGTTCCTCAGTGACATTAAAATCAAAGCTGCTGCTGATCTCAATATTGCTTTTATATTACCTCATCCATACTTTCAGAAATACTCCATGTAGGAAGAAATCTCATGATTTGAAATAGAATTATGTAGACCAATGTATTTATAACATTTCTGTGTGGAATTTGTGTTCTCTCTGACATACGCAAGCATATTCTTTTAATAAATATGTATAGTTTTTATGTTTTGAAGCATCATTAATTCAGCACCATTTGCAGCCTGTTATTCTTTCTAATAATATAGCTGGTAAATATTCCAGCCTTATGACCCTGAGAACTGCGCTGCAAAATACAAAACTGCTTTTTAAAAATCGTTTTCTGTTATGTTTTTTCCAAAAAGGATTCCTCTCCTTTACTAGGAAGGATCTGTAAAGGAATTACATAGTCTTCTAAAACCAACTGCTGTAGAGACCCATTTAAAGACATCTTGGTTCTATTAGGATTTGTAAGCCAGAGGGCAAACTTGGCTACCATGGTAGATAAAACATTTTTACTGTTGTGGATGAACTTTTTTTATTACTTCTTATTGGACTTATCCTACTACAGCTTATTATCCAGGAATAGAGCATATTAGTCCTGCAGTGCTGAGGGTTACTGAGCAGTTCAAAAGTCTCATGTCCCCATTTGCAGAAATATGCTGTGGTCACCAAAGAGGAAAAAGAGGAATGAAACAGAGCTGGTGTCTGCAGTGCTCCAGGGAGATGTGTTATGGTTTTGACTACACTGTACGCTGGGGTGTTTTGGTGCTAATGGGACTCGGTAACTGAATCTGTATGAGCTGTAGTTCCTTATTTGCTGGGTTTATTCAAATGCTTGGTCACTCAGACTACCAAATAACTTACTTATCCTCACCCAAGCCCACACAGGGAATCTTATATGTGCTGTGTCTGTCTTTTTCTAGGGCCACTGTAAGCTTGTGCGTGTGACGATGGCATCTGCCAGTTTTTACTGAAGTCACCGCAGCTAAAGTATTTTCTCAGAAAAATACTGTTCAGCTTCTGAAGTTAAATGGTGTACAGCTCTTTAACTCTTTTCTTCTCTGCTACAGAGAGATTTAGAAAATACCACTTTGCTGAATGGCTTCTACAATTTGTAGTATTAATGATGTGTAATAGTACATAGTTGCAATTTTTAAACTCTCTTTCAGAAAAGACTGCTTCTGTGATTGAGGGACATTCTTAAAGCTTTGCCTTGATTCAAGGCTTGTACTGAAAACCAAGCTGAAATTTGAATTGTTGCTGTCTTGCCCAATCATATTCCCAAAAGCAGGCATTGCCATTCAATAACTGAAGGAGATGTGCCTTTGCACGCTACTCTGTTGTGTGTTGACAGAAATATTAGGATGGCCAGTAAATGCAACAGGACAACCTCACCAGGAGCGCTTCAAAGGCTCACGATAATTGGCATCAGAAGAATCTAGTCATGGCAATTTTCAGTAGTTTCTCACCTCTGCAGTCACTGCTTCTTTCCATGAGATATTTCAGTCCACTGGATCTGTCTGTATCTCAGAGCCAGAGCATCTGCTATGAGAACTCTCAGTCCCAGTTGAACTGTAGGCATAAAGGAGACTGTGAATGAATCAGAAGTACTCCAGAGGCAGCTCTACTGCCATATAACTACTAGCCCTATCTGAAACACCCAAACTAACTTATGGGAGCTATGTTTATGTGACCTGTAGTGACTCTCCCATTAGCTAGCATTTTAAAATATCAACCATGTTTGGGTGTGCAAGTACATACTTTTTCTGTCTGGTAGGACAAAAAGACCTCCTGTGTTGTGTATTGAAGACACTCTCTTTGCTGAAGAAGCTAAGCCTATGCCACTGACTGTTGCCTAAATTGAAGCTGTTGAAGCTGGGCCTCTACGACTGACTTCAGCATTCCAGACAGTTAGGTTTGTTCGTGTGCTACTGGCACCATTCACACAGCAGCTCATTTTCTCCTTCTTGCCACCTCACCCATCTTACAGCATGTTCATCTGCCCTCCCTGGGCATAACAGCTCTCAAAAAGAGAAACAAGTCAGGTTTGTAATGCACTTCAATCACAAACCTTGTCTTTTGCTTTGGGATATTAACTTTTTCTGATCTTTTAGAATAATTTTAGCAATTCCAAGTTCTGCTGGGAACAGTAGCACGCCATTACAGCCACATCTCCTTTCAGCAGAGATTGACATCTGTACTTCTCCTGTATGAAACAGTATCCATTTGGCTTGCAGAATTCAAAAATGCAACTACAATGCACATGACACATTACAGGATATTTTTCTTACTTTGGTTCAAACTTCATCTTGTTGCAGTTCCAGAAAATAGTCAGAAAGCCACAATGCCTTTCATCTGACTTCTTGACCAGCACCCCTGTCTCACGCACCCACACAGATAGAGCACTGAAGTTTTGCTAGTAGGATGTTTTTTTCCTAAGGCATGGCAGAAAAGATTATTCAGCAAAAATTAAATAGTGAGCTGCTATCCATATCTTATTGTCCTGGTCCTGGAGTTTTCTTGTAAGAAGTAGAGACAGGCAATACAGGATTTGATTGCAGAAGGTATGCTTCACATGCTATTTGAGGCACCTCCAATTTCCATACCAGAGTAATGGCTACATAGATACTGTTACAAAGATATTCTTGGCTCTGGTCCTGAATCATCAGCAAGGATTGTGGGATTACTATTAAAAGAATAAGTGTTTCTTTAGAATCAAAACAGATTACTCTAAAGAAAGTGAAAATGACCAGAGCTCCAAGCCAGCCTGTCTTTCCCAGGATACCGATAGCTAGAAAAAAGCAGAGGTCATGGATCGTGTTCTGTCACTTCACTGTATTGATATTTTTCATGTTTCAGGCAGACATCCAAAATTGGATACTTTTCCATAGAGCAAAAGCAACTAAAACAAAGTGGCAATAATAATGCTCCCATTATCAGTTGTTCCCACACTGACAATCTTGACACCGCAACTGGAAATCTGATGTGCACCTTTTTCTTTCTTGTACTCTTTGTCTCCATTAAATCATCAGAATATTTGTATTTTTTCATACAATAAATGTATTTGGGGTATTTTTGGATTATCCTAAAGTATCTTTAAAAATTGTGT
>VZTM01026494.1:40999-72948 GCA_013400555.1 Jacana jacana
AATTATTTCACTCTCAGTCCTTGGAAACATAACAATATTAAACATCTTTTCATGCTCACCAGGTTCATAAAGTTTGTAATTTTTCAGTTTTCTAATGGGTAAAAATTCGAACTGGTAAAAATTTCTATATTCCAGTAGTATCACAATAAATAGAAACATGTAGGTATAATAAAAAACAGTCTTTATGCTTTACATTAAGCTTCTATAATTTTTGTTATGTCTTTAGTAAAGGACTAAGTGTTATGGCAATGTTATTAGCATAATAATTGCTATTGGCGTGATGGACAGTGCTTAAACATTTGATTATTTTTTAAAAAAATATTTGCTGAAATTAGCAATATTAATATGCTTTTTTTAATAAACTAGAGTGGGTGAAAATTTTTATTACTTGGGAATTTGTAATTTTTACTACTTTAATTGCACTTGCAACTAAATTCTTAGATGAAAGGTAGATAGGAAATCTGTAGCATTCAGAGCTTGTTTTTCAATATCACTTCTGCATGATTGCAGGAGTTTTTTCCCATCACTACAAATGGTTAGGACCTCATTGTATTCCTTCTTTAAAAGGTGATGAGAGGTGGGACAAGCAATATTGCTGTACCAGGTAATAAGGCCAAAGTTTTCTGTTCTGTTGCACATCCTGATTTGGCCACAATAGCTAAAGGTGAGAATTAAGGTCAAAGAAATAGTTGTTTTCCCTAACACAGAACAATCCTATGAGCTCACTTGAGAAATGCTGTTTTATGATTAGGGCTATGGCCTTTGTCTCCTCTCTTCCCAGTATTTGTAAAATGTTTCTGAAGTCAATTTGTAAAAGGGTTTTTTTTTACTATTGGGAAAGAGTGTGGCAAAGTTGTGTTTCTATATCTAGCTATTACACTGCTTGAGCCTCAAGATTCATACACCATTTTTGTGAGGCTACAAAAGGTTTGTGATGGGGGCAGGCCTACCTTTGTCTTCATTCCTCAGGACATGCATCTAATAAGCTCATTATATTGGTTACTCACAAGAAAAGTCAAAGAATAGCTCAAGCATCCTTGAAGGCATCTATTTCAACATCTGTCATGTAGCACAAAAGTGTCCGTGTCATCATTTCCTTCTGGGAATACTCTGTATTGTTCAAGTTATTTCAATAAACTTGTCACATGCCACCTTCCTTCTAAAACAGCTGCATGAATAGGCAGTATAACCTAATATAATTTAACACAGAAGTCTTATGATTAGTCCGGTATTTGTGTATGTATTCTCAAAATCAATTCTGGAAATGTTTAGAACATTATAAAGAATGAAAATGTCCAACCACAGTAATAATAAATGGTAGTTATTAAAAACTGAGAAGTTGAGTGCACAAAAATAACATATTATTATATGTTTTTTCTTATTCTTTAAGCAATAATTTGGTATCAGAGCAGTCATTCGGGGGAGGTGAGTGAGTCTTGACTTCCTGCTCCACCAACAGATGTAAAACTAAACCATATTTATTTCTGCTTTTCAGGGTTTCATGTTGCTACAGCATTTATGGTATGTTCAACTCTTTGTAGAGGCTTCCTCTAAGTTTTGCAGGATAATCATGTATTTATATATGTTTTTTTTCAGACAAGAAGCCCTTCTTGCTGCCATTAGTGAAAAAGATGCCAATATTGCTCTGCTAGAACTTTCATCCTCTAAGAAGAAGACCCAAGATGAAGTGGCTGCACTGAAACGAGAGAAAGACCGTCTTGTGCAACAGCTCAAGCAGCAGGTGGGTACAGAAGGTCTAGAAAAGAAACCAATTACTAATCTGGTGTGAGTTTATTATCTTGATTTATGGAACTAATCATGTATAATCCTTTTGTGTGTAGGGATAGAAAGTATGTAAATAATGACTTGAAACTAGCTGCTGGTCATGAAGCCTGTAAAACATGGTGGCAAAAGAAGTCTTCGTGTTACTACCTGAGTAGTAAATGTGTGATAGAATGAATAGGAAACCGAATGTAAAGGACATTGATTATTATCTTCTACCAGGCACAGATAACCACAGATTTAGGGAAATGTGGAGATACATCTTTTGATGATCTGCATTTGCCTTGTCAGGGAAGAAGTCTACATGGAAGAAAATTGTCCTTACTGTAATGCTCAAATATGATTGTGTTCCACCACACAGTCTCTACTGTTATTTCTAATCTGCAACAGGAGCACCAAATGAATGCCAGCTACTAGAGTGGAATTTGGAAGGTCTTGTGCTTGTGAGGAGATTGGTCCTTTCCTATTTCTGGCCTCTCCCATTTCTAAGAGCTTTTTGTCTTGGCAAAACAATCAGAAAAGCATGTTTCTATTCAAGCATTTAATATTGTGTTTCAGTATTGAATGCAAAGTGAAAAATACATTTCCAATTGAAAACAGAGGAAGCAAAAAGGCATCCCTGGTAATAAGAGATTTAGGATCTAAAAATGTGCATAGATATTTCAGTTCAGCACTTCTGGTGGGTTTTTCTGAGTTATTCCCTTTCCACATTCCCTGTAATAGAACATATGTTGCTGCCAATCCAGTATCAACTTCTTCAGTGCCACTGTTTCCATCTTCATAAAGTTTTATGTACAACATTTCATCTGTCACCCAGATGATTTCTGTTCCTGTCAAAGACAGTAAGGCAAAACCAGGTCTGCTTTCTGATGAGGGATTTCTCTGCTTCTTTCTTGGGAAATGCAAGTAGGTTACTGGCCATGTATTTTTAAGGTAACAATTCTGTAAGGTTTAATTTAAGAGCAATAATTTTGATTGTTATGCCAGCTTCCAAATGAGCAAGAAGTATAGTTTACAATTTTGTGTTATTTACTTTTGAGCAACAGTTGTAATTAGTTTCACTTGTTAGCCAGGTGACATACCCATTCCGAGAGAAATTGGAACTTTATTGTCAGTTCTCATTGACCTAAGTTTAAATTCTAGCATTTTCATGTTCCTTGCCCTTCCCAGTTTCCTTCTGATTGTCTTTTGTGGGTATATGGACCAACCTTTAGGGTTTTGTGGGTTTTCTTTCTACTGAAAATTGGAGTATGTTTAATTTATGTATTTAGGTTGATTATCTGTAATGACTTAGGTTTCAGTTAGGTGATTTTTTAAACATTGTTGTGGTTCATATCATTAGTTTTTAATGCTGATAAATCATATAGTGTCATAAGCTGTTCCTAAAAAGGCATCGCCATTTCCCTCAAGGTTTCCCTTGTGCTTTTCCTAAGGATTCCCAAGTGCTTTTCAGTGTAGGTGTGAGATATTTAATTTCCCAAATAAACTAAAATTGCAGAGATTAATTTCACATCATTCTTAATATGAAGTGAGACCAATACTGAGCTGATTTGGAGATATAGTACTTTTTCAAAAAATCCACTGGAATATCCAAATGCCTTTGAAGTTTCTGGTTCCAAAACAGCTATAAAGAAGCAGCATTCTTTAAGATCTTTTAAGTTTGTAATTTAAAAAAAAAAAAAAAAGAAGCAAGCAGAAAGTAATCTCCTCAACACATCTGTGCTATGAGTAGTATAAATACTTATATAAAATTACAGATAGTGGGGCTGCAAGTTATTCTCCAGCGCATCCTCAATCCCTGAGGCAGAATATATGTTCCTATATAAATAATTACATTTAAAGCATACCTGACACGTTAATCTTAAGAATATATCATCTTTTATCCTTCTTTGTGTGCACCCTTCAGTACTATTTAAAGAAAAACTACTTATAAAGTTACTTATCACAGGATAGTAATACTGCCTTTGTAAATTGCAGAGGGTCTGACATTGCATTAATTTTTTCAGTATCAATAGTTATAGTATGTACTTTTTCTGCATTGAGCTTAACAATTTAAGTCATAGTAACTTTGACAGCTCCAGAAATAGGAGATGAGTGAGAAGAGAAGACTATGAGGTTTTACGGGATCCTTGTTACTGGTATAATCAAAGGGAAGTCTCATTTCTCCACATGCTTTGCAAATAATCTGTGTACTTGGCCATTGTGGTCCACCCTCTTCAGTTATTACAGGTCAGCAGCTTCATATCTTCCAACAAAACTACTACACAGCTTCATCAGTTTAAGCTTTCTATACATGAACCCTTTGCTACATATTGGGAACAAAGAACTGTGTTAGCAGTCCCACGGGACTATACAGCATTTCAGGAACTTCCTAAAATTTTAGCTGTAATTCCTAAATTTACAGTAGAAATTGTGAATGAGAAATCTTTCAGACTTGTAGATGTATTGAACACAGCTGTTCAAGAAAAGCAAGTGATGCCAGTTAATCAAGATCTTCTGGAAGACTTTGAAAAGCAGTTCTGGAGCCTAAAAAGTTTACTCAACCCTTGAGACTCAGAGCTGGGATCCTGACCTCTGTAATTCCTTCCTTCTGCCTTTAACATAATTTCAAAGCTGTTGAGCTCCCTGATAAGTATCTGGTATTTCAGTCCATCCCATTCTAGGAAATGCTTAGACTTTGTGGTGGGAAAGCAGCTCTTCCAGTTGATTGGCAGGCACAGTTAACGAAAAGATTCCCATTTCCCTGTACATAGAATGCAAATAGAAATGCTGAGCAATATCAGAAGGGGGTGGATTGTGTGAAGAGTTATGTATCCTGTGGTAGGCACCATAGGCCTGATTTCTGAATCTCACCATGAACTGGAAAGAACATCTGACAGAGGCAGTGCTTTAGAAAAACAGTTTTCTGACTGTGCTACAATAGCAAGTGTGAATGGATCCAAGCAGGCATGATAGGATTCAGATTATGCATTTTCATTGCTTGTGCTGGTTACCATTGAGTTGCTACAATAGCTACCACCGTTAGCAGACTGACTTACGCTTAATTGACTTTTCTTAGAGTGTAGAAAGATACAATTCTCTCCCCAAAGAAAAACTCATTCTATTGATAAGCCTCAATTTACGTCGTTAAAAAAAGTTCTGATTCCTTCAGCCCTCCATTTATTCATTTACAAATATTGGTGAAGTCACCTAGATTCATCAAGTAAAAGTTGTACAGGTTCTGGAGGATTCTGCAATTGTTTGTCACTTTAACTTTCCTTCTCTTCCCAACACCGTGTCACATTCCTGGTTGGTCGCACGGGGAGGGTATTACTGTGAAAGAGAGGGAGGGAGTCCTGCCAAAGACATTTTGGTTCTTTAATTTCTTTAAGTATGTTTATTAAAGTTTGGATGAGGAGAAGCATGTTGGAAAGGGGATATGGCATCAATGTTGTTTTAATTTAGGGTTTCTAGGCTCTGAATTGCAGGAATGTGCCTCAATATAGAGACCATTTCCTAACGAGGCATTCGGCATTGACCAGGCTTTCTAGTAAATGGAGCTGCCTGTTTCATATTGGTTGTCAGTTTGTATGAGGGATTTCCTCTATCATTGGAAAGGCAGGCCAATTGCAGGGCGAGGGTCACCAGCTAATGTGGTCCCAATTTACTTCCTCCCAGAGTACTTTGTCTCTGTGAGTAGCTCATGGAGAAGCAGTGGTTGGGAAGCTGCCTCACCAGAGGGGGCCAGGGCTGATGCAAGAGTGCAGAGCTGAAGATTGTCTAACAAAGTCCAGATGGAGCGTGGCGAGTGCCAGCCAGCGTGCTCAGATTAAACGCCATACAGAAGCCTCCACAATGTGTGTCATGCTGGAATTGAGAGAGACCCAAGGAGCTTTGGCCTGCTTTGTGGCAGCACATCCACCACTCATCTGTTAGGAAGTAGCCTGTTTGCCATTTATTCCTTTCCTTGTCAGGAGAAGTTGTAACCATCAGGATATATTTATTGTATCAGGGCAAAGCGCTACCCTGCAGCTTTGAGTTGGAACTGAAAGGCAAATCTGAATGGGCTGAGGTTTTCCTGTCTGTGGGCTTTGAGTCTTAAACATTTGGGGTTTTCTACTAGGAGCTGTTTGGAGCAAAAATTGTAATATTCTGTGTTTGTACAGTGTCTAGCACAGTGGGGAACTGCCTTGACCAACATCTCTAGGCGCTATTATGCCATAAATGTTAAGTAATAGTGATTAAATATTTAGCAGGCTCTGAACTGTATCATTGTCTGTTTGGACAGAGCTTGGAGTATTATTCAATTGAATTCTTTGTAAATCATTCTATTCACTTGTATTGTTATTTAGTGTTTCATAATTATTCCTAATTCTTTTATAGTATACTATAGCAGATGTTACCAGAAACTAGCTTGATTTAGTGTTACTGATGATGGCATCTCAAAATCATCATTTTAAGTGGTGTGACTCCAAGTTAGATTAAAACTGAGTATGTTTTTATTTTCCTGCCTTTTCTTCTATGAAAGTAATTTTCAGATTAGTTCCTCAGCCTTTTGAGCTCAGTTTTGATCCTGTATTTTAGCTTGCTTGCAGAGCCACTCAGCTGAGCCTCCTCCACATATTTCAAAAATATATATTTTCTTCTATCACAAAGATTGATGATGAAAAATACTGAATAGTACCGGGCTCAGGACAGAGCCCCATGTAAACCAGTTGATTTATTCACCCATTTTGTTAGTGAACAGTTGATAACTACTGTGAAGTATAATTTTCCAAACACTTTTGTACCCATAGTTTTGCATTTTATAATAAAAAATTAATCTCACTTCAAAGCAGAACTACTTATACCTGTGATCTGTTCTAAAAGACAATTAGGGAGAGAAACCTTCAGTCGTGGGAAGTCTTTTCTAAGGCTCATCTGTCTTTATCATTATAATGTCATTGTATCTGTAATCTCCCTTACTGCAATTTAAGCTCTTTACTACTTTATCTGTTATAGACATTTGGGGAGAAAAAAAAAAAAAAGATGACTATTTCTTTGCACTTTTTAGCAGGCCTTTTCATTTATAATGGTATTTCTTCTGTATTTTTTTCTAAACTGAGCGGTCTCTGTTCTTCCAGTTTTCGTTTGTCTTGTTTTCAGGGTATCTGATCATTCCAATTGCTCTTTCTTAGATTTTCTTTGATTTTTCTTTTTCTTTCTCCAAGTGTGATATCTGAAAGTGGACAAAGCTCAAAATGAGGCCTTTCCTTAGTTGAACTTGTTCATGAGCATGTCATATGAGACAGTATCAGAAACTTTAATGGAGTCTTCCAAAATCTCACCAGTTCCCACAGGTTCCCAAAAATAACCATTACTAGCTTTCATTATATTAGGTAAACTGTTTCCTAGTATAGTATAGTCAGAGCTAGAAAATTTGAAGACACCTGATTTTTTAGTACTATCTCATTTGTTCTTTTCCTTTTCTGATCTAAAATTATATTCTCTGAGTATTGAAACAAACTTTATTAGTCACTTAAGTACAGTTTTAGTGAATATAGAGATACAGACTAGGCATTAGCACTTTGAGTTTCTTGGCTTTATTTCTTGATGACTTCCACTTTTGACTGAGATCAGCTTTTGTTTTCAACTTCCTCTTCATTGTAGTGTACATCAGTAATGTCTACTTTTGTTCGCTTAGTACTTCCATTTCATCTGGTCACAGAATCCCAGGATATCAGGGATTGGAAGGGACCTTGGAAGATCATCTAGTCCAATCCCCCTGCCGGAGCAGGAACACCTAGATCAGGTCACTCAGGAACGCGTCCAGGCGAGTTTTGAATGTCTCCAGAGAAGGAGACTCCACAACCTCCCTGGGCAGCCCCTTCCAGTGTTCAGTCACTGTCACCGTGAAGAAATTTTTCATCATATTTAACTGGAATCTCCTATGTTCCAGCTTGCATCCATTACCCCTTGTCCTATCATTGGATGTCACTGAGAAGAGCCTGGCTCCATCCTCCTGACACTCACCCTTTACATATTTATAAACGTTAATAAGGTCACCCCTCAGTCTTCTCCAAGCTAAAGACACCCAACTCCCTCAGCCTTTCCTCATATGGGAGATGCTCCACTCCCTCAATCATCTTGGTAGCCCTGCCCTGGACTCTCTCAAGCAGTTCCCTGTCCTTCTTGAACTGAGGGGCCCAGAACTGGACACAACATTCCAGATGGGGTCTTACCAGGGTAGAGTAGAGGGGGAGGAGAACCTCTCTTGACCTACTAACCACACCCTTTCCCATTTTTCCTGTATACACTTATGCTCTTCACTTATTCTCAATTAAGTGGAAAGAGCTCCTTTCTGTTTTAGTAAAGGGAGATAAGAAGCCTCATGCTATTGCAATTATGGGCTATAGAGTGAGCCTCCTCGCCAGAGTTATCTTTAATACATGTCCTTCCCAGCATCAATTGAGGGAATGTTATTTACCATTCCCGTAAATTGAGAGGGGATTATTTGGTGATGACTAGTAGTATTAATAGTTAGCATTTGTGCAATATTTAATATATATTTCATCTAGCCATGCAAGTCCCAAAGCTGTTTTCTCTGTGCTACTTTGTGCTTCTTCCCTGCAAAGATTTTGGCTGACTTTCCTTATGAGGCCAAGGTACTGCAATGATTCGTTTCTCAAGTGTGGTTGACAGGATCATGAGAAAAAGGAAAGAATTTTAGATTCCAGAATAGCTTCTTCCCCCAAATATGCTACTTTTCCACTGTTACTTGTTTCCCTGGAAACCCTGCACACTGACACCTGACACTTCTCTGCTGTGAACTTTTCCAAGTGAAGTTCTACTGGTTGGAGTAATTTCTCTTTGTAACAAGAGAATGTAAAACAGGTCAAAGGAGACTGAGAGGCAAGCATTTTCCTCTGGCTGCTGTGAAGCTGTATCAGCATGACCACACTCCTGGCAGTTTTTATTACCACCCTGCCTGATGAAATAATACAGTTTCTGTGAGGCAGGCAGTCTTTGCTTTGCCTTAGCTGCCTCAATTTGAAATCACATCTGATGAGATTTATCCTGTTAGCAAATGATTTTATTCTTCAGGTGACATGGGTACAATCACTGCAGGTAGTTGCTAATTGTAGTGCTGTTTCTGTGATGGAACTACCATTGTTCTCTAAGAGCATCTCGAAGGTCCTGGAAGCATGATGGTGCCCACTGAAGTTTAATGAGTGGAAGTACCTCTCAAACCACTATCAGAAGGAGACATAAGAAGTCGAGAAAGATATATTGAAGTTGTCTGAGTGCAGCGGTGTTAGCTTCCTTTATGAGTGAGAAAACAACATAAAAGTTAAATGTTGAAATCAGTAATGAGATACAGGGCCTTTAGAACCATCTTTATATATAGATCTCTTTACCACATACCCACATACTTGCACAAGAAAGAATGGAAATATATGCAAAAGTTGGGGAAGTCAAGCTCTGTGATTAGAAAGGACAGACTAGTTTGAAGGGGACTTGCATGTAAAATGTTCCTGCATATATTGGGCAGAGTAGAAGGTACTCTATGAATTCCTGTATTCTCTCAATGCCAGGTTAACCTATTCAAAAACAGCAACAGATAGATTAATGTACTTTGCTAGGATTTTTTCAAGGAATAATGAAACATTTTGAGCACTACTGTCACTTGTAGTGGACTTGGTACTTAAATAGTGCAATTGCAGCCTTGTTTATACATTAATTCATTAGTGTAAAGCTATCCTTTTTGAGGTTCTCCTGCTGCTGCGATCTGTAGGGTCAAATGCAGCTCTACAAAATTTGAATCTACTGGCTTTAATATACAAAGATGCCAAAATTTGTCCTTTTTATAGTATATTTTTAGTTGTACTGACAGTGTAGCAGGCATACGTGTGAGCAGGCAGAAGTGGGAGAAACCACTCTGTGCACTTCCTACTCAGGAAGCTATTGGACTAGAAACAGAAGAAACTTATGGCTGGAGTGAATATATATCCACTAATTGGTTCTCATCAAGCATTGCCAGCTGTCAAATTTAAGCATCGTGGCTTTTGTCGAAGGCCTGTAATCCACCCAGATTATCAATCACAGCGCTGCTTACTTTGCCAGGCTTTGCTCCTCAGTAATTGTTTCTGTCAAGGGGGGGATCTCTGCCAAGAGCAGACCCCAGCACCCTGACAGCAGCTAAGCAGGCACAGAAAGAGAAGCTTTGTCATGCCCTTGAACGCTGCTTCCTGAAGCACAGCTCAAGAAGCCTTCACAGATTAAAAGAAAGCACCTTCTCCCTGCCATGTGCTCCAGACTTTTTTCCCATCATTTTTAATCACTGGTTACCACAGTAACAACACTCAGTGCAGTGTCAGCAGTCTTTCTCGAGGCAGCATTTCATCTTCCCCTGGCATTACACATATTCTTGTACCTCTCTCCCTTTTACCTTTACCCTCTGTTTCTTCTATTACTAAACACTAAGGTGTGTCCAAGCGAGCTCCTTGCCATTACTGGCCTGAAGGTGCCGAAGAAGGGAACTGCCTGTTGGCCCCACTGTAAAGAGCCACCTCTGCTTTCTGTTTGTGCTTTCCCTTGTGTCTCTGACGGTAGTTTCTAGAGCATTGCTATGGGGGCTTTGTAGGTTTGCTTGAAGGGGAAGGTTCTTTGTCTCACTGAGAGATTGAGCTGTAAAATTTATAAAGTTACTTTGGAACTCAGATGACAATAGAGTACTCACTACCCTTTCTTTCTAGACGTTTATCATATTTTTAAAAATACTCTATGAACTAATATTTCCCAAGTTTGATCTCCGTTTTCAAAAACCTATTTCAGTCAATTAGAAATATTCTTCCATTTATTGATTACATTAAGGTTCTCCTGTTCTAGTTTACAGCTGTTTAATGCACTAAAATTTTACACAAATAAATGTACATTAGTTAGTTGCTGACAGCATCTACTTCCACGTTTACAGTATCTCTCATTCAAGGATTATGAACTCCATACCCAGTTATTTAAGCAACATTGTCCCTGGCAAAATCAGATTGCTGGACAAATCCAGGTTAACAGTTGAGACACACTGTGTCCTGTTTCTGTAAGTGACAACCAATCTGCTGGTGTTTGATATCAGTTAAAACTGTTAAGCTTACACTGGGAGGACCAGGTTTGTTAGTGGTATTAAATAGTTAAGAACACTGTGGGAGTTTGATTTCTCCAGAAGACTGCTCTAGGACATCTAATTTTGGGCCTAAGAAATAATAATTCCTTAGTCTGTGAATAGTATTTCTGGACACGAGTGCAAAGTAAATATAGTCACTATCTTTTCATGTTGCAGTTGTACCATATGGTGGTTTTCTGTAGTTCCCATGGCACAACCCACTGATCTGATAGGCACCGTTTTTCAGTTAATAAAGAGAATATATTAGAACAGGGCTTTTTAATACATATATCCAACAGAGCATTTATGTATTATTTCTATGAGATTTTTATTCTCCAAATGTTATGTTGCGAAGTTAACCTCCCTCAGTTTCTGACAGTCTTTGTGTTGGCTGATGAGTTTGTGAGATAGATGCAAAAACTCAGAAAGAGTGATTTAGAAGAACTTGAGATTGCCAATAGTTATGGTCGCAGAATGATATGGGGTTGGAAGGAACCTCTGGAGATCATCTAGTCCAACTCCCCTGCCAAAGCAGGTCCTCCTAGAGCGGGGTGCCCAGGAACTTGTCCAGGCAGCTTTTGAAGGTCTCCAGAGACAGAGACTCCACCACCTCTCTGGGCAGCCTGTTCCAGTGCTCTACCACCCTCAAAGTGAAGAAGTTCCTTCTCATGTTTAGATGGAACATTATATACAAGTTTGTGCCATTTTCCTCTTGTCATCTCAAGAAATAAGAACAAAAACTACCCATAATGAATCCAGATTTTAAATGGCAGTATAAAATCACTATCATTACCAAATTTGTCATGATTGCTGTAAATTATTTACCTCATTTGCCCCATATAGATTTTTTCCTAACAACTGAGACATCATTTTCTGGAATTTCAGGCATAGACATTCCTAGAGGTTTGCAAAGAGCATGGCATCATCTTTGGTTTTATCACACACTGTTTGAAAGTTAATGCAGTCGAATATGTGTGAAGAGAAGTCTGGGAAGCTTGACCATTAAAGGACCAGGGCGAAGTAATACAGGGAAAATCATTCGTTCTCTTTTTCTTCAGGAACAGAAGAACAGGTTGTTGTTATTTCTTGTTCATTCAAGAAATAAAATTACGGGTACATCTTTTTTTGCTTCACAATTTGTGGGATAGTTGGGAAGTATCCATACACGACTACTCCCTGTTTGCTGCCCAGCAGCAGGATGTGCCTCAAGGGTAAAATATTTGAGGCTTTCTGACAATTGGTTCTTGTGGCTGGGCTGGTTTGGTGTAATTCTTTCAGTATTTGAATTGATGATGTTTGAAGGCTGACCGGAAAATACAGTGAGTTTATGATTACAGAATCACAGAATCACACAGAATATCAGGGATTGGAAGGGACCATGAAAGATCATCTAGTCCAATCCCCCTGCCGGAGCAGGAACATCTAGATCAGGTCACTCAGGAACACATCCAGGCGAGTTTTGAATGTCTCCAGAGAAGGAGACTCCACAACCTCCCTGGGCAGCCCCTTCCAGTGTTCAGTCACTCTCACTGTGAAGAAATTTTTCGTCATATTTAACTGGAACCTCCTATGTTCCAGCTTGCATCCATTACCCCTTGTCCTATCATTGGATGTCACTGAGAAGAGCCTGGCTCCATCCTCCTGACACTCACCCTTTACATATTTATGAGCGTTAATAAGGTCACCCCTCAGTCTCCTCTTCTCCAGGCTAAAGAGACCCAACTCCCTCAGCCTTTCCTCGTATGGGAGATTACATTTAAATGTTGTCATTTAAACACATTGTTTAGGGAGCTCTGAAGTTTTGGTGCCAGAGAGAATTACACTTAACTGTGTAAATAATCTTGATGAGATAAATCTGTGAATATATTTTTTGTGAAGAAACGTTTTTTTTCTACCAAAATTTCAGATAAAGGAAGAGTTTGAGTGACTTCTTTGAACTCAGTAAAAATACAGTGGTTTTCTAAGATGAGCGTGTAACCATCCCTACTGATACGTTATTGATTGGATGCAGCTTTTTCTCTACTTAATTATTCCTGTTCATTCGGGCTGTTTTACCTGACAATGAGAATTTTCTAGAAAACAGGAGAGTCCTTTTACCTCGTCTCCATTCAAATGTGCTAACTTGGTACATTATGCTTATCTGTTCCTACATTTATTTGCATTATTCTTCAGAGCACACTGAACAGTTTCACACTAAAGCTGTAAAGCAAGATTTTGGTTGTGGTTAATTCTTTTTGGCTGAAAAACCTAATGAACCCGTGAGTTTAAACACTGTCTTACATAAAAAACAATTCACAATTGATAGTCAGTAAAAAGTAGTGGCAGACAGCTGAAAAGCATTTTACCAGCTTTAATATTGGTTTTAATTTATGTAAGGTCTGTAGCTGGTAAGGTGCTGGATGGTGCAAAGTGTGTTCCAAAAATGTGCAAAGTCAAGATGAAGTCAGAGATGTGAGGTGACTGATTGGTTTTATAAATGAAATACGTAGAAGGTTTCAAGTAGACTACAGATTAACAGTTGTATGACTTAATATGTCAGTAATGTGTTCTTTACTTGAAGGAGGAATGGTGGAAAGAATTGTGCATCTCGAAATATGTAATGAAAATTAATGATCTATATGATAGAATATATATCATGTTTGGGATTTTACTCTGTTATCAGGGGAGTAACATAATCAGTGCTTTTTTTGCTTGAGTAGGGAAGAATACATAGTCTGAACAGCGAATTTTAATCCCCTCCATTTAAAAAAAAATTATAATGAAAAATTAAGTCTTAACTGTACAGAATGAACTTCAATTTCAGTGAATAGTGAGCTGTTGATGAACAGTGCTCTCAAGTATTTTTGAGTTTATGCACTGAAATACCTCTCCATCTACAGATTTTTTTTTTCTCATCTTTTGTATTAAGTTTCTTCAAATTCTGAAAATAATTTCCCTTTTTGAATCAATCTGACTGAGCCTAGTCCAATGCACAATATCTCAGGCAAATTAACAGGTAATGCAGGGGAAAACAGAAGTTTCATGTTGCAGTTGGAAATCGTAGATATATGCTGTGAATTAGGACTAGTCTCATGATACTAACCCTTTGCTAATTCACATACCAAGTTGTGGAAATTGATAGGACAAAATATCACGTTTATCAAAAAGAGTCATAGATTTATGAAATGAAACTTCTGTTAAATTCATGGTGTTATGTTCTGAAGAACCCAAGTCATAAAAACATTACCACTCATGCTTTATTGCTGAATAAGCTATGCATTTTACTCTTTATTAAGGACATTCTGTTCTTTACACCCCTTTTCTGAGATGAAAAAATATTCAAGGTCAAAGAAAAGGTGTATAGTTTTTCCCTGAAGGTAATGTTTTTGCCACTTGACATTTGTGGACGTGTGTAGGGAGAGGATGACGATTTTTCTGCTGGCTGCTAACTCGGGAAGCTGTGAGGATTTTGGCAATAGCTGCCAACTCTGAAAGATAAAAATGAGGAAGTTGAGACTGATGGAGATCCTGCTTCCAGGCCCTCCCTTGAATGCAGATCATGCTGTCAAATAGGAGGTAGTGATTTTGACAGATCTTCCTTAGGGCAGTTGTGCTCTGCTGTCTCTGAGTGGACCTGTATTGAACACAAAATAAAGGAGTGGTTTCTGTCTCCTCTTCTTTGCCTGAAATGTGATTCCAAAGGTTAGTCTTTTCAGTACCAAGAAATGCTTTAGGGATTAATCCAAAATTGTGCATAAAAGCAAAATAAGCCTCAAACACAGATATCAAAAGATTGCTGTCTGATTTTACTTGACATCATCAAACATTTATCGTATTGCTATAAGATCAATGAGATGGTCAAGCACCCTCAGTTTCTAATATGAGTACATTTACCTTTGCAATAAGATGTTGCACAATTTTAGGTGGTCACTAGAATAGATTTCTATTAGTCTCTCAACTTCCATAAAGCTTTAGTCTCCAAATATATATTAAACTCTGATCACAGTACTGGTGGCTGGGAGAAGTAATTGTCTTTTATCTTGAATACGGCCCTGGTTAAGGGGCAGCCATTTTATTAGAGGCTTTGTTCTCTTTATTTGAGCACAACTTAAGTCACAGAACTAAGTCTTTTGTTCTCTTTCTTTCTGTTTACCACCAATTTCTGTCTTTAGTAGTGTGAATACAAATATTTCCTGTAGCTGAGTAAACAACAAATTGAGCTCTTGCAGCTGACTCCAGCCAAATTCTCCATAGGATCTGAACAACCTAGGTATCTCTTGTTTTTACAGTGAGATTTTTATTTAGGGGGAAACTTAACTTTTTTAAACACGTAGTTTCACTGTTGTACCACACTTAATCCTTTTACTAGTTTAAGAAATTACTCTCCCTGCCTTTTTCACATTAACCTGAAACCTAACTGTAATTTCTGATACCATGCTGGTGTGCCCTCCATCTCCAAAACACTAGTAGATATAACCTTGACTTAACCTCCTTTATTACAGTTAGGAACCCAAGCTTCTGCCAACTGCTGACATAAATGGTGTTGAAAAAAATAATAAAAGGAATATAGCAATGAGTACATAAGTTGTTTAAAACTTGGAAGACTGCATTGGTTTATTTGCTCTGTGGAAGTAATAAGTACAGTACCTTCTCATTATAGGTTTGGGTTTTTTTCTTTTTTTCCTTTTTTTTTTTTTTTTTTTAAAAGGGGAAATATATTTCGTTATACACATAGATCTTCATTTTATGCACCTTTCTAGTTTCTTCCATATCTCACAAAGAGGCAGACAAGATACCAGTGTCTTTTCTTGGACTGGAAAAAGAAGGATCCACTGACTGGGTGAGATAGGGAGGCACAGACTAAAACTAGTTCTTTGTTGTCCGTCTCTTTCCCTTTCGTCACTATCAGATGATGAAAAGATTTCTAAATGTCTCTTCCTCCTCTCTTCTCCCCTTTCCCAATTACCAAAACTAGCTAGTCCTCCAGTTGTTAGCCAGCAATCTTTTTTATGATACAAAGAGGCCTTAAAAAATGTGAAGGTTTCTTTGTTTCCTCCTAGGTCTTCCAGTTGCAAATCAATCAGTTGAGTTTGCTCTGTCCTTCTATTCATTCACCTCTGCTTCTTCCTCTGCTTTGTCACGGCTCTTTAATATGTGGCATCACCTATCTAAGTTTAATGGCTTTGCAGTAAAAGGATTGTAATGGCATAATATAATGTAAATCACAGAAAGACAACAGATTAGGAATAGAGGAGGCAATGATGGCAAATGCAGTCAACTTAGAGAAATTCCAACTGGCTCTTCTCTACATACTGTGTGCTGAGAATTCCGTGCAAAGGCAGACAACTTATTTCCTTGGTAAGAATCATTTTGGCACAAATGCAGTAGAAAAACTGAATGTTTCTTCAGTCTTTCCAGGTAGTACTGTTATCTAAGCTCTGGTGCAGACTAAATAAGAAACCTTTTCAGGAAGAAAAAGATAAAAATAAAGTATTGGTTTATTGTGATTCCCCTTGCTGTGTACTGCGCACAAGAGCAGGGCAGATGGACAGGAATCATCTGTCTAACTCTGTACTGCACATGTGCTGCTGTGTTCTTAGGCAGGAATCCTGCCTCTGTGGACCAAACACAGGGACAGTGTAGATGGACAGGAATCCTGTGTCTGCAGACCACACGCACGGATGGTGTGGACAGACAGGAATGTAATGTCTGGGTGTTTGTATGGATCTTACGAGGCAGGGCTCTTCTACACGGATGTCAACCCTAATAATTGGCCATACAGAGAAAATTCTTAGCTTTAATTTAGTTTGGGGTAGCAAAGCTCTGTTGGTTGTCAAAGGAAATGCCCTTTCAACTCTTCCCTCCAGCGGTTACCGTGGAGGGTTTTGCCTAGATTCAAAGATGAAAGCGAGGCAGAAAAAGAATAATATTGGTTTTCATTTTCTTTTATACGCAACAGCTTTTAAAATTAATTTCAGAACAAGCATAAATAGTCTTGAGGTTTTGATGTGTTTTTTTTAAAAAGTTGCTATCAACACTGTTTATATCATGTAGACACAGACACATTCGTGTATACACCCAGAGCTGGGTTCTGGGCAGTTACAGACCGTCTGTGTTGAGATGATACTGAGCAGCTCACATCACTTTAGCATCTAGGAATTTGTATCTGTACATAACCTCTTTTTTTTTGCCAAGAACAGCATGTATAGTGGGGGGTTGCTATTACCAGCTCTTTGAAGCCACAGGCAAATGCAATTGAAGTGGTGAGTCATATAACAATAAAACATATGCAAGCCTTAAAGAGGTAAAAACATGGATATATAGGTTCCAAAAACAAAAATACCTGGATAAAGCAATGCTTTTACTACACCTATTGTAAAGGCGCAGTCACAATAGACAAAGAAGTGAAAACTTCCAATTTATATCAACAGTGAAAGGTGTATGTAGATATAAGTGAATAGATGGGCTACAAAAGATTTTGCTGAAGCAGGGGATCATGACTAGGTTTTAAGATTTTACAGTAGGATTCATCTTGAATATAAGTTCCTAGATGAGATTTTGCCAATCAGTTTTTATAGATATTGCTGGCCTGGGAAACTTTATGACTTCAGAGCAGGAGAAAGGCTGAGACAAAAGCAGAGTGACTAAAGCAGTTGTGTTTATACAGACAGGTTTGTTGAGCATAAGCAAGTGAGTTTACTTTGGAAAGAACAACTAAATAGAATAATGAAGGAAAGAGGGACAGAATATGGCAGAAGAGAGTAAGATGAGCAGGGCCTGGAGTGAAGCTGAAGTGAAATTTTCAAGTAAAGGAAGGAGAATTATCAAGTAAATAGTCATAGCAAAACAGAAGGAGGCCTGTCAACTATGTCAGACAAAGCTTTTTCTCTTTTTGGTAGGAATACTTGCCTGTTCTATGGGATACTATGTAGGTGATTTAGGAGGCTTGCCTTCAGATGTTTATAGATTTTCTAACACTAACCTTATGGGTGGTGCTTAACAATGATGCTTAAATTGAACAAGTTTAATGTAATCACAGGATCCTTATAATGTTGAAATGCATTTCCAGCCCTGGCATACCTGAGACAGCTTTTACATTTTGCTTTGTAAAACACATTTATCACCAACCTACCAAAGTTGTTAGGGGAGTTTATGCTCCAAACTGAGCTTCAGCTTGTTTTTCTTGCTGCTCTTTTGTCTTTATTTTTCTCTGAGCTGGTAAAATATAAGATTAAGTTTTTAGTTTAAACCCACAAACACATCGTGAGAGGGGGAAAATGAGCAAGGAGAAAAGTACAATGAGGAGTTTCCAACAGTTTGAGTAATGAGGGCTGTGACAAAGACTGGTAGTTCCTTTCACATTATTATAGAAGTAGCATTTCACTTTTTAGTTCAAGTGAATTATCTTCAGTGGTTAAAGAGACTGAATAAACTGTATATATTAAACATTCAGCAGATACATGAACTAAACATGAGGCGCTTGCTGCTGTTGAGAATTTGTAGCGATTTGACCTCCCAAAGTCTTTAAGAAAGGCATGGACCATGATAGCAAAAAACTCCACTTCTGTGCAGCATTTAATGCAAGGACATATTGAGAAACTACATACAAACTCTTACAAGTTGGATAAAACATGCTAGTTTAGACCAGTTTTTATCCTAAAGTTTAAATGCAGGTAAAGAGTTTAAATGACAGCTTTATCCCTCTGCTTAGCTGAACTGTGATTCCCACCAAGTAACTTTTCAATTTACTGACCATTTTCAAGCAAATTTGAGGGAAAGAAGTCTCTAAGATCATGTAACTTATAGGAACTTAATTAACATCCGCAGCTGGGTACGGGAGAAAACAGCCTGAAGTAGTGCTCCCACACAGGGAAAGGCAAGAAGAATTGAGCCGTGATATATTTTGTTTGGCTGTAGCATACACTGGCCATTCAGAACATACATACTTTCACACTGGTCCCAGCTGACTCTTGCCTGGAGACACCATGGGAGAGGCAAGCTAGAGAAAGAGATTATTATAGGGTTGAAGGCCATGCTTAGGAGATGTAGGATACAAATCCAAAGCACGCAGATTTCATTAGCCAACATAAAATGGGTAATAAAGTGGACTCTTATGCTCTTCAAGGGTAGCTATGCTGTCTGCAAAAGACATTAGCTCTTAACTGATGAAAGAAGTAATGAGAACGGCACAATAGATGGAGAATGGATGTAGCAGCATGATTTAGCAAAAACCAGTTGCTGTTAAGCTAATTTAAACAAATGAATCTTCTCTGCTTTCAGAGTATGTGGCAGCAAAGGATACTCATCTTATATTCTCTGGGAATTCTGCAGTAGGGCCCTCCTCTGCCATGGTGTGGAACTGAGATCAGACGTGCCCTAACTGCACCGTAGGGCAGGCTCATAACAGAAAGAATGCTTACCTGCCTACTTTAAACCTGGAGTATAGGCTTTTTATATGCTCACTACTGGAATGTGAATATAACCAGTTCTCTTTTTCATCTTAAGAATTAAAATAGCTGTTGCTGCCTTCACATCAGTTTCAGTAAATAATTTCTTGGGGTTTGTGTAGTGTGACGGATCCAGGATTCTTTGAGGATGTTGTCACAGGATACTATTTGTCCTTTTGATCCTGTCTGAAAGGTTTTTTGATGCATAGGCCACCCAGTTGGTATAAATAAGGTTTACAGTATGGCGGTAAACGTTTTTGGACTCCAACCTTTGCTCAGATAGCTTTGAAATACAGAAAAACACACCTTAGTGCTGTTTCTGCCTAAGACCCTTACATGGAGTGGAAAGATGCCAAAGAACAAACATAACTGGTTTGCTGTTGAGTAGTTAACCATGAGGGGAAGAGAGATTTTTCATTTGTTTGTTTGTTTGTTTCCTTTTAAACCTTGGACTGAACATATTCCAGCTCTTCTGAAAGAAATAAGTGAGAAAAGCAGTTCCATTACCACTGAGGTATTTCTAAAGAGCCCAAGAGAGCTGAAGGAACGTATGCTATAATGTTGATGTGGTATAACACAATGAGGAATCCCAAACATGACATCCGATTTGGGGATGAATCTGTGTCGCTGGCTTTCTGTATGTGGGATTCAAAGCAATAGATTTCAATAAACTTTGTCACCAGGCAAACCCATACTTAGTTACGTGTTCATCTCCTAAGGAGCTAATAAAGCTCCAAGAGACGCATTCCTGTACAGGGAAAAATCCAGTTCAAGGTTTGTTTTCTAAATCCATCCACATATGTAAAGCCTCAGAGAGAACTCCGTATCTAAATGATCTGCCTCCTTTAGTTTAGTGTAAAGGTTTCTGAATATGCATTCTCGAGAAGGAAGTTTCTCTGTGTCGTGGTTTTGACTTTAGTTAGTTAGAAGAGGCCCAGCTAAAAAAGTAAAACTACTGAACAGAAAATTGGTTTGTTTTGCCTCAAACCAGGACACTCTGTAATTCTCACATGTGGGGAGATGAACAGAAAAATGCAATCATGAACACAGAAATTAAGGGGGCTGATAAAGTCTTTCACTTTCTAATGTAACATTGTTGTAGCGTTGCCAACAGTCAAGGCAGAAGCCAGTATCTCAGGTAGGATCTGTGTTAAATCCTGAAGGCGTTGACAAACCCCAGCAGCTGCCCACGGCATGTGCTCCTTGTTGGGCTCACAAAGGCACGGGCTCTAGGAAGTATGGAACTGTAGGAATGGGAGTGGGTTGCATTTGTATGCAGCTGGACACCGTGTTTGTTTGCTGCTAATACAGGAGTTTCAGTTGCTAATCTTAAACACAGCCAAAAGGAAAGACAAACCTAATGACGTGTCTTTTAACCCTTACTAACAAAAATGACAGCTCAGCATGTACCATCTTTTTACAAATTTGAAAAATGTCTCCCCGGGTCATTAAATACCATTAAATGAGAAGGGGGCATAGAGTAAAATACTTGAAACAATCTTTCAGACACTCTGTGCTCAAAGTAGGCTTACACTCAAGGGAGGTGTAGATATATGCAAGAGCATATATCGCAGAGCATCCTGGTCTAATAACAGACAAGGAGGGATTATTCCTTCTGTGTTTCTTTCAGCCAGATTCCAGCTGGGAGCTGACTGGATATTTACAAGGAGTATAGCACACCACCACCACGTGTTCTCAGTAAATAGAAAAGGGCTCTAGGCAATCCTGCTTTAGCAGGGGAATTGGACTAGATGATCTCTAGAGATCCCTTCCAACTCTGACAATTCCATGATTCCGTGACTGTCTGAAAGTCTTTGCAAAAACCTATTTTTCAGAGGTACTGAATATGGCACACAGCTTAAGGAAAAAAAGTCACTTCAGTTTCTCCATTATAATTCCATGTTATCAGTGGTAAAAAGGTTTCTAAGCTGTTGCATTTGCATGTGTGTGCTTCTAGTGAACGATTCAACTTGGATTGAAGTGGGATGACTCCTTTAACTCCCTGACACTGTCTCCACCACATATCCATTTGTCACAAGTACAGTCATTATATTAATGTTTATTTAATGTGGGGCTTTTTAAACTCTACATTAAAGGATTAATAAAGCTTGTTTAGACTGGTTAGCAGAGCCAGAGATTACCCTACTCAAATATTTTATAAAAGATGAGAAAGTAGTCACTGATGTCATGGTTTCTGCTGTGTGGCATGGTGGAGAAACAAATTTGATGCAAATTCTGTGAATAAGTTACTGCAACGAGCAGTGACAAAACCTGCAGTAACAAAAGCAGGCTTGATTAACAGAAAGAATGCACAGATTATGAGCTAGTATCCGCTCTTGTCTAGAGATACAGAAATGTGTGCTTCCTGCAAGTAAAATTTGGTTTGAAAAACTTGCCAGGATAATGGTTACCAGAACACTAGCTGTCCTGCAAAAATGCTTAAGAAAGGTATGTATTCTCATTATAAAGTACAACTTAGTGCAAGCTTTCTAGTAAAAACAAGTAAAATATAATATAAACAATGTCTGTAGTTAAATATGTGGGTTTCAAATTTATATGTGGAATTCCACTATTAAGAGTTTTTCAGACCTGGGCAGGACTAGGTTTTACCAGCCCTATTTCCTTGCATTTTGTGGATCAGCATCAGTTCTGTTTTTTTTTTTCAAGTAATAATTTCACTGTGATAAAATCTATTAATTCGATCTTTGGGGTGGAGGTACACAAGCTACCAGTGCAGCCTGCAGTGAACATAAAATAAGTTACTTTTTGGAACATACAGGTGAAAGCGTGCTTTGAAGCATTAGTTCCATGAAGGAGGAACTTGGTGTGATTCTTAAACAGAATTCACCATGGCTACAGTTTTGGCAGCTAAAATATTATACATGTTCTGTTTGGAATGAAAGTTTTCAGGTGTTGGCTGCTTTAGAAATAGTCTACTCCATGGTAAATTTATTGTTTACCCAAACATTTAGTGATTATAGAATACAGGCAGAAGTAAACTCTATGATAACCAGAAAAAGCATGGTGAAAATGTATTGAAATCCCTGCAGGACCACAAAACAGCAAAAGAAACGAGAGCAAATTTAAAAGAAGCGCTGATCCTGACCGTTCACATTTATGGTTAAAACAGGTTTATCTCATATTATCTCCAGGTTCTTTTTTCTTTTATTATAACTGCCAACTGTAGCAAGGGATAGGGCAGAGGCTAGGGTTAAATGATGACAAGAAGCAAGAAGGGCGTTGAGCATAAATGTATCAGAGAGGCAAAAGGACAACTGCCGAAGCTCAGGGCGGGGAGGGGGCAAAAGGGAGGGTGGGCAAGATTTGGTAGTGTTGTAGTCTAATATATGACCAGAGGAAGTTGAGGGTTTTTTCGATGCAATACCCTTGCAAATGTTACTCTCCAGACTTGTGGTTCACAAACTCTGGTCTGCAGACCTCTTGTGGCAAGTTCTCCACAGTCATTCCTGGCATTCAGTAGGAGCTTGAGAGCGTGCGATGGCTCTTCAGTAATTTTGAGGATTGACACTGGTCAAAAGGGTTTGGAACTGTTCATCTGCAGAATGATTACTGGGAGAAAAGGGTCTTTTCGAGAGCTTTGACAAGGTGTGGGGTTTTGGTGGGAGGTGGGGGGGAAGTGTGACTTGGGGGCAAGCACTAAGGTTGTTCCTGTTAAAAAAAAGAAACATTCTGGAAAGAAAAAATCAAGGAACCTATTGGGTTGTGGAATTTTATCCTTATTTTTTCTTTCTAGCAATTTATCTGCACCAGCTGGCTGAAGATGGTACCTGTAATGGCACACAGAATTTTTTAAGTAATATTTGGATCTCACATCCAGTTCTTATTATCACTAGTTCTGCTTGCAAGATCTGAAGGTTTTAGACAAAAACACTCCTGACACAAACAATTTGTCTACACTGCTCATTTATTTTCTCACAGGATGCAGTGGTTAAACCACTTTGTTGTTCATACTTTTTACAGTGATGTAGAAATGTTTGCCCTAGGATCTGAGCCATAACCTCATAAGGTGGGAGAGGATTGTATAATAGCACCATGACAAAGCAGTTCAGGACTGCAGGATGTCGGAGTGGTTCCCCACACTAAAGTAAACGGTTTGTTTTTAAATCATTGCAACAGCCATATGCTCTAGAAATTTCCATCCTTTTGAACCTTTTGGGTTTGGGGTTTTTTTTTTGTTTGGTTTTGTTGTGTTTTTTTTTTCTGGAGAGGAGCAATAGAAGAAAAACTGAGTTCATGTTTTTCCAGTTATTTTTTAAATTTCCAATTAAAAGTTCATCAGTTGGAATTTCAGTCCTAAGAAGAAGCTTTTTATTTCCATGTTTGTCATACAGAGAATTCAAAAAATATTATAATATTATATTACATATAATGTATGCGACATTGCTTGGAATTTAAATGTTGGAAAATAATTTTTAGTGTTATCCCTCAGAAAATAACCTACTTTTCTTCATTCTCTTGATTTTTGCCTAATTCCAATGGTACATTTGTAAATGAGTTCATGCAGTGAAATCACAATACTGATTTTGTTTTTTTCTTGCCAGGACTTGTATAGATAGACACACAGTCTTAGATCAACAGCAGAAACAATTGAAGGTCAGGTTGGATTAAAGGGGGAACATAGAAAATGTCTTCTAGTTGAACTGATCCTGTATGGTTGTTGTCATCTGGGTGCTGAAGACGTTGTTCTAGATTAAAATGTTCAACGGGCTGTAATGGAGCTAAGCAGCTAAATCATATTTAGCAACTAGGAGCGATTTTGGAACTTCGCTCCCTCTTCTCTTGAAAACTCCAGCCTTGATAGCTACACAATTATCTGAATGTGGGAATAACAAGAATCACAGCATATTTTGGATCGGAGTGGACGTCTGCATCCAGCCACCTGCTGGCAACATCACTAACTTGAGCAGCTTCCTCAAGGCCTTGCCCGGTCACATTTTCAATATCTGCAAGGATGGAGATGCCGCAGCCTCTTTGCAGCCTGTTCTGGTGTTAGATCAGCCTTTCTATGAGAAGAATTTTTCTGCTCTCTAACAAGAATTTTCTGTGTTCCAATTTACACCCTTTGTCTCTTGCCGTCCCCTCCAGGAAGAGTGTCACTTTGTCTTGTCTGTTTCCTCCTATCAAGTAATTAAAGAATTCTCCTCTTTTTCAGGCTAATCCACCCCAATTCTCTCAGCCTTTTCTCATATCTCCTGCCAAGTATTAATAGTAGGTTATTCTGCTGGAAGTTAACTTGAAGTTAAATACACAACCTCTTCAGTTCCACTTCAGAATCTTCTGTGAGGGAGGCTGTACTTCAAATATTTAGATCTTTATATTCTTCTCTTCCTGTGTTAGCGCTAACATCAGGGGTTTTATGCAATATCATAAAGCATGCTGCTTCTCTGCTATTTTTTTTCTCCAAAGAGTTAACATGCTTTACTAAGATTCTGCTAAACTTCTGCTTTTTAATACATTTTTTCTACATATATGCTGAAAGTCAGGTAAAAAGTTATTATTTATTATCAAATCCAAACATTTAAAATCAGTAGCTCTCATTGCAAAGAAGAAATTGTTAAAAAGCCAACCTTAAATATAAGAAAATAATAAATATGGAGAAAGCGCCTTTACAATAAACTGGTTGTTCAAATATTAATGTAGCATGTTTCAAGTAGTGATTTATGGATGATGAGTCAGACTGGGAATTCAAAACTCGTTTGACAAAACAGAGCAAACAATATAAAGATTTTGCATGATTAAGTTGCGTATTGCTTAAGCTCAATTTACTATTAGCTTTTGTTAAATTAATCCAAGATAAAATCAAATCCAGATTCAATCCCTGGACCTTCTCTATAGTGATTCAAGTACAGTCAAGTAGAATCTGCGTTCTCTAGCCTCGAGATGCTCATTAAAATTCGAGTGTTCAGTGAGAAACCATGCAGTTATGAAGGGATTGAATCAACATCTGGCATTACAGTGAGCTTTGAGCTTTCATTTAAGACATTTAAAATTAGTGCATCTCTGATGATTTAATATGTCTAGCTATACATAATTTGCCGTGTATCATATCTAACGTAGGTCTGTCTAGCTTTTTTATTTTTTTGGAAAATGAGGATTTCACAAAGCTCAAAATGGGGCTTTGTGTACCTTATGAGCTGGGAGGAGGTATGCCATCGCTCTGGTTTGGGTCTGCTCCAGGTGCAAGTGCCCAATGACAGTGGCACCCAGATAACTCAAGGGATGGGAGCTCAATTTGCAAGACCCTAGACTCAGCTCTCTTTCGCAGTACCCTTTAGGCTACCCCTAGAATGTCACTGAGGCCTGAATGGGCCTTGTAAACCTTGCTGGGTGGGTGAGACATTGTGCCCTGGTGGATTTCTTTCTATGTGTATGTGTGTTTGTAGCTGCTGGGGGACCTCATTTCGGGAGAGTATCTTAAAAGGGCTTTATCTTACTAACACTTTCCTTTGCAGAAACAGTCATGTAGTATACTTTAATGTTCAGTGGAATTGCTTACCTAGCATAGTAATGTTAAGGTAAGGTATTCCATTTATTTTTACACCATTTATTTTGTATTTTATGATTTTAAAAACTATATATCTTCTGGATCTTGACATTTCCTGTGAAGTGGAAGAAAAGCTAAGAACAAGCTATGAAACATTTTTCACATTTTGTTAATTCTTTGCTTGACTGTATGCAGTTTGTACTTTCATACATCTTAATTATGTCACCTTTTCTTCCCAAAGACTTATTTATTAACTTTTTAATTTCCTTACAGGAAGATTTTTCTATAATTCACATTTTTCTGGCCAGTCTCGGGATTTTCCTGCTCCTTGTTATATCAATTGAAAATTGATTTGCTTACAGAACCTGGGTGGACATAAGCTATGTTCAACATTCCTATTTTCAGATTGTTTACTTTTTTAAAAACTTTTTTTTATTTTTTTTTTATTTTTTTTTTATTTTATTTTTACTGGTGGATTGGTTTTTTAACTGACTTGTGCACATCTAACTGGTGTTTTCATACAATTGTTCTCCAGATAGTTATTTGAACCTTAATCACAAGGTTCTATAAGAAGAAATCAGTTTCTTTGTACACACATGTTGAGTAGGCACAAGTCGGATGAGCCACTTAATTGCAAAACTAATTTAGCCTCAAAGTAAAGGCTGTTGGAAAGTATCTCACAGGTTTTACCAGTTCTATAAAGCAATACCTACTAATCTTCTATGCACATATCTTATTTTTTTCCATGTATGGATTTTGAATATACAAAATAGCATAAATACCCTATTTCCTTTAATTAGGATCAAATTAGAAGGTAGACTGAGGTGGTTTTTCTTTCATTTTTTTAATAGACTCAGAACCGTATGAAGCTGATGGCTGACAACTATGAGGATGACCACCTCAAATCCTCATCCCATTCCAACCAAACCAACCACAAGCCCTCCCCTGACCAGGTAACAGGTCTTTCTTTTTCACTTTTCAAATAATCCTTACTGTGGGGGCTAATTATTTTGAGTCGTATGTCATTTTTTCCTGACATGTTTGCAGTACCTTGGAACAAAAATAGCATTCCAGAGTGCAGTTATAAGCAAGAAATGGATGTTGTTCTTGTGTCGGCTTCCTGAAATGTGAACAAACAGTTCCTGGTACCAAGCTGTTGTTAAGTGGGTGGAGAAGGGGCTGACAGGTAAAGGGAAGAAAGAAATGTTACTCTCTTAAAATGCAAGACCAGAGACCTGTCTGGCATACTCAGACTTTAGTAACTCAGGTTTACTGCTTGAGTGTGTGGAGTATCCAGGACTGTCTCTTGTCTTCAGTAGCAGGAAATCATGCTCTAGGATCAGCTTTCTGATCTATGGATCGCATATGAGCAGTTCCCTTCATTTCCCATGAGGAAATCTTGGCCTCTGTGCCAAATGAGCACAGACTGCTCCCTCACAAACTCAATGGGCCGTGAACTGAAGGAAAATCAATTTACCATCTCCAAGGCAGTGAGGAGCCTCCTGTGTCATTTACAAAGCACAGTCATGTGCATGATAACTATCAGAGAGATTACCTATCCCTTGGGTACCACAGAAAATGCCAGCCTAATTGCATATCCCACGTTGGAATCTCTTCCATTCCAGTTTAATTAAAATATTAGCAATCATTAATCACTGCCTTGACAAAGTGAAGGAACATTTGGCACTCCTCTTTGCCCTCTGGGTAATCTAGAATTTGCTGAGATTTGAATGAAGGCATCTCAATCTAGACCGTTAAGCACCAACCTAGTGATATGCAGAAATTATGAGTAATGTACAACAGGCAAAAGGCAAAAACCAGTTACGTATTCACCTAGCAAAACCAGATCTGTACAACTCTCTTTTCATGTCTGTATCAAAAGACAGGAAAGGGTATACAAACCAGATAATTTTGTATTTTCAGAGCAACCTGGGTTTGCATCTTGTTCTAATAGCCTTCTCCAGACGATAAAGAACTGTAAACTGATGGCTTGAATTTTCTGCAATGTTTTGGAAAACGTTGATCTTGCCTTCTTCAGCAGAGTGCAAATACTGCAAATTAAATGGCTTTCCTAATCTTAATTTGGAGAAAACGTTAACGTAACTGTTGTTTCTACATGATGAGTCTATAGCGAAATGAAGTTATTTCCAGATTGTAACTGTAGTATATGCTTGCAAATGAATGAAATGAACAGACAAGAGGAGAAAATAAAATTGTGACATTTAAGGAAATTCTTGGAAAAACCTCACAGGAGAAGGCAATGGGGAGATGGGGCGGGAGGAGGGTCTGATTGCACTTTCCCTTTGCAGAGGGGCATTTTAAAAACTTACAAAGCCTACAAGATTGCAAAGAAAGCTGTACCTCAAGGTGGCTCAGAATATTGCCTAAGGAATTAAACACTTTGTGCTACTTATTTGTACTTACCTATGTGCTTTAAATACTAACTGACTCTTTATTTCATTCCCATGCTGCTCTGGGCTTTCCTCCCATTGCCGCCTCTGCGCCACTAGGATGAGGAGGAGGGTATTTGGGCATAACCAGTCAGATGCTCTTAGTTCAGCCATTTTGTTCAGAACGGTGAGAATCAACTTTTCTTGCCAATAGAAAAGTTTCTGATGGTCACTCTCACATCTTGCTCCCATGTGCTTTGTGAAATCTGGTTGTGCTCCTTCCCCCTTGCTTGCGTAGTCCCCGCATGAGGGTGTTTCTCGTGGGTTTGTGCGTAGTTTGTGATTTTCTTCTTCTAGTCATCATGTCATTGTTTCATGATGTTGTGGGGAGAACTTTCCAGGGCATGTAATTGAGTTTCTATGCGAAGCAAACCCTTAATGCATATGAGAGAACAGGAAATGTCTCTCATATCATTTATCATTGACTTCATGGAGGAAATGTTTTCAGTCAGATTCTTTTTCAAAGCAGTTTGCGCTGTAGCCAAATCTGTGTATGCTTTTTCAATTCTGGTTAGTAAAGAATTTGCTCAGAGATAACGTTCATCCTGAAGATAATGTTCCTCCTGAAGATTTTAAGCATGTTGAGATCTGCTGCCAAGATTGCTGCCATGCATGCTGACCTAACTAGTCACAGATATTTATCAGCTCAGAGTAGATGATTCTTGCTATGGACTAGGAATATAAATTTTCTATACATTTGAAGGCAAAGACAAATGCCCCTTTAGCCTTCCCCACTCCCTTCCATCGCCTTCATTCTCTCAAAACAATGGGGAGAAACTGGCAGTTATTTGTCATTTAAAGAATATTTTGTTTCTCTGTGTCCACAATTTTCTCTTTTCTGCCACCAAATAGTCTCCACAACCACCCCTATTTCCAGAAGAGAAGGCAGTACACAGGAGAGAGTCCTTCTCATGCCTATTCACATCCTTTACTGACCAGGAGCCTTGATACAGAGCTACAAAAGTCAAATATTGAATATTAAGCTACAGTACATAGGATTCATTTATGCATATAGTATCAGCTTTAAAGCACAATAGATTCATTTGAAGTATATGAAGTATTATAAAAGGATTGAGATGCCGTGACAATATTTTTTAAATGTATATTTAAATTTTTTCTTCACTTATCTTTTTAAGAAACATGAATTTCTTTTCAGTTTTTCTCACTGAAAATTTTTGAATTTTCCATATCAATTATTTGAAAGACAACTCTTATGAACATTTCTGTGGACATTTTAGACCCTTACATTTCTGAAAATTATTACTTTATACTAGATTTGTAAAACATTCATGAAAGAATAAGCTACTCTCATCTCTTCACGCTTGCTCTATTAACTGCAGACTTACATGTCTGTCTGACTGTATAGATCAGACCCCTCTTCTCAAGTCAACCATCTGAAAAATTTAATCCTACTGTTGGCGGTGTCAAACTTGAATTTCATGCCTTGGAGCTTGAACTGGGAAAATCTCTTTATTGGAAAAATTGATAAAGTGCTTCATTAATTTACACTTGCTATTGATTTCATATTCTTTTTGAATCGCCACTTTTGCAATGGTTGTGTGTTGGTATTTGATGTTAAAAGTTTTAGAGATAATGCTTGTAAAGATCTGCTGAAGCCCAGCAATTAAACAGGAAGATCAGGTAAGTAAATGATGAAAAGGAAGATGATGCTCACTATGAAGGTAGGAATAATTCTGATTTTCATTCTGGAGCAAATGTGAGGTTGTGTAAAAAACACTGCCAGAAAGATCTTTCTTTTTTGCTTTTTCATCTGCTGATGCGTTTATGAATGCAAATGTGCTAAGGGTATGGTTTCTCTTAGTTTACTGAATTAATGTGTGGTTCACATTAAATACAGCATATCTCTCCACTTTGTATTTGAGGCATTTTTCCTCAAGAAAGCAAGTTACAGAATATCCTAGTCAAAATAATGAGGTAGCCAGCATCCTTGCCTTACATACATCTTATCTGAGAAACATGTCAGCCTAAAGAGTGTCTTGCTTACATCGGCAGAGAAAGTATAAAGGTGACTGATACTTCCCAAGCCCAGTTATTCTCGACAAAGTACATTTTTACCATGATAATCCATGTACCTTCAAAAAAAAATTCTTATTCTCTTTGTAAAAGCAAAGGTGTTGTAAGTCACAGAGTCCCTGACCTGCAGGGGTTAAATTAAATGTATGCATTACATTGATAAAAAAAGCAACTAATAGCATAGGGTGTGCTGATAACTTTGTTTTTTAAAGTTCCTTTAGGTGGGAGTTTGTAATCACCTCTGGTCAATACTGAAGCTAAAATGGAGACCATCAAAATATGTACAATAGCAAACTACATTATTCTATTTTTGTGGCTTGGGGTTTAAGGCTTTTCCCCTCCAGTGTTCTAGAATTGACTGAATTTAGTATTTAATTATGCCAGTTCTGTACATGACAGCATTATCAGATATAGCTCCCCTGAAATGGAGCACTGTTTCTAAACCTGTGCGCCCTTCCTGTAGTTTCAGAGAATGATAGTTTACATTTCAGTTTACAGTTCAATGTAAAAAATGTCTTTCATCCTGGAATAGTCTTTCCTAGGCACTTTCTCTGGGCTCATTCCCTTGCTGCCTGAATTTGTTATGACTCCTTTTGTTCCTGAGATGGAGCTCTATCCTCCTCTAAATCCAAGCATAATCCAATGCACTTTCTCCTGAAGATCCCCCTTTGTCTTTCTCAAATGCTAAAATGGTCTGGCCAGTGGATTAATAACTTGTTATTCACTTTTATAAAAATAATATGAATTTACACTTTATGATACCTAATGCATACAAAAGGGTCATAGGAAGCTGTTGGCAGAGTAAAAGGCAGTAAAATTAAAGGATGCAGGGGAAAGAGAGGACAGAACAAAAGTGCTAAGGGCAAATAGAGGAAAAGTAAAATTGAAACTCTGAGAACTGAGAGATTTATCCAGGTATTTAATTTATTTGTACTGTATGTGCATTTTTTAATGTGCATGCTGTTGTAAAGCATTTTTCTTCCCATCTTGCATGGCTCTGGCTTGCACTAGGAGTTGGAGTCTAGTACATGCTGTCGCTGTACAAGCTTTTTGAACTCATTCTGTGGAAGCATATTCTGTTGTTAACAGTTGCCAACAAGTCCTGAAGTCACAGATGTGCCTGCTAAGGAGCAAAACATTTGGTTTTGCTGTGCTTGGGTTTCAGGAACAAAATTTGAAAATTAATTTTGTGCTTATTAGAGTAGCAGTGGAGTGGTCAAAGAACTAGCATTGAACTAGAGGGCATAAAAATGACGACCTTCCAAGATGATGAAAATATTGGCAAGTTCCTATTACCATAAAAATATTGGAAGACAAAAAGCTTCTTATTTGTGACATTCTTCTTGTAATACTTGAGTCTGACGAATTGTAACACAGAAGCAGTAAGTATTGTGAGCTGACCACTGAAGACACTAGCATGATTTAAAACACCTCTTAAGATTTTAGACGTGCTTTAGATGTGCTCTCTGTGGTAGAAAGAGGGGGTAAGCCAGAACAGGAAAATATTTAATTATTTTTAACAACTGAAAAACAATTAATTCAAGTAAAATTCTTAGACTCCTTGTCAAAACCAGTATAAATTATAATTTGCAACATAACCAGATTGCAAGTCTGCATTGTGTACTAATGGCTATGTT
>VZTM01026495.1:18734-33860 GCA_013400555.1 Jacana jacana
CGTCGTGGTCCTCGGGGGACATACATCATGGTCCCTGGTGCAGGTCCTGGCCCGGTCCCGGGGGGAGTCATGGTCCTCGGTGGAGGGCCCGGCCCTGTCCCACAGGGGGCACGTCGTGGGCCCCGGTGGACGGCTTGGCCCTGTCCCACAGGGGGCACGTCGTGGGCCCCGGTGGAAGGCTTGGCCTAGTCCCAGGGACGAGGGATGTCCTGGGCCTCGGGGGAGGGCCCGGTCCTGGCCGGGCTGGGTGGCCATGAGCCCCAGGGGGTGACCTGTCCCTGTCCCAGGGAGGGAGGATGTCATGGGCCCCGGTGGAGGGCCTGACCCTGTTCAGGAAGGTGGTCTTTAGTGACAGGCTTTAGCTTTCAGTGACACTGGGCCTGTCATCTTCAGCAAGAGGTTGCTTTTCACCACAAGAGCTTTGGCCCATGTTTCACATAGACTTTTTTTGGAGTTGGAGGACCTTAAATTGCTCATCTTGCAGAGCCAGGGTAGCAGGGTGTGGGCTGAGGCTGTTCCTGCAGCTTGCCATGGCGCTGACAGAGACAAAGCGGGACCTTGGGAGGCAGTGAGGTGGGTGTCGTGGTTTCCTCAAACCAGGACAGTGGGGAATGGAGCCACGTGTGGTCCACCCCTGGGTGGAAACCCTTGTCTTTCTGCTGGGGCTTCCTGTTGATGGCTACTGCTCCGTGCCACGGGCCTCTGTTACGCTGTTAGGCTAAGGTCATCTCGGTGATGTCAACGTTCCACGTTGGCCTTTCATGTGGTCTGGTGGGGAGCGGTGTCTCGGAGGGGTTGGGGAGATGACATTTCTCCTCAGCTTCCTGGCTGAGAACCTAACGTTTTTTAAAAAGTGCTTTTTCTTCCTGTCTCCAGCGAAGTTCTGAGCGGTGCCCCCGAGTGTAGGTGTGGAAACACAGACAATGAACTCGCTGCTCTCTTCCTCTTCCCCTTCTGCTGTGGGGTTTGGGGGGGGGTGGTGGTGGTGGTGGTGTCTCGTTGGCCGACGGGCAGCGATAACGAGCGCTTAACGCCGTCTGGTCTTTCCATATCGATGTAGCTTTTCTTTGTCTCTCTGTCGGTTTTTCTTTGCTCTCTTTAGGTCTGGTTTGGGGAAATTTGGCTAAAAACCCCGGCGTACGTTTATTTTAGGCTTTTAGCAGCGGAGGGTGGTTTATTTCTGCTGGGTGTGTCAAAGGAGAAGCGGAGCCTGGTGCTTTGCAGAAATTGGTGGGTACCTCCTTCCCTCTGATGCAGACGAGTCCCTTCTTTTCAGAAGCAGCAAATAACTTCTTTTTTTTTTTTAATTTTTTTTTGCTGAGAAATAACAGTTGAACCACTTTAAGGCTTCGCTCCAGCNAGTCACTTAAAAGAAAAAAAAAAATATAAAACCACTGAGATAATGGAGCTTGCATAAAAATAGGATCATTGTTCCTGAAGAGTTCATTTGCTGCTTGGGCTTTTTCTTTCTTATCTGATGTCCCACTGTTTGGCTTGTGATGAAATGTTTAGCCTCGGCGGGGAGAGGGGAGGGAGGGATGGCGGCGTGTAAAAGAATTTGGGCTGCGAAAGAGGAAGGAGCAGGAGTGGAGGGGGGCAGAGCTAAAACCAAAAATGCTTCTTTGCATGAAAGCTTTGGGTAAGGAGGCCCCTTAAGTTCTTAGTCGAGGGAGACTTATGCTTAAAAGACCCACTTATGTAAGTTGTATTAGTTCCACTAAATATTTGCTGAATTTCTTAGAAATGCTGGCCCTTGCATCTCCTTTTATGGCCCAGAGCCTCTGGGTGGCTGGCACCTGCTTTGCCCACGGGGCAGTGCTCCGGCCCCAGCAAAGTCTCACCAGCCTGGGCTGCCTCACTCCTTCCCTGAGCTGCCTTCTGCTCTCTCCGAAACTCAAACCGCTGCGTGTTCTCTCCCAAACTCGCTTCGTAACCGGCCCTTTGGGTTCTCTTCAACGAATTCAGCTTGAGTTTTCTGCCAGGCTCCTCCTCGGTGCAGTAATACTTTCGTACCTAATTATGCCCTTGGAATGTTATTTCCCCGATGGATTCTCGCAGAGATTTAAAGTTTGATGCTCTTTTTGGTGAGGTATAAAAAAGGAGACTTGAAACCTCTGCGAGCTTGTAGAAAGGTCTCCTCTGAAAATACCAGCAATGCTGAGTTTCAGCTGGGCTTTAACTGGAGGCCTCACTGCTGTATCTGAAAGCATGTTAATTTTAAATCCTAACTCCCCCCCCCACCCCCTAACTCAAAGAGTCACAATAACAGGAATTCCACAGTGGGTTTTTTTATCCCAGTTTAATTTTTTTATTAATGGAGAAAGAGAATTTCAAGATGCTTTAGGAACACAAAGGAGTCCCTGATTCTGAAGAGAGGGGTAAGCACCCAAAAACCTTATAGCACTTGATTTATATTGGTGGGGTTTCCCCCCACCACCACCTTCTGATGATGTTTCAGAAAGAAATGTAGGACTTGAGGCAGCGAAGTGGTGGTCCCAGTTTGCCACCTGGGGCTCTGTGCTGGTGGGATGTGCCGCTTCTAGATGAGGGGTGGTGGCATGGGGTGTGCCTGAAATGTTACCTTGGGGGTTGGTGGGTTTTGCTTCTTATTTCTCCCCCCCCTCCTCCCCCCGGAGGCTGCGGGGTTCCTTTTGAAGTGGGAGAATCTCAAAAGGTGAACAACAAAGGAAAAGATATTTGTATCCTTTTTATTCCTGTTAAGGCATGTGACTGGGAGCCAGGAAAACTAGATTCCATTCATGGCATTGCACGGGCTTCCTGTAGGAATCCCAGCTAGCTGTTGAAGCCAACCTTCGGTGAGTCGGCCAGTCATCGTGCTGGTAAGACGAGGGACTTCCTTTGCTGTCAGCAGCTAAAAGTCCCACGTAGACAGAGTTGTATTGCTTCAAAAATAGCAAATAAAGTTGGAGAAGGTGCTTTTGAGAAGAGGGAGTGAGAAAGTGGCATCGCTGAGGAGGTGATTTTTCTTTGCCTGAGAAACCCTGCTGTAGGGCAGATATTAAATGCTAGAAATTGATATCCAGACTTTAAGAAAAAAAAACAACCCCAAAACCCAACTTCTGGAGATCTAACTTAGGAGGCTTTGGTTTGTGCTGCCACTTTGCTCTGGTGAGACCTCCTCTGGAGTCCTGTGTGCAGGGCTGGAGCCCTCAAGAGAGGAAGGACGTGGACTTGATGGAGCAGGTCCAGAGGAGGGCCACCAAAAATGCTCAAGGGGTTGGAGCACCTTTGCCATGAGGACAGGCTGAGGGAGCTGGGGTTGTTCAGCCTGGAGAAGAGGAGGCTCCAGGGAGACCTCAGAGCAGCCCCTGAAGGGGGAGCCTACAGGAAGGCTGGGGAGGGTCTGTTTACAAAGGCCTGCAGGGACAGGACGAGGGGCAATGGCTTCAAGCTGGAGAAGAGCAGCTTTAGGTTGGATCTGAGGAATAGGTTCTTTCCTCTGAGGGTGGTGGAGCACTGGGAGAGGTTGCCCAGGGAGGTGGTTGAGGCCCCTTCCCTGGAGATCTTGAAGGTGAGGCTGGAGGAGGCCCAGGGCAACCTGGTCTAGTTGGGGGTGTCCCTGCTGAGTGTGGGGAGGTGGGACTAGATCCTAGAGGTGCCTTCTGGCCTGGACCATTCTGTGATTCTGCCTAAAGCTGGTGATGGTGAATATTTTGTGGCAATTCTTCCATGGGCCTGGATGAGCCTGGAGAAGGATGTGACAAGTTTAGTTTGGAGTCTTCAGTGCCCATGACTACTTTCTTTACGCTAAAAAGACATTCTTAAGCTTCTTTTGAATAATGAGAAAAGAGGGGTGGTGTCTGAAAACACAAACAGAAAAGCTAAAAGATGCTGGAAGGGAAAAAAGGTCTCCTGGAGAGAGAGATGCTTCATCCTTGAGTGTATTTAACGAGCTTCAAGCTAATGATTGTTGGAATATATTTGCTAATGCATTCCAGTGTTGTGACTCTCCAAGTAATGTGTTGGGGTTTTTTTTCCCCCCCCTCACTGGAGTTGGAGCTACTTAACTCTAAAGCTTGATGCTTTCTCTTTTTTTTTTTTCCCTTTGGTCCCAGTAGCTGGGATGACGGCTGCAGAACTGGAAATGGGCAGGGCGGTCTCCAAACCCCAGATGAGTAAGAGGAGGAGGGATGATATCATCCCATTTCGCTGATGAAATCGATAATGACAAATCTGCTTTGTGTGAGACAGCCTTGCCCCTAAAATAACATTTTTATGTATATTTAATGGTCTTGGAATCCTTTTCTCTCTTTGCTTCTGACTGTGGGCTCTTGAGCAAAGTCTTATTTTGCTTAAAACAGTCCTGAGACTTGAAAGACCAACAGCAACAAATAATTTTAGAGGAGTTGGTAGCAGATAATTACCAAGCACAGTCAAAATAAGTAAAACAGTAGTTGTCTTCCACTTCCTCTGGGAGTGGAAACAGCTCTAAAACAATCCTGGGGCAAATCCTTGTGTGTTAGCTGAGTACATAGATGTCCTACAGCAGGGCTATGAAGATGATGAAGGGCCTGGAGCATCTCTCTGGTGAGGAAAGGCTGAAGGACTTGGGTCTTCCGAGTCTGGAGAAGGGAAGGCTGAGGGGGGATCTGATCAACACCTAGAAATCCTTCAAGGGTGGGTGTCAGGAGGGTGGGGCCAGGCTTTTTCCAGTGGTGGCCAGTGACAAGACAAGAGGGAATGGGTGCAAACTAGAACATGAGAAGTTCCATCAAAACGTGGAGGAACTTCTTCCCCTTTGAGGGTGGCAGAGGCTGCCCAGGGAGGTGGTGGAGTCTCCTTCTCTGGAGACATGCAAAACTCGCCTGGAGATGTTCCTGTGGGACCTGCTCTGGGTGGACCTGCTTTGGCAGAGGAGTTGGACTAGATGATCTCCAGAGGTTCCTTCCAAACCCATAGCTTTCTGTGTTAATTAGTGTCCTTTCAAAAAGAACTATAGATGTGGGTGGGTTTTGTGTCTCTGTGTTGTGATGATAGTATTACTGATAATATTTAGGTAGCCTTGAGTGGTTATTAACAAGGAGTCAGCAAAAACCTAGTCGGAATTTTCTCCTGGAAAAACTGGCTGCTCGTGGCCTGGATGAGCGTAGGATCTGCTGGATCCAGCACTGGCTGGAAGGATGGTCCCAAAGGGTGGTGCTTAATGGAGTTNGAAGTAGGGAGGTGATTGTCCCCCTGTGCTCAGCACTGGTGAGTCAGTCTTGTGTCAGGCTTGTGTCCAGTTCTGGGCACCTCAACCCAAGAGAGATCTGGAGGGGACGCAGTGCTGGTTGAAGGGCCTGGAGAATAAATCTTATGAGGATCGATTGAGGGAGCTGGGAGTGTTGAGTTGGAGGAAGAGGAGGCTGAGGGGAGACCTCATCCCTCCCTACAGCTGCTTGAAAGAACATTGTAGAGAGGTTGGTGCTGGTCTCTTCTCACAGGCAATGAGCGATAGAAGAAGGAATGGCTTCAAGCTGCAGCAGGGTAGGGTTAGGCTGGCCATGAGGCAGGAATTCTTCCCAGCAAGAGTGGTCAGAGCCTGGACTGGGCTGCCCAGGGAAGGAGTGGAGTCCCCATCCCTGACTGTGTTGATGAGATGTGGTGTTGGGGGATCTGGTGTAGGGGAGAACTTTGTAGAGTGGGGCTGATGGTTGGACTGGATGATTCCAAGGGACTCTTCCAACCTGAATGATTGATTCTGTGATTCTATTTGTTGAAATCTAATATTAAAGTGATGTTTTTTTTTTTCCTGGAGACATTGAAGTCTGGTTGCTTTCAGAGCCTGGAACTCCAGGAAACCAAACCATGTGATCACCCCGTGGGCTGGCACAGCCTGAAATCACCGCTTACATTTCAGCTGTCCTGATGCTCCCTGTGACCAGTAACGTTTCGGTTTGTCCTTCCTGCCAGGAGAAAGCCCTGGCTCGAGTTGGGAAGGGTGGGATCATAAATCCTTGGTCATAAATGCTTCCCTTGTCTGGCTCATTGGGTGGGAAGCGCAGTGCTCTCAGGAGGCTTTTCCTGCCAGAACTTCCCTAGATCTGAAGGTATGAATTCACCAGAGTTGAGTACCTCCATAAGGTCCATCTTTGGATGAAGAAATGAAACTAATAAAAATAAGTCCTCACTCTTAATACAGAGCAGGGGATGAGGGTTTAGAAAGCAGCCCAGAGGAAAGGGACTTGGGGGTGCTGGTGGAGGAGAAGGTGGCCATGAGCAGGCAGTGGGAACTTGTAGCCCAGAAGGTCAATCCCATCCTGGGCTCCATCAAAAGTTGTGTTGCCAGCAGATCCAGAGAGGGGATTCTGCCCCTTTGCTCTGGTGAGACCTCACCTGGAGTCCTGTGTGCAGGGCTGGAGCCCTCAAGAGAAGGAAGGACATGGACCTGATGGAGCAGGTCCAGAGGAGGGCCACCAAAATGCTCAGGGGGTTGGAGCACCTTTGCCATGAGGACAGCCTGAGGGAGCTGGGAGCAGAGGCTGCCCAGAGAGATGGTGGAGTCTGCTTCTCTGGAGACATTCAAACTCCACCTGGACACGTTCCTGTGGGACCTTCTCTGGGTGACCCTGCTTTGGCAGGGGAGTTGGACTGGATAATCTCCAGAGGTCCCTTTCAACCCCATATCATTCTGTGATGGACAAAACAGCTGTCACTTAAACTCTGCACCCATCCATGTCCCCGTTTAAACTGTTGGCCTGTTCTCTTCTTGGGGACTGTCACCTCTTGGCTGTAGTCATATTAGTTCGCTCTCTGGCATGTATTGTCCTTAGTTGTCACATGAGAGTCCTCATCTTATGGGTTAATTAACCCAAAGAGTCATCAGACTCTTGTCTGGGCTAGAGAGCACTAATGGGGAGCTGGTAAAGCTGGTGGTGGTTGGTCTGGTTCCTGTTGGGAGGTCTTTTGCAAGTGCAGGGAAATTACTTTCTTCATCTTCCCAGAGTCCAGTCCATCATCATCTGAGCAGCCCACTGGTAGTATTTCATGACATAATAACCCAGTGAAGTGCCAAAAATGTTCTGATCTTAATCTTCTTGTGTTGCCAACTGGATTAAGGAGGTTTTCAACCTCTAAACAATTTAGAACAGGAGTTTGTTTTCTGTCCCATTGCGGTTTAGTCGCTGGACAGGCTGGAGAGCTGGGCAGAGAAGAACCTCATGATGTTCAACAAGGGCAAGTTGGAGGGTTCTGCACCTGGGGAGGAAGAATGCCAGGCACCAGTAGAGGTTAGGGGTGAACCTGATGGAAGGCACTTCTGAGGAGAAGGATCTGGGGGTCCTGGTAGACAGTCAACTACCCATGAGCCATCAATGTGCCCTTGTGGCCAAGAGGGCCAATGGAGTCCTGGGCTGTGCAGGGAAGAGTATGGCCAGTAGGTGGAGGGAGGTCATTCTCACCCTTCTACTTAGCACTGGTGAGGCCACAACTGGAATACTGGGTCCAGTTCTGGGCTCCCCAGTTGAAGAGAGACCGGGAACTGCTGGAGAGGGTACAGCAGAGGACCACACAGATGATGAAGGGATTGGAGCACCTCCCTGATGAGGAAAGGCTGAGAGAGCTGGGACTCTTCAGCCTGGAGAAGAGAAGGCTGAGGAGAGACCTTCTTCATGCTTACAAGTGTCTGAAGAGTGGGTTGAAGGACGATGGAGCTGGACTCTTCTCAGTGGTTCCCAGTGACAGGATGAGGGGCAACAGGCACAAACTGGAGCACAGGAAGTTCCATTCCAACATGAGGAAAACTTTTTTGGGGTGAGGGTGGCAGAGCCCTGGCAGAGGCTGCCCAGGGAGGATGTGGAGTCCCCTTCTCTGGAGACCTTCAAGCCCCACCTGGATGCAGCTCTGAGTGATGTGCTCTGGGCAACCCTGCTTTAGCAGGGGAGTTGGACTGGATGATCTGGAGAGGTTCCTTCCAACTCTGACAACTCCCCGATTCCATGGATGCTTAAGAGATGGGGTGTAGATCAGTGTCCTAATGCATAATCAAATCCCTGGGCGGTCCCCTCCCTCTGTGGCACCATGCTCTGCCATCCCTGCTGGGCTGTGGGCGCTTCCCAGAGCCTGCCCTGACTTTCTAGGGAAGGAATTAGCCATGGCTTGATGAGCAGTTCCAGGTTGATGTCCCTAATTAATCAGTGTGTTAGAAAATGAGCGGTCGGAGCTGAGGCTGTAAATAGGGTGTTGCCTTTCATCAGATAACGGGTGAACTGGGGCTTTCTCTTCAGTGCTGACAAGCTGTGGAGGCCACCCTGGGAGACCTTGGTGTCCCTCAGACTGGGACACAGGTTGCTCTGGGGCCGAGTTGGAGGATGTGGGGTCCAATGGGGGTGGTCACAGGGCTCTGTCTCCAGCGCAGGACCCGTGTTGGGACTGGTGTGGTGTCACCTTGCTGCCTGCTCCTACAGCTGGAGCAGCGCTGGCGTCTCTTCCCGTGGGATTTGTGTGTCTGAAGAGCTGTGGGAGGTTCCCCATTTTGATCCTGGTCGCTCAGGACCCGTCAGGAGAACAGACTGGTATTGTCAGTTCCTTGTGGTTGGTTCATGTGGGCTGTTCACTGCTGTGACTTCCTGGCTTCTATCTGGATAGAATCATTTTGGTTGGAAGAGACCCTTGGGATCACCAAGTCCAACCATCTGCCCTACTCTACAAAGTTCTCCCCTACACCAGATCCCTCAACACCACATCTCAACCACTGTGAAACACAGTCAGGGTGGGGATTCCACCACTTCCCTGGGCAGCCCATTCCAATGATTGTGTCTTTTTTTTTTTTTCAGGTTGTTTTCTTTTTTTTTTTTCCTCAAAATCCTATAATCAGGGAGACACAGTTAAGCAGATGTGATGATAAGAAGGTTTGGGTTCCTCTGCCTGAACCCCAATTTCACCGTGCTTGGCCAAAGCAGCAGGAGGAGGAACGTGGGTATGAGGTGTGTGACCCTGCTTTGACAGCTGTGTTTTGCTGCCCTTGGTACTTGGTGGCCTGAAGGACTCCCTTCAGGAGTTGTTGTTTGGAAGACACCATGCAATGAAGGGATCCTCAGCCCTAAATGCAATCCTTGTCCTGTTCCTGGTGCGTGTCGTTGGGGTGAATTGAGCAGGAGGAGGAAATAGGGTTAAGGTCCCATTTCTCCTGGATACCACCCTGGCTCTGCAGAAGAGGGATGCTTTTTCAGGTGGTTCTTGGCTCATGGCAGCAGATTGACTGGTGTGTGAGGCCAGCACACATTTGGCTTTTCCAGGTCTCTTGGGGAGTTTTCCTCATGGATTTATTTAATGGCCTGAGATTGGGTTTGAGGTATCTCATGGTATCTCAGATAGCTCATCACCCATCATTGTGGGTGACAATGTGTGGTGAAAGTTGGTGTGAAGGCTTTGGGTAATGGTTTTAAAATGAAAGGTTTAAATTTGATGTTAGAAAGAATTCTTTGCTGTGAGGGTGGTGAGAGCCTGGCCCAGGTTGCCCAGAGAAGCTGTGGCTGCCCCATCCCTGGAGGGGTCCAAGACCAGCAACCTGGTCTGGTGGGAGGTGTCCCTGCCCAGGGCAGGGGGGTTGGAAATTAATGATCTCTATGGTCCCTTCCAATTCATAGGGCCCTCCTTCTCGGGCCTTCCTTCTTGGGCCTTCCTTCTCGGGCCTTCCTTCTCGGGCCCTTCCTTCTCGGGCCCTTCCTTCTCGGGCCCTTCCTTCTCGGGCCCTTCCTTCTCGGGCCCTTCCTTCTCGGGCCCTTCCTTCTCGGGCCCTTCCTTCTCGGGCCCTTCCTTCTCGGGCCCTTCCTTCTCGGGCCCTTCCTTCTCGGGCCCTTCCTTCTCGGGCCCTTCCTTCTCGGGCCCTTCCTTCTCNCCTCCTTCTCGGGCCCTCCTTCTCGGGCCTTCCTTCTCGGGCCTTCCTTCTCGGGCCTTCCTCCTGGCATGGCTGAGATGCCAATTGCTGTGGGATGGGTGTGAGGGCTGTGGTTGCTTTGATTCTCTCTCACTTCAAGGGAGAAAAAAGCCAATCATTCTTCTATCACCTTTTATTCCAATGAAGGAGTGTTTGATCATTTAAGTTTGGTGATGTAAGAGCTAAACAATTCCTTCAGAGCTGCCCTTGGGTTTCTTGGGGAGGGTAATGGTCACAGTGTGTATAAAATGTTTGGTCAGATCTGGGCCAGGGTCTCACCACCCTCACACCAAAGAATTGCTTTTCAGCATCTAATCTGAATCTCCCCTCTTTCAATTTAAAACTGTTACCCCTTGTCCTATTGCTCCACTCCCTGACAAAGAGTCCCCCCCACCTCTCCTGTAACTCCCTGTAGATACTTCAGATACAGGTCTTCTCAGAGCCTTCTTTTCTCCAGGCTGGACAACCCCAACTCTCTCAGCCTGTCTTCACAGGAGATGTGCTCCAGCCCTTGGAGTGTCTCCAACATGTTCCAACACATCCATGTCCTTCCTGTGTTGAGGACTCCAGAGCTGGACACAGGACTCCAGGTGGGGTCTCACCACAGCAGAGCAGAGGAGTAGAATCCCTTCCCTGGACCTTCTGGCCACGCTTCTTTTGATGCAGCCCAGGATGGGGTTGGCTTTCTGGGCTGCCAGTGGGCACTGCTGGCTCCTGTTGAGCTTCTCATCCACCATCACTCCCAAGTTCTTCTCCTTAGGGCTGCTCTCCAGCCATTCTCCCCCCAACCTGGATTTGTGCGTGGGATTGCCGTGTCCCAGGGGCAGGACCCTGCACTTGGCTTGGTTGAACTTCAAGAGGTTTGCACTACCCCAACTCTCCAGCCTGTCCAGGTCCCTCTGAACAGATTTCCATTATTTTTACCGAAACTAAAATTACTTTGGACATTTTGATTAAATTGAATTTCCATTCCCATCTTCAGGCTTTCTTTTTGTTTTCGTATCTGTGCTTCAAAATCTTGGATGGAAGGATCTGATGATGTATTGCAGAAGTGTGGGGTGGTGGTTTTTGTGTGGGTTTGGGTTTATCTTTCTGCGTCGAAGCTCAGGAGATTAGGAAACTTCTTGATTCATCTTTTGGCTGTGTGAGCTCGTGGCTGACCCATCTTGTGTCACTGTGGCCCACAGCAATGCTTGTGGACACCAGGAATTGTCAGAGAGGGGTTGGGATCAGCTGGTCCTTCATCTCATTGCCTGGGAGATGAGTAAAGGGAGGGAGAAGGGTGGGAAACCGGAGCAGCTGGAGTGGTTTAATGGGCTGCTGATCTTGTGTGTTGCTGGTCTCTCCTGGGGTTTTCCAACCTTCCTTGTGGACAAAACTGACTCATATAGAAACACTGGGCTCTGTGTGCGGTGACTTTCTTCAGCTCCTTTGAACTTCTTCAGATGAAGTTTTGAGGGTTGACCTTGACCATCTGTGGAGTCAGCTTTCCCTAGAAGCCACTTTCCTGGTTCTGTCGCTGCGGTGGTGGGAGTCGAGGCAGCCTTTGGCCTCTTGCTTTCGAGGTAGGTGAGCTGGACCCGAAAAGAAGGGTTCTGGCTCTGCAGAGTGGGCAGCAGATAGATTCACAGGGAGAAATGTGAAGATGGGGAGGAACTCTTGATCAAGGAGGAAGATCATAGGAAAAGAGGGAAGGGTTTGACTCTGCAAGAGAGGAGATGGAGATGAGATCTGGGGAAGAACTTCTTTGCTGTGAGGGTGGTAAGACCCTGGCCCAGGTTGCTCAGAGAACCTGTGGCTGCCCCATCCCTGGAGGGGTTCAAGGCCAGGTTGGAGGGGGGCTTGAAGCAACCTGGTGTGGTGGGAGGTGTCCCTGCCCATGGCAGGGGGTGGCACTGGATGATCTTCAAGGTCCCTTCCAACCCAAACCATTCTACGTTGCTATGAAATGCAACCAAAGAGATGGAGGGAGCAAAGACAAGTTGCCCAAGAGCTCCAGTGACCTTCTCGGTGGGCTGTAAGTGGGAGACTGAGGTTTCTCATTCAGTTCTTGGGTCTGCATCCTCTCCTTCACGTGGATCTTTCCCTGCTTCTCCACTGCTTGTTCTGATGGAGGCTAGGACCTCCCTGAACCCTCTCCTTGAAGATACCAAGCACCTTCTCCAGCTGCATCCTGGAAACGAAGGGCTCTTGTTCTGGGTCCCTGGCAGAAGAGGAGGCTTTTCCTTCCCTCTGGTCCAACCAGCATCTGCAAATTCCTCCTCCTTTTGTATTAGGAGATACTCCTGAGCAGAGGAGGACCTTGGGGTGGCTTTTGAAGTGTAAAATCCTTATCACCAGTGGTACCTTGGGTGCAAGTGCCCATTGCAAGATCGTTTGGAGAGAGCATTGGATGCACCCCCAAGCGTTTGAGATACCTCAAGTTAAATGAGGGGAAACGGGATGTAGGTGTGAGCTTGTCCTTCCTGTGCAGGATCTTGGAAATAACCACAAGATACTCAATAAATGGATCAAAAAAGATAATAAAAATACAAACCCACCAGTATTTATGGGATAATTATGAAACATGGCTGTTGTAGAGAAAAGGTGTCCACGTGGCTGTGCCTGTCCACGTGGACAGGCTGGAGAGTTGGGCAGAGAGGAACCTGATGAAATTCAACCAGGGCAAGTGGTGGGTCCTGCAGCTGGGGAGGAAGAACCCCCTGCACCAGGACAGGTTGGGGGGGACCTGCTGGAGAGCAGCTCTGAGGAACAAGACCTGGGAGTCCTGTTGAACAACAGGATGCCCATGAGCCAGCAATGAGCCCTTGTGGCCAAGAAGGCCAGTGGCATCCTGGGGGGCATCAGGAAGAGTGTGGTGGACCAACAGGTGGAGGGTGGTCATCCTACCCCTCTGCTCTGCCCTGGGGAGGCCCCATCTGGAGCACTGGGGTCAGTTCTGGGCTCCCNGGCGTTGAAGTAGATGATCTCCAGAGGTCCCTTCCAACCCCATAGCATTCTGGGATTCTGTTTATTCACCATCTAATAGCAATTGAGGAGATAATGGGGTAAACCAGGCCCAAGAGACGTTCTTAAAATAGTTTGTGGCTGTGGGTGTCGTAGGGCTGTTTGGAAACAACAAGGAGCTGTTACCACTTTCTCCACTGTGTGGCTTGGAGAGAGAAAACCAGTTGCTTCTGGTTTCACCCTCTGGTTTCTGTCTCGAAACTCTTAAAAACAGATGGCTTTCTTGTGGCTTTCTACCCTCGGGTGTCCTCCTAAACCTGCCTTGTCTTCCCTCCAAACAGGTTGCAAGATAAAAGCGCTGAGGGCCAAGACGAATACTTACATTAAGACCCCTGTTCGTGGAGAAGAACCCATCTTTGTCGTCACCGGCCGCAAAGAGGACGTGGCCATGGCCAAAAGGGAAATCCTCTCCGCTGCTGAACACTTCTCCATGATCAGAGCTTCCCGCAACAAGAACGGCCCTGCCTTGGGGGGTTTGCCCTGTACCCCCAACCTGCCGGGCCAGACGACGGTCCAAGTCCGGGTGCCTTACCGCGTAGTTGGGCTGGTGGTTGGACCCAAAGGAGCTACCATCAAAAGAATTCAGCAGCAGACCCATACCTACATAGTCACTCCCAGCAGGGACAAGGAGCCCGTCTTTGAGGTGACGGGGATGCCGGAGAACGTTGACCGGGCACGGGAGGAGATTGAGATGCACATAGCCATGAGGACGGGCAACTACATCGAGCTCAACGAAGAGAACGACTTCCACTACAACGGTACGGACGTCAGCTTCGAAGGAGGAGCTCTGGGCTCGGCCTGGTTGGCTTCCAATCCCATCCCTCCCAGTCGCACCAGAATGATCTCTAATTATAGAAACGACAGCTCCAGCTCCTTGGGAAGTGGCTCCACTGATTCCTATTTTGGAAGCAATAGGTTGGCTGACTTCAGCCCCACGAGTCCCTTCAGCACAGGCAACTTCTGGTTTGGAGAAACGCTGCCTTCGGTGGGGACGGAAGACCTCGGGGTAGACTCTCCGGCCTATGACTCCTTACCGACGCCTTCCCAAACCATTTGGACCCCTTTTGAACCTGTAAACCCTCTCTCTGGTTTTGGGAGCGACCCACTTAGTAACGCCAAGCCTCAACGCCGAGGGAGCCAGCCATCTACACCTCGCCTGTCTCCCACCTTTCCAGAAAACTTGGATCACCCCTTGGCCAGGAGAGTCAGGAGCGACCCACCCGGCACCGGCCACCAAGCCGGTCTTCCCATCTACATCCCCGCTTTCTCCAACGGTACCAATAGCTATTCTTCTTCCAACGGTGGCTCCACCTCCAGTTCCCCCCCGGAATCCAGACGGAAGCACGACTGCGTTATCTGCTTCGAGAGCGAAGTCATCGCCGCCCTTGTCCCTTGTGGTCACAACCTCTTCTGCATGGATTGTGCCAACAAGATCTGCGAGAAGGAAGCGCCGGCGTGTCCCGTTTGCCAGACGGCTGTTACTCAGGCAATCCAAATCCACTCATAAATTTAAGAGAGAGAGAGAGATTATTTTCTGTAGAACTTTGCAAACAAAACACCACCAACCACCACCAACCACCACCACCACCAACCAAAACCCCACCCTGACCCAAAACTCTTCAAAGCACGGGGGTGTCATGGTACCCCCCGCTAGATCTTCCTAATGAATTCTGACTGTTGGGCTTTCTTGGGATTAGGCTGAAGTTGTTCTAATAAATGTTGACTTTCTCCAAAAAAAAAAGGCTGCTATGGTAACACTAAACCTCCCTCATCTCCCTCGGGTTGAGCGTCAGCAGAAGGGGGGCGCCTTTAGCAGAGATCCGGTGGGTTTGGGCTGAGGCTTACGGCACAACGGCGATGTAGTAGAGATACGAGCATCAAGGTGGAGGAGAAATCAACTCTACCCACCAACTCTGTACCCAACTCAACCCTCCTCAACTCAACAACTCAGCTCTACTCAACATTTCAACCCAACTCCTCTACCCAACAACTCTGCCCAACTCAACCCTCTTCAACTCAACAACTCAACTCAGCTCTACTCAACAATTCGACCCAACTCTCTGCCCAACAATTCTACCCAACTCCAACTCAACCCAACAATTCTACCCAACCCAACCCTACCCAACAACTCTACTCAACAACCCTGCCCAGTTCTACCCAACAACAACTCAACCCAACAACTCAACCCAACCCTACCCAACAACTCAACGACTCTACCCAACTACAACTCAACCCAACAACTC
>VZTM01026497.1:0-36635 GCA_013400555.1 Jacana jacana
GGGAAGGGGAAGGGATGTGGGGACTGGAAGAGGAGCAAGCAGGTATTCAAAGATGGGGAAAGAATACCTGCAATGAATAATGAATAATTAGAGCCCAGGAGATGTGGTTCTATGGGAATATCAAGGGATTGATATACACTGAGGCACTCACAATCTAGTTCATTGTTGGTTCTGGCTTTTGACAGGAGGTTCTGCTGTTGCTTCATCCATAACCCTACAGAAAACGTCAGAACAGGCATTAAGATGTGACACGTTTTCCACGCATTCTCTGTGGCAGACCAGCAGGAACATCGTTCCTAGGGAGAAGCTGGTGGTGTCCTCTGATTTGGACAGGGACCTTTCCAGATGCATACAACTGGCTACTAAACCCACTACTCCTCAGATCTGCTTGGTTTGCCTTCTCTGTGATTATATCACTTCATTTGGCTCAGAGCAGCTGGCAGGAACACGCCTGATGGATGTGTTCAGATTGCTTGCCTTTCACCTCTACCCTAACTGCAACCTCTCACACCCATCCATTAACACCTCCCTGCCTGGAGAAAGGGCAGAGACCACTTCTGCCTTGTTGCTTGGCTGTTAATAACAAAAGGCATTGGCGATGGATGGGAAGCTTGCAGACTCCCTGGTGCTAAAAGGAAAGATAGTGCTCTCTAGCTTGTCTGACCACTTTTCCGCAGGTTGGTTTTCAATCTACTTCCTGGCTACTCTGGAGCACAGTTCAGATGTACAAGCCTGTTCTTGCACTTTCATCTGTTATCTCAGCAAGGTGGGAATAAAAGACTGGGCCACAGCATTCACCTAAGGCTTCTGAAGGAGTTGGCTTCCCCCTCCTCACGGGTAGCCTGAGCTCACAAGAGGAAAGAAGAATTGCCACAAGTTTGTTATGATCAAGCACAGGGACTGCTAATTCACATTCTCCCAGCTCTGCAGTATGTGCAGATGGACTCTAGCGCTAAACTGCTACCAAACAGCATTTTAAACTACGGTCCCCAGACTATACAGCTGGAAACTCTTGTGATCTTATCGTTTATGTTTCCTAAAGAAGCTGCAGAGGGAACAGGGCTGGTTTAATCTTTCCACGCAAGGCAGCACTCCCTGAAGCAAGAACCATCCCTTGGAAGCACATCTTTCCCACCTCACCACTAAGGCAGCCCAGACAGATTGATTTAGGTCTCTGCATCGTGGGTGGCTAAATTGGCCGGATGATCTCTGGAGACTGCAACATGAAGGAGGGGGGGGTGAAGAAAGAGCAACAACAAAACCAAACAAAACGCCCAAACAACCAAACAAAACCAAACACACAAAACTGCTTAGGATTAATCTCTCACAACCATTATAGTGCTGATTCCACTAGTTTTTACTGCAACGCTTTATCAAAGCCATTTTAAATAGAGATGACTGGAATAAAAGTGTTGTTTTTGTTTTAATTGCCTACCCAGGTGATGAGCTATTTGAGATGAAACAGAGCAAATGTCAAGAGGAGGGAGTGACTAGATGCAGAAGGGCATCTTGTGCCTTGAGAATTAATCAAACCTCTGCAGAAATTCAGAAAGTTTCCAAAAGCTTTTTCCAGTTTTTTTTTTATCACTCCAGAGATCTTGTTTCCAGCAATACACCGGAAGCCTGATCTTTAGAGCAGCTTGGTATACAGCCTTTTCAGGCCCTCAAACAAAGGTACAAATCCATAACAGATTGCGATGTACTCCATGCAAAATACCCGAGCATTAGCAGAACCTGCTCTGCAAACACAGATCCTTTTGGGAACACGTGGAACCACCTGAACCATCAGTAAACTGGAGCCGTCTGGCAAAACACAAATGCTACTAAGATGTTTTATCACAGTTTTCTTTTGAATGTTTTATAAGCTCAACACGCCCATTAGTATGAAAATTGGAATCACTCACATCTGCTCAAAAGCAAGCTGAGGCCAAGTTAAAAAGGCATCCCATGCATAACACCTCTGCTTGGAAACCACGGTTTATCGGTAGTGGAAAATATGTGTGGAAAGTCCATTTTGTGAAAGGCAGGAACTGTAAAAAGAAAAATTCCCCATGGTGTTTGCTAACCTCAGAGTCCCTGCACAGCTTCTACCAGTTATACACACAGGAGCCCCTTCAAAGATCAAAGAACAAGTTCACACCTTCTACAAACCGTCTGAAATGCTCAAGAAAGGCAGGGTTTAGGTCATATTTACTTTTCTCTCACACACCTTTTTTACAGTTACCATATTAAAATCAGAATTGGAAACATAAAAAACATTTCTTCTCATCCAGAGCAGACATTTGACAACATTGGTCAAGTCTCCTCACACATTCAATAAACCCCTTAACTTCTTGTAGGATTAGTTAGGCGCTGCATGTGCATAGGTATCAGCACAATTGAGACATAGAGCTTCACACTTGAATCTAACAGGTTTAACATGATTTGCCGGGTGGCCTGGCAGCCAAAAACTTTCTTAGTATGGCAGTTTAGACAACTTTTCCTCTATTCTTATTCTTATTAGGACTTAATTCCTTACTTCCTACTAAGACAAGACAGCCCACAAATGGTATTTTGACACACAGGATATAGTGGTTTCCTGTGCCTCTGAAATGGCCATTGCCATGACCCCAGGAAGATGGGGAAAGGACTTGAGGGGGAACAAGCAGAGACTGGCTCCTCCATTTTAAAGTTGCAGCCTCAAAACCTTGCACATAGCATACTCAGATCCTCTGAGATGGGAGGCAGTACTTGAGAGGAAGGCTGTATGTTTGTGCGGAGGGTTTTGCAATATATGGAATAGAAGCCCCACTGCATCACCAGTATTCAGTAGAGCACCATTCCCAGCATGCAGGTAATGAGATCGCACCACATCGAAACTCAATTAAGACTCTGAAGCTCCGAATTCACAAAGACAAACTAATTCTTACAGTTTTTCCTTTCCCAAGCTAGCATTTCTGGCAGGCACCTGAAAAGAAATGCTAACTAGACGTAGAGTAAATACAAACAATTACTGTGTTTTACCCGTGTGTTATCCCAGCGGTACTTGGCATTTTAAGAGTTTAAAGTTTAATTACATTTTTGCTTTTGGTACATTGGATAGCCATTCACCTATGAAGAAAAGCGTCTGAGAGGGTTTCAAGCTCATTTAAAACACTCAGAAGCAAAAATTGCTGAAGCGTGTGAGGCTGGCTCTGTGTTTTGATGTGCTATAGAATAATGTATGGAATTATTTATACGTTCACTAAGTGGTGCATTTTCATTGTGCTTTTGGCTAACTTGTAAACTCCATTGGCCCCTTCTCAGGCCCCTTTCTCTCCACACTTGCTAATGCTTCCAGTAATATGCTGAGTTTTATCTTTCCCCCATTGCACTGTTGTGTGGATGAGATATTTGAAAGTCTGCCCAGGCTGCAGATGTTACAAGAAAGGGGGAAATAGATGATCGAGAACATTTCAGTCACTCCATTGCTCACAGAATTGCTTATTTATTCAGATTTCCCACTCCTAGCTTCCGAGGTTTCTGATGCCTTTCCGGCCACTCCTTTGTGAGACAGGAGCCGAGGACCCTTCACCTTGAATGTCTCTGAATGTATTCATTAGCAAGGAACCCTCATTACAACATTAGGCTCCAAAGATCATGTCCACAAGGTCATAACACGCTCCCCAAAAGAACTCTTTCATCACAGGCTGTGTCAAGGGGACAGAAATGGCAACTCAGAAGGCAGTTCTTGATTTTTATTAGAGGCTGAGGAGCATGGGCAAAGGCAAAGAGCCACCAGTCCTGTCACGCTGGAAAGGCTGAGCAAAAGGTATGGCCATTGCCTTGAGCTCTGACCCCTGTCACAGGTAGGCAGAGTAGAGTATTTTAAAATTGTCCCATTCCCATAATGAAACCAGGCATGAAAAATCATTAAGCTTCAAACCTCTCCTTCATCAGAGAACCCACACCACTGGTGCCCTGGCCTGGAGGAGGTAACTAGAAACCAAAGTGTTCAAGCATGAGACCAGAGAGGAAATAAATCCATGCAAGTCTTTCATACACCAGGTGTGCACACCACACCAACCTCAATGGTGACTGCTCAACACAGCAGTGATGCAGGCTTAGAAATGCCCCACCATGGTGTCTGCGTGGAGCTGGTGAGTAGAGGGACAAGGGAATGGCCATTGCTGTGAATCACTGTTTCTCACTTGCCTGATTACATCCTAAGCCCCATAACCTGCATGTCATTTCCCTCCTCCATCCCTCACTTGCTGTCCTGAGCCGCGGGCACGAAGCCCCTGCTGTGCTCAGCCTCCACCAGCCCGCACTCCGGAGTGGGTGAATTGATTTCACTAACACACATCTACAAACACAGTTTTTTTCTGCTGTGGTAAATCAACACAGCTCCACAGGATCAGACCAATAAAACACGAAGCAAGCTGGGGGTCTATTTCCTTTGCCTGAAGGGTCCTCCATCACTCCAAGCTATGATTACTACACCCCCACGCCAGCAATCTCTTCCATTTCTCAGGTCCAGTCTCAGTAGTGGGGTGTAGGAACACATGGTTGTTTGTTTTAATCTAATCACCATTTATTTTCAGTTATCTGGGGAAAAGAGAAAATCTTTCAGACACACAAAGCCCAGTATTTCTTTACTTCTGGCTATGAGTGGGACGGTTGCAGAAAGAACAGGCCTGGCCACACACATTCTGAGTTGGGGAAAATATAGAAATGTGTTAGTGGGCAAGAAATGTATAAAAAAGAGGATAAAGAAGCAGGGGGGAAGATATGATCAATGGGAAACAGCTAAAACAATGCCTAAGATTTCTTATACATAAGTGTATACATATATGTCTATATTTATATATGTAAAGTCGCTGCGTACCTGTCTGTAAAGGTACGTATGTACAGAAAATGCCTCACCACATGTGGGTCTCATTAGGAATGCCATTATTTTCATTCTAATCCATGAGAAAATCATGCAGCCTGGTATGATATTTTTTTCAAAGAAGGTAGGGGGAGCATTTGAAGACGATGAAGACACTGACTCCTACACTGCTTTCTCCCACTTTTTTCTGCACTCCAAGCTGTCCAAAGAATTCATACACATGTGCACACATACACACATGCTTATCTCTTTGCTCAAGAACTTGAAAGGCTGTCCTGGCCAGCACCTACCCTCCGTCACAAGAAAAACTTGTCTTTTAGCAGCAAACTTTGTGGGAGGCCTCTGGACTTCCTCACTGTTGTTTTGGGTTTTGTTACTTTTTCTTATTCAGCTGCAGAAAATGGTTAAAGAGAAGTAGTCCAGCTCCTCACAGTGCCTTTCAAAAGCATTTCAAATGTATCCCACTGGGCTGAGACAGCTGTTTTTCCCTTCTTAGGAAAAAAAAAATAGAAAAAGAAAAAAAAATAATGAGAGTACTTTTGCTCCATTTTTTTTTCCACCCTACAGACTCCCCTTTATAAAGCCATGTGTGTTTCTACTTCTGAACAAAGTTTAATGGCAGAAAGGCAGCTTCTCCCCACCCCCCACCAGCCACAAAGCCTCACAGTTGCATGGGAAAAGGCTGCGGAGCTTAAGGCATTACCTCTGTTTCTCTCTGCACTAGCTGGGGCAAATCCCAGTGTAGTGTCACACCACATTACTCGCTGTTACTGGAGAAAGAGAAATTACAATGGCACTTTCATTTTAAGGTGACAATATCGAGAGTATCATGCATCACAACCAGCTGCTACCAACTCTTCAGAAAACTATCCGAAAAAACCATGGTGGGTGAGCTCGTAACCAATGCCATGACTACACGTTTTCTTCCAAAAATGATCTAGGGAAACATCCAGAATTAAGTGAGCACAGGGACTACCTGCATTCCTGGGATGGACCTATTGGGTATCTACATGAAGTTTCTCACAGGTTTGCAGAAGAAATGAGGTTGTTGCAAGACCAGGCAGGACTGGATTTGACTGCAGAAATGGATCAGGCTGCAGAATCCAAAATCATATAAAGAACCAGGTATCCGTCAATTTACATGGGGCTACCAGGCTGACGAACAATCTGTCTTGCTTGCTAATCCAGCTTTCTGTTTTGAGGATTTACTTCTCATCACTGGCATGGGGTATCCCCAGCTTGCACCAGGGAGCTGAAACTTGCACTAATTATGGTTTTGTCATTAACCCTTAGGACTTCAGTGATAATGGGGTTGCTGCTGACATCAAGAAAAGAGATGAGGGGTGTTGTGGGATCAGCTGTCTCTAAACCAAGGGCCAGATGGGTGGAGTTTTAAGGCATTCGAAAGTTATATCAAAATTTATTTATAATTGTAGCTGTTACAGAGCAGCTCCAATTAAAAAAAGTAGGACATCCTTAACAGAAATAAAGGCAATTACAAACTAACCTTGCTGAGCCACTAGCATTCTCATGTTAGAGCCTGAAACCAAATCTAGACTGCAAAGAAATACTTTTCTGAAAAACCATGCCACAGCCCATTGGCTGGGTCATACACGTGAACTGAACTGTGACTTTTGGATCTAAAAGCATCAGTCACTCCTGTCAGAGCAGTTTTAGTTGTTGTGAAGCAGGAACCAGGATCTGATCCCTGCAAGGGGACATACACAAGTTCGATCAAAATACTATTTGCCATGTCTGCAGTGACAGCCGGATTGGGGCCAACCCCCACTGGCCACCCTCTGCATTTACCAGAAACTTTTAGCAGCCACATCTCCACTTTAGCATAGTGGTGTGCCAGAATTACCAAGCCCTGCTGAGATCCCCAAAGAAAGGTTAAAGTAGGTCAGGGCAGAAGTAGCCATGGGGAGAAAATGGCAGGTTTCTGTCAATGTCCAGTTAGAGGTATTATGGCAGCTCTGTGGGATCCTTTTCCTAAAATAAGCTAGGTAAATCTGTCATGCCTCTAAGGCTGATTGAGTGCCTGTCCGAGAACGCTGTCACTTGCAATTGCATGTAAATAGTTAGAAAGAAGAGTTTTGTGACTGAATTAAGATCCTTTCCCTTTGGCCAGCGGTGGATACTCACTTTCATGTCTTCTCAGAGAAACTCCTATACTGTATTTCCAGAGGACCAACATTGTGTTCAGCTACAGTGTCCCTGCAGAGACCTGTCTTACTTCATTATATCAAAGTCACCCTGGCTCTGCTGCAGGCTCTCACATCCTCCAGCCTGAAAAAGGAAGCACAGAGTCAGGGCAGTAAGGAAAAAGATACTTTATGGAAAGTTCTCCACAGGCTTAACGAAAATACAGCGAGCTGTGAACCCACCCAAGGGACACTTAAATCACACTCAAAGCTCAGGCTCCAAATCAGGCTGGAGCAGAATATCAGATTGCTGATCAGCACATTGTTACACAGCAGCCGGGCTACAGTAATTGTCCACGCGCTACTCCCTAGCCTGGGGTAACATCCCTGGCAATACAGCATGGCTTATCCTCAGGAATAAAAATAAAGTAAAAAGTTACATCATGCTGCACCCATTTCACACTGAAAACACGTGAACAGAGGGGCAGTCACCAGTGCCCAGCTGCCTCCCAGTAACATGCTGAGTTGCTTTAATTTGGAAAATTGTTCAAGCCTTGCATTCCGAAGCATCTCTTTTAATATGCATGCTGGAGGCAGTTTCTGATGTTAGGCTGTGTAGCTTAGGGCTCTTCTGTGGTCTCTTATGGAGCACACTTTATTAAGTTTCCTGATAGCACCCTGTGCAGGTACTGGGGAGGGTCACAAGCATCACCTTCCAGCCAGGAAGACATGCACTGTTCCTCTCAGGCCGTCTTGCCAGCCTCTCCAATTGCACAGGAGTGATCCCTATGCTGCTTTATCCATTTTAAAGTCCCATTAAAGCTGACACTTATGCAAATGGAAGTGTCTTATCCTTATTAAAAGGGATGTTTAACTCTGAGCTCCTAAAAGGAGAATACATGTGCACTGTAGTCACGCGGGAGCCTCTCACATACCTTCTGCCTGCAGAGACAAATGGGTCATTTCCACCAGCCTTCCACCTTCTTCCCTGTGAGACCACAGGCTGCCTGAACACCGGGCTGAGGAAAGCCAGAGACTTATTGACACAGACCGACTTGTTCTGTGCTTGCTCCAAGGAAGGATGGACAGACATTTTAATCTTCATTAGCACAGAACCCTGCATCTGAAAGGGAAAAATTGAACACTAGGAAAGGATACAAGAAGCCTGAAAAATGAACACAGGGCCACCTTCTCACCCCTTTCTTGTCATATGAGGAAAGGATACTCTGATCCGGACCATAAAGGTAGCCGCCCTTTTGTGAGAGATGTCAGGATGAGCAATTTTTTCCCATACTCTGTCTCCCACAGATGCCACTAAGTGATAGTAATGGAGAACTAAGCTGCCATCCCTTTCCTGGAATGATTTCCAGCTACTTTGCCTACATGGCTGGCTTGGGTCACACCGCATGCTTTGTTAAGTGACTTCAAAAACTTTTCAAAAGCTGACTCCTAGAACTGACATCCTTGCAGAGAAGGGGAACTGAAGTGTATTGTGGTGAAGGACCTTGCCTGTTGTCTCAGGGATTGGGAATAACTGGAGCTGGTTTTGCAACCATGGAGTAATTCAGGCTGCATAGCCCAGGCTGGTGCTGGGTAGCTGCTGGCATCATCAGCTTTTGTTCCTACAAGGAAACAATTCTTTGATCAAGAGATTTCTCATACCCGTATATCTGGCATGTACACATGGAATTAATTATAATTGCCTCCAATCTAAGCCACATGAAGTCATTAAAATTCATTCCAATTAATGGCAATGAGCCGAAAACAAATCCAACACCTGCAAGCCAGAGAGAAATCAGCAGTTACAATACTTTACATATGCCACCCTACCTTGGAAATTTTTCTGGAGCTTTAATGTGCAGGATGGGAACTGAAAATGAGGATTTCTCTGCTCAGATAGATCTTCCCAGCTAAGGAGTCAAGGAGACTGGAGGGGTCAGTTAACCTCACTGTAGCATACTGCATAAGATGATCCAGAAGAACCCACCTGGGGGAGTTTGGAGACCTTTTTCCCTTACAGCTGGGGAAAGCAAAGCACAGAATGAAAGGCATGATGGCAGTAGAAGTGGTCTCTTCTGAGTCCCACCTTGAGGAAGGACACATGCACAGTTGTTTACCTGAGCAGCATTGAACAAGCAGGCAGGGTCTGCAGTCCTGTGAGCCCATGCTGCTTCACCAGGGAACTGGGAGACAGGACTAAGACACATAGCTGCCAAAAGCAGGCACATGCCAGTGGTAAGAACAGCCCGACAAGCTGGTGAGGTCCAGCTTCAGCTACTCTCAAGAGCCCCTATCGATCAACCACAGCCCTCTGGGCTTGGAAGAGAGCCTGAAAGCATGAGAGTACACAGGTTATTTGCAACAGCTAACAAAACAGTGGTCTCTCTCAGCTCTGCACCAGCCTCTGAACTTGAGGGGATAGAGCTGCATTCCCTCCACACAACTGTTTCCCATCCCAGATTGCTCCCCAGCTCTGGAGATGTAAACTCACAGGGACTTCACTTTAGTCACACCCACATGAATATGCAAACTGCAGTAAATGTAGCGTTGCTTTGTGTCACTCTGTCATTCATAATCTGGGCTGATGGAGCTTTTGGGGAGGGAGGCAGAAAAAAAAAAAGAAAAGATAAAAACTTCTGAAATTCATGCAAACTATTTCCTGTGCTTTTGTAATACTGCAGCACTTCAGAGACACAGTGCACATTGTGTTCATTCCCTCTCCTATCTGCAGCGTTGATATTTGCTTTAATGATCTTTTTTCATTTCTTCTCTGGGTGTTCAGTGGGAATCATCAGCATCTCTGTTTCCCTACCAGGAGTGAATGAACCACGAGTGCGTTTTGTATTCATCTTAACAGACTGATTGACTTTAGACTAAGTTTCACTATTTCCCATCTGACTTTCATTACCTAGAATAAGATGGTAAGTCAACCTGAACTGAAAGTAATTAAGGGAGCTTTGGAAAGTGGGGAGAAAGAAAAGAAGAAAAAAAGCATTCTCTCTTCAAACACATAATTGTACAAAAATAACACAAAATGCAAATGACTCAGAGATGCACCGATCTGGCTCTTTTATTGTCACTTTGAAGGCAGTAACTACAAAGGGCTAATATTTGTAATCTGCTAACGCAGTAGTACTGCTAAAGTATGTTATTTAGCATCTTCCAAAAACACCTCCTGGGTTTGTCTAGAAGTATCTGAAGGAAGCTGAAAAATCCCTTCCTATTTAGACATTCCCCCAAAACAATGAGTCAGGCAGGGTGGGGAAGACACTCATATGGGTCAACAAGCCCCATCTTGGATTTCACATAAAGTCAGGCACAGCCCCTTTGCCAGTGTGACTGGCTGCAAGATCAAAGGGATATGCCTTTAAGGGCTACAAGGGACATCACAGAATCATGTTGGAAATTATGTAAACACATTCCAGTTTGGTTTGGGAAAAAAAAATCATACTCATGGGGACAACATGTCCTGGAAAGGCTGTTGATGTCACCGTCAGCATTACCTGCTTCATCCCATAATTGTAAAAGCCTCTATTCAGCAGGTACCATTAAAACTCTAGTATTTGAGGGTAAATGAGGAATGATTTTGTTCAGGAGCTGTTCTACTAAGCAGGAGAGGGCAGACAGCAGGGCACCGTACACTCTGCCTCCTGCCCAATATAAATTGTGTTCCTTAAAAAAATCATCTAACGGTGATTTCAACCTAGACGTTAAGTTGCTTAAACCACAAGGTCTCTGGGAAGAGATAACGGGCTCTGTATATGGCCCATCATTCACATTAACAGTAAGAAATGAAGCAGAAAAGACAAGGAGTAATGACAAAATCCCCAGGAACAGAGGCAAGGACCAGTAGTGCAGGAGGGACACACAGCAGCAACTTGTTTGAATCTTTACCTCAAACAGCTGATAAACTGCTAGCTTTTTACAACCTATCTAAACGATGTTTCCAGTAAAGCAAGAGGCTTCATTAGACAAGAACTATGCTCTGATGTTAAAGCCTTCCTCCATCTCAGCAGCGGTGCAAAATGGATTAAAGATAAAATTTGGATCAGGGCTTTACTTCACACCAGGACAAAACCACAAAGCCCAGAGCTTGTCCTTTCCCCAAAACACATGGAGTAAACAACAGCCATGTGACTGCTGCAGCTGCTGTAAGATATCCATGAAAGCAATTGGTTTCTGGACACCATGTTTTGCTCAAGATGCATGGACTGGAACCACGTCAGATGTGTGTCCATAGCCTTTGGAGGCCTGCTTCTGGATAACTTAATGGGAAAAAACATTTTCTGTCTTGTCTCTAAGCAAGCATGCACTGCTGGGGATTTATCCTCTAAACAAGCTCCTCTGGTACACTAAAAATAGTCAAACCTATTATCTCTTATTACAAAGAAGAATGCGTCTTCAGATAGTGTGTTTAAGCATCCAACATAATGAAAGGGGATAATTTATACATCAAATAAGAAGCTGCCACTTCGCTCTTTGATGGTGAATGGTGTGAAATTCATCTCTTGAGATACCTCCCAGAGGGAACTGTAGGGAACATAGATGTGAGCAGAGTGCCCTGGGTAGCAGGAGTCTGCAAACTTAACATCCCCACCAGGCTGTGAGACTTCAGCATGTCCTTTGGATATTTACAAGCAAAACCATACATACATACATGAGAAACATACAGGGGATACAAGTATAGCGTTGTTGGCTCACCTGGTTTGTTTGTAGACTCTTAGTCTGTGTTTGTTGCAGGTATCTACATGTCTTCCTGTCAGGTGATAGATATGAATATGTATGAACTTCTCCCATGCTGGGTCTTTCATCTGTGCTTTAGAAGGAAATTCATTCAATATCTTGCTTGGTCAGGAATTTGTTTTCTTCTGAGTTTTCATAGGAGAGCAAGATCTGGTTTGTCAAAGTTGCTGCAAAGCACCATGATGGTAGGACTTTACCCTCACAGCAAATCTGGCCTCCAGTGATATCAAAACCTTTTCTGGAAATCAAATCTCCCACAATTATGTAGAGGGCCATTATTCTTCAAATCTAACAAAGCAAATAGCAACAATCCATCCTAAACCCTAGATCTCCTAACCCACAGATACCAAATGCATCTGTTTCTCTACCATCTACCATGAAACATCATCCTGCTTTCAGGGTCTCTCCATGGTCACATCTTAGGCTCCACCTTATGTGACAACTTCTGAACAGGATGCCCTTGGTACAACACTGTTTGTCCTAGGCAGTATACCACTGGCCAGCCAACCCTTTCCCACTTTCTGCTAATTTCTAGTGATGCCAGGTCCAGCTGTGCAAAATGGACATCAGTTATTCATAGCATTAGTTCTGGAAGCAGCAGGGCCACAAGGTGAAATTTTTAGCAAGGACTGCCCTCTTGGCCTTCCCCTACAGTTGTCCTGTGACCTAAAAGAAAAATCTTAAAAGATATATTTTTCATGAATTATTTTTGAATTTGCTCAGTTCCCTGACCCTGTTCATAACACCTCTGCACAAGCAGCGGTTGGCTGTGCAGAATAGATAAGAACAGGAACAAACAGCAAGAGGAAGGGAGAGATTGAATACCTGACTCAGTATCATCATGAAAGCTTGTCTTGGGAAATCAAACCTGAATGTTCCCACCTGCTTCTGAGATTTTAACAGCCCTTTCCTCTCTAATTGTTTAACCAATTCATGTAATTAAATCAAAGTAGGACAATAGTCCCTAATGCTTATTTACTTGGAAGTTTGCTGCTTCTGTTTCAGACCCAAAGAAAGGCTGTTGTGCACATAGGTTCCTTCAATTTTTATTTTTTTCTAGGTATGGCCCTTGATCTAATAATAAAAGATATTATCCCTGTCTGTCAATCTTGTCTTCAGTATTTATGGCAATTATGCTACTAGGAGATGTAGAGTTACTTATTTGTCAATATCTGCTCACTAATTTGTTTATATTTTTCTTAATTTACCTGCAAGGCCGTTTTTTCATCTTCTATTACTATTAAACAGTACATCTTCCCTTATGATAATGATCCCCAAAACCAGAAGCAGTAAAGAAGGTTCACACCATGAAAGCCCCTGGTTTTAGCTGCCTTCATGATGCAAGGCCAGAAGATGGGGGGAGATGTTTCTTTTGCCAGTTCTAGTACAGTAGTTCTTGTGGTTTTGTGCCCTGCTTTCCCTTAATCCCTTATGATGTTCACCAACTGTTGCACTTACCCACATCCCTTACTGGGGACTCTTCTATTGGAAAATTTGACTTCTTCAGGATTTCAACTTACAAGACTTAGCAGAGATCTGTTAAACTGGAGCTAAATCTAGAGAAGCCAAGTTTGGTGCAGAAGCACAGATCCCTCCTCCCGCACATTCCCTCTGATTTGTGTGTGTGAGTATGAGCCTAAAACAGCTACTGAACTATATTTATACATTTGGTCTTATATCCAAGTTGATGCCATTAGGTGTCTAAGTACCTTAAGAAAGCTGTCCCCACATCCAGTGGCTGGGAGAAACCCACTGCAGATCATCTCTTGAACATGACAAACACAGTCGATTCCTCATAGAGAAGTTCTCTTCATAAAGACCAACTTCTAAGCAGTTCCAAGCTAAATAATAGAAAAAAGTCATGCTGAAAGCACAGCTGGAATTGAAGGCAAAGGCACAGTGAGATTTCTATGGGAATTCAGTGGGAACAAACAAAGTGGGATGATATTGGAAGATTTGGTAGATCTCTTTACAAAGGATCTCCCATTTGACATTATAAAAAAGCTTATATATTAAAATCCTGAAAAATAAGGTTTATAAAGGTTTAAGCAAAAGGCTTTCCTTCTCTTTCATCCCTGAGTGCCATCTTTATATCATACAAGGAATTGGCAGGGCTCAAACAGAGTTTCTGGCTGGAGTCTTATCGATGAGAAAACGTGGGAGGGAGGAGGCATAGCATCCTTTCAGGTTGCCTAAATTGTACTCAGTGCAAGTAAGCACCTTTCAGCTCCTGGGATTTTTATCTTCCATTCAGCTTCTTCACTTTCCCAGGGAGCTGGTCACCCATTCTCCTTTCATCCTGTTTATCACCCTGATGCCAAGTTTGGTCATTTGGGGGATTTTTCAGCATCCTTCCAGGTCCTGCAAGCTGACACAAGGGAGGGAGAGACTTTTAAACAAAACCATCTTAACGGAAACACTGTCCACTTTATTTTCTCAAGCACAAACTGATTTGGAGTTGCTTTCAGAGGACATTTGCATGTCTGCAAAACACTGCCTTAATGCCAGAGCTGAGAATGAATCAGTTGGGCAATTACCCAGCCGCTAATTTTGATAAACAGAGCAGTGTCTGATCTGAAACTCGCTGGAAGTACAGAAGCCACCAACCACTTTCGGCGCACACTGGAGCCGTTGTTCCTTTAACTTCAGAGAAGCCGTTTTATCTCCACACCCCAGCAGCAAGCGACTGGAGGAGCCATGTCAAACGCGAAATAAAAATGAGCAATGCCTATAAAAGAGAGATATCATGAGAATCTGCCACTTGGGAATAATGAAAGGCTCGAGCAGGTTGCACTGATTGTGCAACCTACCAGAGGCCTGTCAGCTTTGATAACAATGGCAGCCATCAATTCCTGTAAAAATGGCAACAGCGTGAATTGAAAATTGTGAAGCACCATTTAGGGGCGAAATGAGATTTCTTCAGAATGCATTTGTCGGCATGTTCCCACTCACTTGAAAAGCTCTGGACAGATCAGAAGGAACGTGAACTAACCAGGGTTGGGAGCTTCTTTTTTTATTTCTCCTCCTTCTTACAAAGTAGTTTTAAATGCCAAGAGCTTTTACAAAACAACGGCAGTTTCCAGTCTGCCAAAGGGCAATTTGAAAGTGAAAGGTATTCTCTTTAAATTACCTTGGAAAATGATGTATGTTATGAAAGGCGTTTACTTTTTGGAGTGTTAACGAGATACCAAAAACCCAATTTTACTGTCAGATTACAGGGGCAGGCAGTGGCAGGAGGAAAGAGCTGTATAAAATTGCCAGAGCTCCTTTTTAGACTCCACAGTTGTCTATTTGCCTTTCACAGACACCTACAATGAGGTATGAGACAGGACTGAAAAAGAGGGGAGAAAAAAAAAAGTTGTGATTGTTTGGAAAATCTTTTTTGTTAGAATATTTTTTTAAAAGTCAGAACTTCCATAAATGGTACATATTAATAGCAGAGGAAGCACACAGCTTGAGACAATGGTGGTCAAACTTCCTGGAGAGACAGGAGTTAGAAGAAATCTTTGTATTGGCTAAAGGAAGGTTAAGCTAGAAGAAGAAAATAAGTCTGTGACCATCGTTGTCAGCTCTAGATTACAGTATTTAGGATGTGGATTTTTAAATGGTTTTCTCCCTACACCCTTTGTTGCATGAAAAGGGTTTTTCTCTTTTCATTTTTCTAAACACCACGACATCTATTATTCCCCATGGGAAAGAGCAAATCAAGTCAGCCTCTCAAATGTACGCTTTCGAACTGCAAGAGTGGCTGGATGGAAAATAACAGCACAGGTCTTAAAAAAGGAAGAAAAATTGAGTCTGGAATCTGAATAGGATGAACATAATCACTGTGTTCAGTGCAGAGGAAAAGGAAAACCTCAGGACTGAATTTTCTCCCAAAACGAGTAGTGAAATGCAAACCAGGATGGATTCACACCTGATACATAATAGAGGTTTTTTGCTTATAAGTTCCAGTTCTATTTTCCTCTCTTTTCTGTGTTCTTGAATTGCCTTTGATCCTTCAGAGAAAGAAGATTTGGCAAAGAGACCACTTTTTAAAGAGCCTAACACAGTGCCCAGACAGCAAATGTTTGTCCCTCTGAAATTGCAGATTTCTCCTTTCTCATCCAGGCCAGACTGGTAAATAACAGCATCACTTGCGGCCAGAGATGACACGCATCCACCCAAACCTAAACAAGGTAGTAATGGAAGATGTCCTCAACCAGTTTCTAGGAGATAAATTCTAACTCAAGTAAATCAGAATAGTGAAATCCAGCTCCCACTGGGGTCAGGTACTCCACGGCTCTGGTTTCAGTCCTTCAATAAGCACCAAGTGGTCAGACAATGAGGTAGGACTGGCAGGAACCAAGAAACCTTTTGCATCTCTCTATTTCTTGAGAACAGAAAGCAACAAGGTGCCTCTTCCCAGAGAGTCCCTTTTCAAATGGAACCAAATGTGGCAGCCCCTTCCTGGAGGGCTGTCCCCCTGCTTTCCCGGGCTCTGGACTTTTGCCCATGGTAAGTCACAAGGCCTACTGGGAACTTTTTCAAACTGAAGTCTGTGACTGCATATAACGTGTTTTAAGATGCACTATTACTTGCCTTGTGTAACAGGCAGGGAGCCACAACCTTGCTAGTGCTCACTATGAGCCCTGTGGAGGAGAGACTTTTCCCTCTACCTGTGACAAGTGAAAGCAGACCTGCAAGAACGTAGCAAAGTTGCAATTAGAATTTCTTGGAGCTCCAAGACTTGCCTTCAAAGGAGAGAGACTGCAGCATGATCTTGTGTGAAATACCCTATATTTGTACAATCCAGTATATTGCAAATAACCATTAAGAAGAAAGCAAGCTTCAGAGAGCAACTCACTGCATTGCTTTTAAACCGTGTTTTCCTTACCAATTTAGGCTTATACAAATGCACTAGGATAGATTAGACAATTTCTTTATGAACCAAAAAAGCCAAAAGGAAAAAAGGGGAAAAGGAACTGTTTCACACTTTCCGTTGTTGATTGCTTGCTTTGATATTTGAGGTACAAAGTTCTTTCATCAAATGGGCCACAGATCTGTATTGTCTGAGGATGAAGTGGACATAGCAGGACACACACATGTGAAGTGTCAACCCATTGCATCTGTAAACTGCAGTATGCTCTTTTCTCATGTAGAGAGTTTTTTGTAGAAGGCTGGGGTCCCTGTTCCCTAGCCCACACTTAGGTTAGCAGTGATGTAGTGGAGACAGCAGATTCAGACTAAGAGGGATTGAAAACTTTTTTTGTGAATTATCACATTAGAAAGATGTGTTAAGCTTACAAAGCTAAACACACCAAAATCAGTCATTAAGCCCTTTTGGAAAACAAACCCTAATTTGTTTGTAACATCTGGAAATATATGTATGCATACGAATACCCTCCCACCACCAGAAGCTCTGATCATGCATGCTCTTTGAAAGCCAAAGTTCACTACTTCACAGCTACAAGGGATGTTTCCAAGGAAAAATACAGCTCACTCCAGGAAAATGGTATTCATTATTCACATTAGCAGCAAAATTGTTGAGGGGATGAGGCCATAGAGAGGCCATTTTGGGCCAATATCCCACCTCAGGTGGGATATTAAAAAGCAAGATATTTGACTATTTGTGGCAAGCATGGTTTGCCAAGAATGTTACACAGTGAGGGCCTGAGGGCTGATATTCCTCTGACCAGCTCTCAGTCTCCCTGATTACATTCTGCTCCCCATCAGCAGCTGTAACTGAAATAATTTTTTCCCCTTCATATTTTATCCTTAGATTCTGGATTTTCAATCTTACCATCAGGAGGCAACAGATGCTTCACTTTGCAGTAAAGAACCTGTTTGGCAGGTAGAGAAGGCAGCCTGGGAGGAAAAGCAGCTCCTTTTCCAAACAGAGCTGTTGGGGAGAGTTTGGGGCAGGCTGGAGCCTTGTGTATCCACCTTGTGTGAAAGCCTGGAGACACTCAAATGGCAGAGCTGGATCTTGGTGATACACACAAAGTGAATAGCACTAAGCTGTCAGGGCAGCAGTCATAGTGACACGTGTGCAGGAGCCAGGGACATATGCTCACGCTGCTTTGGTAGTAGTTGCATACTGCAGTTCTTTCCCAGCACATCCCTATATACCCTGGGTGTGCTTTGCCATGCTGCGGCTGTCCCTTTCAGATCATGGAGTGATGTGGGTTCAGCTCCTTTCCTCTGCTAGGGGATTTCTATTCGTTTTCATCAACTCCATAAACCATTTGTCGGGGATTCATTCCCAATGGAACCAAAGGGTTTAAATCCCCCTCCTGTATTCACTTCCTCACCTGTCACCCTGCAGTGGCACGGTGATAATGAATGCATTAGAGACTAGGAGATGTTCACACACTAGCAGGATACAGGAGAAGGCTGGCACAAGCTTATTTCAACCAGCTGGGAAAAAAAAGCCTTGAGAACAGCTTAGGGCTCCATGTGTGCTTTCAGAAGAGCAAGAGCATGTGCTACAAATGTTTGCCATTTTTAATATTCCACTTCCATCATCATCACAAAGAAGTAATCAATTAAAAATTAATATCCCAGCTTTAAGGTAGAAGTATTATTTCCTAATAAGTTTCTTGCCAGCTACTGCAAGGCAGTAAATCTGACGTGACACAGTCATAAGAGGAAAATATTAAATTTCACTTTTTTTAATGTCTGTTCAAAATTCACTCCCATGCTTGCAGAAGTTTCCAGGTGTAGGAAACCTTGCCTTTCCTTTTTAAGCAGTAGAAGGAGCAATAGCGAACAACAGCTAATTATAATATTTGACTTGATGAAGTCTTCTGCAGTGTTTGGCAACACCTCCCTCATTAGAGACCCCTCTTTCACCTAAGGTGTTCATCACAAACATTCATCCCTGTATTTTTCCTACTTAGGATCTCACCCTTCCCACAGCAAAAGGATGCCAAGAGCTCATACGTTCTCACCCCAAAAAACCTGATATAAACCGCTAGAATGGGGTGTTTCTCTTACTAACCCTATACCTCCCCAAATCTAACCTCCACAGTGCTCAGATTCAGTTACTCGCTGAGGCCCCAGTGACCCCATTCTCAGCATCCTTAGGCAGTTTGCTAGGTACAATCAAAGTAGGGCATTTCAAGGCAGAGGGGATTTAACAATCAAAGGAAGAAACAGTAGCAGCCAAAAAAAAAAAAAAAAGAAAGAAAATATTGACTTGTCCACTGTGAGCTGAAAAGTTTAATAATAACCAATAACGTTCCTCTACTCCCCAGCCTAAAAATTGCTGCTTTTCGGATTAACTCATAGCTACTCAGGCTCCTTGCCTTCATCCCTTTAATGTTTAACACAAAATATTAAAGTAAAAAACAATGCCCTTGGCTCTTTTTCAGGAAGCACTATGAAGTAAAGTATATCATAATCTACCTCTTTATCTTTTCTCCAAGGGAAATTTTGCTCTTTCTTCATAAACTTTCCTGGTAAACTGGCACTGATTACCTCCTTCTCTCTGTTGGACTGACTTTGCCATTTGCTCTATTTAATTCACTTTTCTCCATGGCCTTTTTACCCTGAGGTTCAGTCCCCAAATTCACAACAACAAACAGAACAGTCACGGAATGCTTTGATTTTGGACAGGGCACGTTGTATGCAATCTCTTTCTTAAGAGAAATGCTGGTGACCTTCAGCTCCAGCCTCTGGACAGAGGGTGAAACAGGAGATGAGGAACCATACATGGGGAGAGATCTGACCTTGCACAAGCATGTAGACGCACCTGGTAACTCCTTCCTCTAACAGCATGGGTTCCTCCCAACATAGCTGGCCTCTGGCTATGACAACCCAAGAAGAAACCAGTTCCTATTTTACACTGGAAAGTGGCAAAGCCAAAAACAAAGACAACCAAGGGCAGAGTGAGCATCCAGCCTCCCAGGCGACAGCCAGGCTGTGGTGCAGCAGCACACAGAGCCCAGACCCCCTGTCTCTCAGCCCTCTGCCTAAACCACAGGGCTATTAAGCTAATAGGCATTAGTGTATGATTTTTCCCACAGGAGCATTTATTTTCTTATGTGGTTAACAGCTCTGTCTTGTATTTCTCACTGCCATTGCTGTGTTGGCATTCTGCAAACCTCCTTATTTACACTGTTCTTTGCCCTTCTCTCTTGGGTTTCTGTCTGCACTGGGACTGAGGTAGTCTGAGGCGTATTTCATCTTGCCTGCTATAGTAATGATGTTTGCCATGAGAGAAAGGGTTTGATCAGGGAGAAGGAGGGGGAGGATTTAGAAGGCGAAAAGCAGTGAAAGAGACATGAAGGAAAAGCAACTCAGGCAGAGAGAAGAGATTGAAAATGTTGATTTGACATCTGATGCTTCTGAGAAATTCTTGGCCATGTCTACTAAACAGGAGCCTTTGTGCTCCCTTTCTAGCAGCAGCAGGAGCAGCACAGCAGCAAAGACTTGCTGCAGACAGTCAACAGAATCTCTCAACTTCCAAAAAGGCAAATTCTGTCTCTGTTCTGATGGATAAAATGCCCTGCCTGGATTTTTCACGGGGTTTGCAAATCCTAGGAAACTGTGTTTGGCTCCATTTTACACATGGCTGCTGCTTCTCCTTATTCTTTGTGTTTCGCCTTCTTTTCATTTCAAGCCAAAAAGTCTCCAAAGCCCTGGCAAAATATCCTGCTGTTTTACACTTAGGGAAGGGAACAGAAAAGTGAATTTTCTCTCTACTGGAGCTGTTCCTCCTTGGGCAACACCAAGTTTGACTCCACATAACCATAGTGTTGTAGAAAGCAGAAATGGTCTTCCACTACCACTGCTTAAGCACTGTGCTTTATAAGCACAAGCCCCTTATGGCTCAGGGTTATTGCTTCACTGCACAAAGAGCAGATCCAAAGCACAGCAAGGGGAAAGGAGCTGGCAAGGGAAGCCTCCAGCTGGACAAGGAGCAGAAGTCGTGATCCAAAAGCCAACTGCCTGCCCTGGGCTTTGCCAAAGCTCAGAAGCAGCCCTGATGCTGCCTAGAACAAGCAGAGATGCTTTTCTTCCCAAATCAACAAGCTTCAAGGATATTTCAGACCTTAGATCTGCCACTGGGCCAGGAGGGGATGCTATCTCTGAGGCTAGAATAATCCTGAGTGATGCATTACAGAGAGGAAGCACCCAGCAGTATATGGGTACTCCTGATGCCATGCAGCAGGATGACTATGATGGGACACCTTTCTGCCAGGACTCCTGAGCAGAGGGTCAGTGTTTAGATTTGTGATTCATGTATAGATACAGAAATGTATTTCTCTATCTCTCTATGCATCTTGAGGACTGCCTTGTTTCCACCTGGGAGCCCCCGGACAAATATACGTGCTTTTAAGAACACGGGTCACAGGTTCCACTAAAAGGCACAGAGTAGCCACACAACAGATCTATTGTTCAAGAGAAAAATAACTGTACAGCATAGGTACCTTAAGTCACACTGCATTGGAAGTCCAGAAAATAAATAAGAGAAATCCTTAAAAATCAAGCTGGACAATGATTTTTGGGTGGATAAAGTGGACATGCCTAGGAAAACATCCCATTGCCTTAATCTAAATTTATACAACTGCACCTACTTAGGTAGACAGGCAGGTTCTATTAGATAAATAGATTTTATAGCTAATAAATTGCACAGGAGAATAAATGAAACATATTTAGTAGGCAGATTTTGCATCCATATATCAGCTGCTTCAAGTTTCTCAAACATGAGACACTGTCAATTGTTCTCAGGAGATTGGTCACTGCAAAGAGCATGAGTGGAATAGCAACCAGCACACCACAAGGCTGGGTCCATACCAGATACACGTGCCACTGCTACCTCCCAGCCAGACGATGTTGAGGATGAAGTGCCACCCTTCAAAGGCTACACTTTCCTTTGGGAGTAGGCAGTGCTAACGATCAATGGCGTGGCATTTCACATTGCTCCTTTCTGATCTTTCCTACAGCGGTTACACATCTTTTTTTCTTTCTACCAGTTGTAGCAGAAATGTGTGTTTGGCACATATAGTCACTCCAAATGCAGAAAATAGAAATAACCTTCTCTTCCTACAGGGCTGTGATTTAATAATGCCAGATGTGAGCCCAAAATCGGTCTTGCCATAAGGCCACTTGAATTCCAACAAAGCGTGACTGCACAGAGGTGTTACAGAACAGGGATTTTTTTCAGTGTGCCCCTAATTAAACCCAGCATGGCAGGACACAGCTTTCTGCAGTTTGCATCTGTGGGGTTTTTATATGAAACCCCTGATGCTCACTCTGGGGATACAACTCCCAGATACAACTCTTCTGTCAGCTAGAAATCAGCCTAAGGAATAGTTCAAACCACAAGGCAGCACTGCCACCCTGAGCTGTTCATGTGGATATGCAGAACAGCACGGCAGAGCAAGAAGTTAAGCTGCATAAGGCAACAAGACCTTTGTGTTTCCTGCTTCAGGCAGCAGCTCCCATAGCCATGAAGAAAGCTTTCAAACTACTCCTGGCTTCAAGAAGTTCTTTTCCTCTCTGCATCATCTCTAGGTTACACCATACAAGACACAGATGATATAGGATCCTGGGAACTACACTCCAGTCCCCACGTACTTGCAGCAATGTGGGTGTACTCAATGATCCCAGACTTACAGTTTGCAGATGTAGATGCCTGAGAGTCTGCAGACTGGGTTGTTTTGGAGACCTAAGCACAGATCATGCCCCTCTACATATATCCCACTCATTCGAAGTCATCCCAATACCCCAAACCCAGCACCACATGGCTGATCTTCTACCCTCTGAAGGTACTCATGTATGGCTAATCACTCATGCCTGAGGACTTACAAGAGATTTCAGATTAATATCAACTGTTGGTCTTATATCAGGTGACTGAACTGGAGTGTAAACTGGAGTATATTAGAAGACACCTTTCTCCAACGGTATCCACAGGGCTGAATGGATAACAGGTCTAAATTGGTTTAAATCCAGACAGACCTGACATGCCTAACTTCTGCTTTGGTCACATCCACAGAGGTAATGTCTGCTCTCCTACTCTGTGTGTGTGCATGTAACATAAGAGAGCATGGAACTATCATCTGAACATGGGAAACTTCTACCCTCCTTTAAGCTCATGGGAAAACTCATACCCTTTCTGTCCACACAGTGCATTTCAATTCCCCACACCTAATCCAACACACCTTGCTGGTGTTATCTGTATCTGAGTTAGCTGGCTCAATTCCACTTCAGTCAACAGGGACAACTTCATCTGGTCTACATTAGGCATCTACCACCAGTTAAAATGTATTATAACCAGTAGGTGCTTTTCCTCTATACTCATGGGCACTGGATTGCCAGTTTAGCACTAGACAACTTCTATAATAAGTTACAAAAGTGGAATAGATCTATCTCATTCCTAAAATCCAAATAATAGGTCAACCAGACCCTGCACCTATATCTGTGCTGCATAGATGAAAACCTGTCAGGTGTCAGCTGTAACAGCAGTGCAATCACATTCTACATGCTTGATAACCCTTTCTGTGTAAAAAGTGTGCATTGGAATGGGCTGCCCAGGGAAGTGGTTGAGGCACCATCCCTAGAGGTATTCAAAAGACAGGTTGACATGGTGCTCGGAGACATGGTTTAGTGATGTTTTTTTGTCAGAGTTAGGTTGATGGCTGGACTAGATGACCTTAAAGGTCCTTTCCAACCTAAACAATTCTATGATTCTATCAATCCAGATTCACTGGTTGTTCTGCACAGGCAGAAAATGAAAAGGAAATTTGACAGAGACATTGCTGAACCTCAGTCTTCCTCAAGGGGAGTAATTCTGCAGTTCCAAAAAAAGATGCAATATGAAGTATTTAAGGGAAAGAGACTTTGCTTGCCACCATGACATAAATGTCCTTACCCATACCTGGACGTTTATCTAAAAGTTGTGACTGTGTCTTAGCCTTGACTGTAAGATCTCCTCTCCCTCCCCAGAATGGGTTATTCCTCTTCTGCCAGGGCCTCCTCACACACTGCTCTCTACTCACAACCTGCCTTGTGTGACTTCCCGATGGCGGAGAGGCCACGCTGCTCACAGTGGATCTGGCCAGCTCCTCAGGACTATTTTGCTTCCTCACAGGGCTGAGCTATTTTGAAGGAAGAAATATGCCCTTGCACAAGCGTATCAGTAACACACAGAAGTTCCCTGAAGGGTGGTTCATGGAGATACCCTGCCTGCAACATCCCATACAACACCCGGCACACTGGTTCTTTAAAATTAGTCTGAATTCAGGAGCAGAAAAAATTATATTCTTTATAATGCACAAGCCAGTGCTATAAATCTGTCTTTTTATTTAAGTGCTTGGTGTGATGAGCTCTTTTGCTACCTTTCAGTGTGGCTAGAACTAGTCCTGTGGCTTTCACTCACCACAGGGTGTTGCAAATGGACTACTTTGGTCCAGCAGCCCCAGCACTTTTACACCACTGAAATTTGTTTTGTCACAGAGTCCATTAAGGGGAAACAGTGGCGCACTGCGAAGCAACTCTTTTGTACCCATGTAAAAATCATATAAATCTACCAATCTCACTGCCAGGAGCGACTGCAAACAGGCTGAGGGAGTTCTGCGGGAAGCCAGAGCTATTAAGTGCTACCAACTGGACTTTAAAACACAGGGCTCTGCCAGTTCTTTTAAACTCTGTGCTAATGACTGTAACACACTCCCCAGCTCCTCATCTCCCTCCTTTTCATTAGAAAAGGTGGTCTCATCTTCCATTTTTTGCTGAAAAACTTGCCCAGCTGTCATTATCCTCTGCCCTTTTCTCCATCTGATGGCTGGACCACACTCCTGGGTACAATCCAGCCTTAGACAACAAAACTTTTATCCTATGAGGAGCAGGTGACACAACTCACTTCCCTGTAATAAGAAAGCAGACAAGAAATTACAAAGCTGGCAGCTGTAGGGCTCTATCCTAATTACAGAGCTTTTTTCCCCAGCTGAGATAAGGCCTGTTAGTTTTCCTCCATCCCATCCTACAGACCAGTGACACCTGCAAGACAATTTCCAGCCACAGCATGAGGCTGGATGTGGGGAGCTTGCCTCTTGCTGGGGCTCCACAACCTCCCTCCCACTGATTTTTTTTTTTTTCCCCAAAATGTAGAGCCAGGCTGAGACACTGCAGAACTGAGACCTGCGTGAAATGTTTCTCCTGAAGGAAGGCAACTGTAACAGGGTGGCAGCGGCAGGATCATAGCAAAAGCCACAAACGCCACAGCAGCAAGTCCTACAAAAGCTGTAAAGGAACTGTTTGCAAGCAAGGACTCACCCCTGTCAAAGCCCAGGTCCTGAGCCAGCTGTGACCCTGGATGTAGCAAGATCTGAATGTCATAAGGAAGAATCAAGCCTGAAAGAAGCCAGAAGAGGAGGGCACTGCTCGTTCACCGTGTCTGACAGCTGAAGATGGTCTGCTGCCCTGTAAACCTCATATCTGAAGAAGAAAAGTCATACACTGCTGTCTCTGGTACCACTGAAGAGACATTTTATCCCTTCTGCAATGGTATTTACAAGAGAGACATGTTTCTTCTGGCCTGTCCTAAAGGGAAGATCAATCCTGATGAGACACACATCAGCTTAGCCTGGTACCAGGCTTCTTGTGACAGATTTTCTGCTGAGAAAACATAAGCAGTATCGTTTCTGGAGATGAGAAGAAGCTTCTGGCTACTGCCCAATGCTAGCCAGCAAAGTAACCATCACCTTCAACCTCCACCCACAGCAGAATGTGCCAGCGTAGGGAACACCAAGTCCACTCTGATGCAAAACCCTTTAAGACACTGGTGAGAGATGCCACACGTGTCCACTTGCTACACCACATTTTACACGAAGAGACAAAGGAGACCAATATGTTAGTAACCCATGATGGAAATTGGATATAGAGACCATCAAAACCTGCTCAGGAACTAAACAGGACTTGGGGTAAGAGACCTCTAAACCAGCCTCAACTGCTATATTATCAGCAGGCTGGTCCTCTGTTACCCTCTGTGATCCCACAATAAAGTCTCACTCAGGGTAAAGTTTGAAGCTAGCCCTCCTGAAGCCTGTTCCAGCTGAACCTTCTTTCCTGACCCACCTACCCTTTCTTGTAGATGATCTCTAATATTTCAAATCCCTTCCGGTCCCTGATCCAAATCCCTTTTCAATGGCAAGGGCATCAAATCATACATTTATCTTGTTTATTCTAACTTGGCATCAGGCATTTTTGTAGCTGCCACCTCTCTGTGGCACAAGGGGTGTTACCAACATTTCTTCTTATAAATGGGGCTTTCCAGCTCCACCACCAAAATGCCCATGATTTCAGTAAGATTTAGGCACAAAGGCTTCTCAGGTTTTTTTCAATACCCACAGGCACTTATCTGAATCTTCCAGCACCTAAACACCTTTGAAAATCCAGCTCAAACATCACGCTGTAGCCTCCCACTAGGATGTCTAAATCGTTCCGTAATCGGCACAAAAACCCAGCAGCCTCCATGCAATTATCCAGCTGACAGCTGCTTCCACTACAGCACTGCTAACATTTGTATGAGTGAGTATCAAAGTGGGACAGCTTTTGTACATCAGCACAGGAATATTTGGCCAGAAGACGCCTAAGCAGCCTATCAAAGCTGATGCATGTAACAACACAGATAACAGAAGATGGTTTCCAAGTACAACACAATGTATACATTCACCCTTTTTTCCCCAATTTCTTTGCCTTTTTTTTTTCCCACTCAAGCAACTGCCTAGTGACAATCTCACACCTGAAGGCAGGCGAAGCAGAGGTGCTTTAGGACTGCCACTGCTATGAGACACCCCACACCTGGCAGCAGCAGGGGTATGTCACAAAGGCTTGCTCTGGCTATCTGTCCTGCAGAGAAGGGCTGCTGAAAAATTGCTCCTTTTGGTACTGCCTTGCCAATGTGTCCCTTTGCTTTTAGTCACAGAATGCATAGTTTTGTTTTCTGCGGCTCAAGATCTTTCTGCTCAGCAAGCAGGATGGTTGGCACAAACCCTGATGATGGAAATCATAGAAACACGAGGTTGGAAAGTACCTGCAAGATCTAGTCCAACTGTCCTCCTGTCACCAATACTACCCACTAAGCTACTAAATCATGTCTCGTAGCACCTCATCCAGACACTTCCTGAACACCACCAGGGACAGTGACTCCACCACCTCCCTGGGCAGGCCATTCCAGCACCTGACCACTCTTTGGGAGAAAAAGTTTTTCCTGACATCTCATCTAAATCTCCCCTGGTGCAACTTGTGGCCATTCCCTCAAGTCCTAGCCCCCCATGAAATCAGACCCTCAGTTTTAAAACCAAGGCTGAGTCCACTACTTTATCTAACACCAGCAACGTTCCTCCAGCTTGTTGAAGCATCTGTGTCACTGGTCATGCAGGCTAAGATGTAAAAAATGCTTGGATGTAAAATAAACAGTACTATGCACAGGCCTAGGGAGGGCAGAAGCAGGAATTAATTTAGTGTTGTAAATGCATGGTGTATTACATGCTTACATACACAGACACATATGTAGAGGAAGCATTTTAGCTGCTATAGGATCCATACAGAACAATGCAGCCATGACAGCTATATACCTTAGGAGGTTGTTTTCTACAGGCTATGCTCAATCCCTTCAAAGTCAACATTATTTATACACACCCACACGCCAATAAAAAGAGGGTATGCACTTCTTGTGCAAGTCCTTTGATGGAACCTAAATGAGGCCTCGCAGGAGTTAAAGAGCACCAGAACAGTAGAAAGTTCAAGTGGGAATGAAGAAAAGTCATTACAGATTTAACCAGCTGTGTAAAGCCCTCAAAGCTTAGAATTAAAAGCTTTTTTAAAGTCTTGACTGGACACACTGAGTCATCAAAATTTAAAGGCAGAATTATTCCAAAGATGTTAACCAGGCCTTTAACTCAATGATGGAGAAAGAAGTGGGGCAGGAGAGGATTTTAAAAAATAAAGAAGGAAAAAAATCCCTTCAAAGCCACTTGGTTTGGGCTGGTCAGGCTACTGACAGCAATACTTCTGACTGCCTGTAATCCCACACTTAATCTGCAGTGTGGAGCACAAGGAAAATGCACAACTGGAAATCATATGAGATGTTGCTGCAAAAAGCTTGAGCATGCTAGATCACTCACACAGTCCCCTTCTGAGCACCTCATCTCCTAGGCTCTTGCAGCCACCACACCTGAGGTGGTGGTCCTGTGAGGTAGTTAATTCAACAACCAAAGGCAGCAATGAGACATTCAAGGCTGGGAAAATCTGCCTAGAATTTGTGCTTCCTATGCTGTATCCCCAGCTGTATCCAGGAGTCACAGCAACCAGCAGGACCGGTGCTGGTTGTGACTCTGAATATTGGCTTCCAGCAATTTTCTCTTGCCCTTTCTTTCATGCTCTTTAGGTAATAAATATCAGGACTGCTGCATTTCAGGGCTGGGTACTTCCTTCTTGAGATTCAGAAGCAGGGCTCAGAGAGAAACAGACGTACAAGAAAGCTTCGATTTTAACACCTGAAAAGTGTCTATAGGAAACAGTCTTTTGGGCATCCTGACTCGTATTGAAAAGCTTGGGGTTTGTCCCTTTCTTTTTCTGGCTAATTTAAAATGAGGAAACAATGTAGCAGACAATTGTACTCTCCTTCCCCTTGGGTTTCTTAACGCACACTAAGCCCTGTAGGATTCCCTCCTGCTGATGAAAGTGAAAATGGTGCAACCCTGGGACTCCTCTCCTGAGGAATGCTCCTTTATAAATCAAAGCCGGTCAGCACTTCTCCAGCTGCACCACCTTATGTCAAAAAAACATTGAATTAACAGAAGCATAAAGTTACTTCACTAACTTTGCTGAGAATATCTGTAGTAAAATGTTAGTCTAGTGTTTTGAGTTTAATAGTACAGATTTCATTTCCACAATAGCATCATGTAATTAAAATCAGGAAACATATGTTTATAATGAAATGAAAAATTTGAAACAGGAAAACAGAAAATAGGTGTTCTGTGTTTGGCAAAATAGTGTTTTGCATCAGCTCATTAAAATGAATTTATCTTCTCATCTCAATTTGCTTTTAAGGTAAATTTGAAAGTCTCAGGCTAGTCCACAAGTAGTAAATAAAACTTCTGTGTCAACTCCAATCCCAACTCACATTTGACTCTGCACCACCTTCATCATCCAGAATTTATTTGATCAGGACAATAACAGCAAAGGAAGGCCCCATTTTTGGCTTTTGCCCTAACTTCCAGTACTAACAGGCAATTCCTATGGATTGAGAAAGCTGCAATTCCTGTAAAGTGCCTTGGAAAATAGCACACAGAGCTCCCTGAGTCTGCTCCTATGGCCTCATCATGTAGTTCAGATTCTTTGGATTGCAACCATCCCTGTTGCAGATCCCATGAAAAGTCCACACAAGATAGTACTGCTTATGAAAAGCTTGAACATCAAACCAAATCACAACCAAGTAACAGGCTACAGGAATGGCACCTGAAGGGAGGAAGCCAACAACATGGTCTAGTTTCAGGCAGAGAAGACCTTCCTGAAGGTCTCCTACACACATCAGGAAACCATTTGTTTATACATTATTATTATTTACGATAAATGGAATGTACTGTAAACCCAAGGCCAAAAGAAGCTGTGCAGCTGGAATAAGATGCTCCTCAGATGGCTGCTCTGGGGAGACTGAAATGTTTTTGCAGAGTTAATTGCCTCATAAATTGGTTTTATTCTCCTGGCTGAGGCTAATGTCTTCTTTTAAAGTTAATAAAAAGAACTCAATTTGCTGATTGTTCTGGACTGGTACTAGCAAAAAGAGCTGCTCAGGGACTCTGGAGGGGCCCAGACAATTCCTCAAAGCCATTGCAGCTTGGATGTTAAGTGGTGACAAGCAAGGTGTTTCCTGCCTGCTATTTAATCTGCTTTCCAGTAATGCTGTCACACTGGGTGCCTTGGGTGTCCCCATAAATGTCTGAGGGGGAGAGATTACAATTGACAGCCACCATGTCACAGACCCCAGGGCTTGGGGATTGAGAGAACAGAGCACACGTTTATGCCAAAAGAGCACATTATCAGGAAGCATGATATGAGCTACAACATCACAGCAGCACTCAAAGCCCAGTCTGGCTCATGCAGTTTGGTACATGGTACCACAACCTCCTCATACCTGCTTTTTTCATGGGTCAGTGTCCTCTACTAGTTAGTACACCAGTTAAAAGTGCATCCCTCCATATGCTGGAGCAACTCTGCAATGGCTTCTCAAATGGAGCTCATAGAGTTGCCCATAGAACTGATGCTGACTGACAAATTACTATGCACATGCAGGTATTATGGCATGTCCCACCACTCCCAGCTCTCACTCATTGCCAGAGCCTGGGAGCAAGTGGAAGAGCACAAGCATTGACTTTTTTTGCCCTGGTCAGGTAAGATATGAGCTAATTCCAGCTGCAGATCCTTACCCTGACATCCAGAGTGAAGTGTGAGCCCCCCACAACACAAATTCCCTGCTTTTCTAGCCAGGAAGAAAATAAACTCCATACCCAAATGAAACATGGAAACCTGACAGAAGACAATCCAGATATAAAGATCTATGAAACTCCTTTGGACTTGTTTTCAGTATTTCTTCTTTGCTGGTAAACAAATTTGTTCTCACTGATGGGGGAAAAGTGCGAAAACTCTGTCACACTGGTGCTCTAAGCAATAGCAAGAACCGATTCAGGGTGAGGTCTTCTGAACCAGCCAGAAGTCAGGTCAGTCACCAGCACTGTCAGGAACTGGCAAATATTTCACCCAAATGCCAGTGGTTAGTAACAGTGGATAGTAACAGTGGTTAAAAAAAAAAATTAATTTAACCCTAAGTGGTTAAGGTAGTACATTAAGAGCAGGTTAGATTGTTCAGTGACAGGACGAGGACAGCTTTCAACGGGCATCTTTGACTATCTGAGATAATCGTGAAGGTGTAAAACCTACAGCTTCTAATATGGACTAACAAATTGCTCTAGAGTTAAGCAGGGATTGATTCAGGGAAGGAAACCTTAGCAAATATCCAACGAGGCTGCTTATAATTTGGGTCCCCGGGCCCCCCGGGTATTGAAAGGATCAAATCCTCTGCTAGTGCTGAGTAAAGGGAATTCAGCTCTGATGCTGAGCTTAATTAAATAGAAATATGAAGTAAGAAAGAAAGGCTAATTAGATAGAAATGCAGAGTTACAGGATGTGAATGCTGATTAACCTAATAATAGACAATAATGCTGTTAAGGAGAGTTAAATGGTTTGTTTAATGCTTTGTATGATCTATAGTATATAATATATAAAGTACTTAACAGTAAACATTTAATTACCAACTTCAGTTGCATTTTTCTTCACTGTGCAGAGGAAAAGTGTTTCATAAAAGAGTTACTTGATGGGAATAATTTACACTCCTGCAAAAACATCTGTATCATATGGGAAAGAGCAAGAATGCTTCACAGATGCAGCAGAGTGCCTGAAACACAGTGAGCAATGCTGGGAGCTGCCAGATCGGGCAGGGAAAAGCAAAATTAAATGTCTGTCCTCCTGATCTGGTACATCACTACTACCTGTGTGAAACAGGGAGTACAGCCATCCCTGACATGCCTGCACACGGGAAAGAGGGGTTGGGGGGCAGAAGATGAGCATGAGTCTCCACGAGATGTCTCCAGGAGCAAATTGCCAAGGATTTAACAAGGTGGCCACTCGTCGCAGAGGAGCAAAGCCAGCCTCTGGTGCAGGTTACAGGGAAGACTCTTAGAGGGCTAAAACCATCTCTGGCTAATAAAATCCTTCGTGTGATCAGCAAGAGCAAAGCCGCATCCTGGCCACTAAAATACCCTGCCTGCTCCCAGGATAGATAGTCTTAGCATGATATTTCCTCATATATCCTAACAGAGGCCAGAAGTCTGGCATATAGAAAGCGTTCATCACACATTTGGGATGTTTTGTATTGAGATATGGCTCTCACAGATTTCACGAGTGCCTCCATGTGGCTGGATTGCTACACACCTAACCACAGCACCTTCAGCAACAAACTCAGCACATTCAGCTACATCAATAGTCCAATCTCTCCTGGAGCCTCTAATAGAGACATACAGAAGCAATCCTGGACACTAGAGAAGGGAAGTCACGCCAGAAGGCTCTCACAGCTCTCCAAATTAGAGAGAAGAGGAAACTACAGTCTGTGGCACAGGGGTTTCCAAACACTCTTGACTTCTGCCATAATAGCATTGTGGCAATCACAAAAGGTGCCCTGAAGAGGAACACGATCCCCTTTAGGACACAGAAAAACAGGCTTGCACTGCTCCTTGTACTAGAACAGCAGCAGCCCCCATCCCATCACATTAATTTCACACCTTGGGCTGTGTCATGCTGACCAAACAACAGGAATGTGTGCAATTTAATTTTAATATGTTGCACTCCTGGCAGGACTCTTCTTTCTCCTACCTTATTGCAAAGCAGTTGGGATGGAGGTGATGACCTGCACGCGGTGGAGCTCAGCCCCCTGCCTGGTAGGGTCACCTGTGGAGCAGATCATTCCATCCTGCTTAAATTTCAAAAAACAGCCTTGCTTGCATGTCCTCATTACTGCACGGCTCTGCCACCCCCTGTGCCTGATGCAGCATAGGTGGTATCTGAATTTCTGTGTATTAATTCATGAGAAATTGCTGAGACAAGCAGAGTACACATGAAGAAGTCAAGAGGCAAGACGTGGGATAACGCCACTGCTAGGAAAAGAAAAGCTGATATTAGGTTGGGCTTCTGCCAGAGAGTTGGCTCAGGTAACTAGCAAGTCCCCTTACAAATCTATCCCCACAGCATCTGAAAAAACAAATCGCACCAAATACCTATCAGTGGTGTATCTAAACAGCTTGCAAATTTTGCCCATCACTTCTGGCAGAAGGATGCACCTTGCCCAGTGAGAACTGATGCCTACTCCATTACCTGCACCACAGGGCCACGGAGAGCAGGCTGGCCATTAACTGTCCTTGATGAACTAATTAATCACAGGCACTTGCTGTATTCCTGTTCCTGCACTGTTATTAATGGCTCTGTGGGCTGGGTCGAGCGGCAGATGGGCAGCAGAGACTCCTCTACCTGCTGAAGCAGCAATCCTGCCCCGCAAAGGGCACTGGCTTCACCCAGCCAGAAAATGGGAGAAATTGCCATGAGCCACCCCAAACTCCCACTTTCTCCTCCTCAGCAATGCAGAGTGACTCCTACCTCTGCTCCCAGGCTCAAACTCTGTCACAGGGTCTTCCCAGGTAGCATGGACTGCCACTGAAGGACAGCCCTGCTACCAACTTCTCCTTTCACATGGGGATTGTGTGCAGTGATTGACATCAGCTAATTCCAGTCCCCTGCAGCACATAAAGCCCTGGCTTCCACCTTGCCCACTCCCAGGCACCCTGCTGCCATCCTCTACCTCCTCCCCCTGTAGAGGCTTCCCTCTCCAGCTGCATTCCCAGAATAAAGCCCAGTTCCCCCCACAGCTTGGTGAGAGCAATTAGGGCTGGATGCAGGCACCCTTGAGGCTGTTCATGCTCCAAACATGCTGCCAGATCTCACACAGCCACAGCCTACATGTGGCCAACGAGCCCAAGTGCCACTTATTTGGAGCAAGAAGACATCACTGGGAATGAATTATGCAGCTAAGCAGAGGCAGCTGACAATGAATTATGCACACTGTTCCTCCTTGGCCGCCTTCTCCCCTCCCCTGGTTTCTTTTGATTTCTGGGTGACCAAAATGAAACTGCGTGAGGAAGGGCAAACAGGAGGCATGCATAGAGCCCCTGTGCCTCAGGGCTTTGCTCCTGCCCTGCAAGCTGTGCTCACAGCCCCAGCAGAGCTGGCCTGGCTCAGTCTAGCAGGAGACATGATGCCAAGCTGAGTCCCGGTCACCAACTGCAGCAATGGTTTCAGGGGCACAGCCTTCCTCCCCCTTCTCCCTCTGCTGCAGGATCTGGTTCAGGTCCATCCGAGCGCCACAGAGGTGAGAGGCTAAATGGCGCTAAACTCTCTGGGCCATCTGGAAACGAAGGAACCATGCAAGCACCGTCTGGCCTGCTCCCTGGGCTGGCCAAGGCATGCACACCCGCATGCTAAAGCGGAGGACTCTGGCAGTCCATTCATCAAAGTGCTAATTGGCACTGATCTGCATCAGATCACTCCAACCTTTGGCCAGCACTTGATATTTACACACCGTATCCCACGTGCAGCTGCACCGAGCCTGGCCGGAATGAGGCATCTGAGGGAGCAGCCCCTAAACAGTTGGCTATGAACTGTAAATCTCTCTAATCCTTTCCCTCCAGGACTTCAAAGCGCTCTGGGACAAAGGGCAGAAACACCCTCTTTTCCACAGGTAAAAAAAAGTCCCATTACAGAGTAGACCCCAAAGCCAGCCTGGAAACTAAGAGCTCACCCAGGTATGCCAACAGGAGAGGGGAGGTGAGATGGCCAGATGGGGTAGAGTGCCCAGGTGGAGTCATATTCCCATTAACCAACTTGCCTTAGAGGATGAAGATCACATCACCTCGGAGTCAGTAGCTATTAAAAACCAATGGTCTTGAATCCTTCCATATACTGCGTTCATTTGGTGTCAGGTCCTCACAACAGATAGGAACAGAGATAGCGGCGAGAAGAGGTTACTCTGCTGTTGTACTTCAGGGAGGGATCAGTATCACCCTCTCCACCCCCTGTGTTTGTAAGAACTTCCAGTGTTAATGGAGCCTGGACAAACCAAATCTTTTTGAAGCTTCACGTCTTTGAGGGGAAATAAGTCTTGAAATGTTTCAGCTTCTTAATATAAAGCAGGGAAATAAGAAAGAGAAGAACTGACACAGGACTTAGGATGACACAAATTATATTTCTGAACATTGCCAAGAAACAAAATGGGACAAATCCATCTAGTACTTGTCACTGGAACTGGGCATCACAGCTCTGAATACAATGGGAATTGTTCAGCTTTCTTTAAACAGAACAAAAATTAAAATATTTAAAAAAAAAAACAAAAAAAAACCCACTCAAACCCCAAACAATTCTCAGGTCATTGTGGTTAAACTGAGAGACCAAATTAACAGAAGAAAAAGAGATTACCAATACATTGCCAAAGTCATTGCCATTTGATTTAGTTCAAGAGAAGCAATAAGCCCAGGACTACATCTGGCAAGTTCCAGGTAGGGACCACCTACATGAAATGCAGACTAGGGACAGGATTAGCAGAATACACTGTAAAAACAGGTGAAGCAGTTATAGCCATAAAAGCACAAGCTTGTACAGACCAGTTTTCACAGCTGTAGCTTCTCTATTTAATCTCACAAACAAAATTTCTGAAATTCGCTGTCTAATTCTTAGCCCTCATGCACCAGCTACAGACCCCAAGTTTTACAAGGGCTGGTGAAACAGTCCAGGCCTGGGGGTCACACAGAACCCCTTCCCATCAGGAGTTTGCTACTCAGAAATATCTAAGTCAGAGCATGCAATCAGAGAGGTGTCTGCACCAGTGTCAGGGGTGATGGTTCCTGTGCAGCCCACGGAAGAAAAGCTGTTTGTTTTCCCCGATATCCACACTATCAAGCTGCACTGTGTAGGATTTGTTGATGGACACATTTGTGCATCTTCTAGCTTTACATTTTAGGCTGGTGGGAAGTACCCTATGCTACTGTCATCCTCAAAATGCATAGGAGAGGTTGGGAAGCAGGAGGGACCAGAAACCACAGGCTACTGCATTAGAAGCACACAGGCTTTGTCTGTGGAAGATCAGTAGCTCTTCCTAGAAAGGTCTGAGAGAGACATCCCTGCATCTTCCAGCAAAGGAAGATCTTCCATTGTTCTGGGGTATGGACTGCACAGCATCCAAAACATCTACAATAGTGGCAGAAAGAATTCAATCTGTCTGGCATAGAGCAGGAAAGAGGAAACTCTGAATTCAGTGTCCCTTGCAGGAGAGAGACACCCATTACCATATTGACCCGTTACCGTATTGACCATGCACATCTTGACCACTTGCATTTTGTTCTCAGCCCTAATAAAGAGGTTCTGGACTTCTATGGAACCAAGAGGTGAAGCAGTCGGCACATCAACCCAAAATTAAAAAAGATAAGGTATCTCCTTAGCTTTGGGCCTTTTCCCTTCAAGAAGCTGTTGCAAAATTAACTAAGCCAACATCTCAACTCCAAGAAGAATATGGAGTCCTTAAACCTGGCTCCAGGTTATCAAAGAGACACCCCTTTGGCCTGCGGGTGTTTGCTTTGGCCACAGTCCTTGGATGATGAGACAGGAAAGTGTCCTGAACAAGGCTTCAAGAATTGTGGCAAACAGATCACAAAGCAGGACTAGCTCTAAGCACCTGGAGCAAAGCCTGAACAATCCCTTTTACTGCAACATCTTCATAGCCAAGAAACACAAAGGTGGTAAAAGCAGACAGTTGAGGAATGCCCACGGAAAGTAGCACAAAGTGTGCAGGAGTCTGCCTGGAGCAACACATTCATCTTTACCCCGGGACCTTTCCCTAATTCTATCTAATAAAGATATATTACTCACATTGCTGAGATAGAAAAAGGGAGAAAAAAGCAATGCCTTATTTCTTTCATCTCAGTTGGGCAAGTGAGAATTCCCACTGCACAATGAGATTAGGCTCAAATTGGAGTAGCATCATGAATCTGTAGATACAAATCTGTGACCAAACTGAGACAAATAAAGCAAGAACGTCTTTCTAAGCCAGGCTACAAAACAGTCAATGGCATGGGATGAGAGATGCTTTTATTGTTCACCCAGTAAAACAATCCACAAGATTATTTGATGGGAAACAACAGCTTTGCTGACATAGGTAATCCCTGAAGTGTGTCCAGCGTACCTGTCCGTGGAGCAGAACTAGGCAATAGGCTTCTTTGGGTTCTCTTTGGTGGATAAAATAGTCACCAAAAAAA